>OX578142.1:124550230-125145230 GCA_951213105.1 Amaurobius ferox
AGTTATTTAGAAATCGGAGTTCGGTATTAATTCGTGTTTGTTTCGTTTAAAGGAAAATGATAATAATATAATAAAATGCGCTTTGGAGAACATTGAAATGTCAAGCAAAACAGACAAAGATACATTATAAAATATCATTACAGTAAAAGCTACATTTTCATAAAAAAATCTTTAATAATCCACCATTTAAGACGGACAAAAAGTTACAAAAATAACAGAGAGCGTTCGAACGTCACGTGGTCCACTGATGAAGGACGTTGTGACGTCAGAAAGCGTTCTGGACTTTTTGTGCATCTTAAATAATGGATTAAAGACTTTTACTGAAAATGTAGTCTTTACTTTACTGTAATTATATTTTAATATTTTCAGACGTGTTTCCATGCATTTTGATACATACTAAATTTTAAAAAATAAATATTTTGTATGATATATTTTAAAAGATACGCATTTGAACTGCACAAGATGCACGTAAATACTTAAATCAGACTTAGTGTTATATCATTTGTTTGACTTGCATCATTTGTTTGCTTTACATCATTTGTTTGACTTTGCATCATTTGTTTGCTTTACATCATTTGTTTGACTTTACATCATTTGTTTGACTTGACATTATTTTTTTGACTTTACATCATTTGTTTGACTTACACATCCGAACTGTACAAGATACACGTAAATACTTAAATATCGAAAATCTTTAAACGGCAGTCTTGTCATTTCTTCAGGCCTATGTTTTTACTTTCTCTATATACATAGTATAATGTGTAGAGGAAGTATTGTAATGGGATCGAAAATGCGAATTCAAGTTTAAAAAAAAGGAGCACCTTTCGAGCATCCCTGAACTCGAATCGATGTTTTTGATGTGATGTGCGTGTGTGTGGGTCAGTAAGTCTGTGGAGATGGTATCTCACGAACGAATAAAGCGTTTCAATCGAATTTGGTACGAAATTTACAATCATTAAATACTGGAAACTTATTGATTTTAAACGCAATCGAATGTTTGGAAAATCCCGAAATTTTTCAAATAAAATTTTGAAACAAACCATCAAAAAATCAGCATATTATGTAAATAACCATTTCTAATGTCATGTTTCGTTAGAAAACGATTGACTTAAACTTTAGAACACTAGCGTGAACCGTTCTCGAGATATTAAATATTTTCAAATAAATTTATCAAAAAAAAAAATCCTATAAAATTAAAAAAGTATTAACTACTATGAAGTTTGTTCGCTTTCATATGTAATATACGCTAAATGTGTCAACATCTTTCTCGTGCATCTAGTTCGTTGCATTCATGACAGAAAATATTTTGTGTAATAATTTTGTATTTTAATGCCTAATAGTTCTCCAACAGTCATTTACATATAAAAAATTAACTTCTCTCCGTTTGTCTGCAACACTTGACAAATTTTTTGAACTTGGCGACTAAGTTTGCAAAATATCACGAACTTAAAGATATTCTCTCCAGATTGATAAAAATATCGTTATAATTGCAAAAACTGACACTAAGTTAACGAAATTGACGCCAAATTGATAAATACATTATTAAATTATCTTAATATATGGACTATGTTGCTTATTGCAGATACTATCCATAATATGGTTAATTGTCAATTTAGAGTTGTGCGAAATATAAGTTAATTTGGGGGTTCGAAATAGTTTTGTATGTTATCATCCTGAAAAGCGCCCAATGTGCAATTCAACATTAAAAACATTGTGCAGTAGTTCTTATACATCATTTCTTCACTGTGAAGAAAGCAAATTCATTGCTTTATATAGGAGAAGTCATGAGCTGCTTACATCAGATTTTTTTGCATTTTAATAGCCATCAGTCTAGTATGTCATTCACAAGTTATTTAAGCAAATGAAAATAAATGAATTATACAATGTATTATTACACTCAAATGAAATTAGATATCTCAGAGATCATAGAGGTCTCGAGATAATTGGAGACCCCATGCGTAATTATTTATGCGTATTATGATCTACCCCGGGATTTAGTACGGTTGGGATAACGACATAATTGTTTCAGAATGCTATTATATATATATATATATATATATATATATATATATATATATATATATATATATATATATATATATATATATATATATATATATATGTAATGATAAAAAAAATTATGTAATAATAAAAAAAAAATTCAAGTAATATTAACATCACCATAGAAGCAAATTCACGGCCATAATGCCGATAAGAGAAGAGAACAGCACCAGCCCAAATTCGATGATTAGTCAGAATTAAATTCCTCCTCAGGTCTGAGTATTTAACTCTAACTAACTCAAACACTTGCCTGTTTCAGATAGAGCAATAGTACATTACTATAAATACTCCAACCCAGACTACAGACATCAAAAGTTGAAAAAATGAAAAAATGAAAATAGGATACATTAAGAAAATTTGTATTACCATGCAGCATGAAACCTTCTTCTTCCACCACGTGTATACACGATCAACCTCAACAGCGTAATTATCTAGAAGCACCGGAATGAACAAGCCGAAATTCTACCAGGGAGGCAGTACGAACGTTCACAGTAATAATCCCAGACCCGTCCAGTGAGTCTAAGCTGGAGGACGGACAAGCAATCTATATAAATAAAAATGAAAATCTGTCTGTCTGTCTGTCTGTCTGTCTGTCTGTTTGTCACACCATCACGGGAGAACGGCTGAATCGAATTTGATGAAATTTTGTGGGTAGCCCAGAAATAGCCCCACTTAAAATTATATCCGTGTTTTGAGTTTCTACGACCAGTGGTTCTCGAGATATTAGTAAAAAACGAAGTTTTCGTTTGTCTCATCATCACGGAAAAACGGCTGAACCGAATTTAATGAAATTTGGTGAATAGCCTTGAAATATCCCCCCATAACTTTTGTCCAAGTTTCGAGTTTCTAAGACCTGGGGTTGTCGAGATATTAATGAAAAACGGAACTTTTTCCTAGGAGTTCTACTCCCTAACTCCGTGGTTTATCCAAACGAAAAGCTTGAAAATCGTTTAAAAGTGAATTAAAATTTAATCTCTGAGTTTGATGGGAGATTTTTTGCGTTAATTAGTCACTTTCTGAAAACATGAATTGTTTGAAACATGATTTAAGGGGGAAATCTATCTCCATGGTTCATGGTTTATTTAAAACAAGCTTTTACGGAACAATGAGAAGTATAGAGAAATCAAAATCGTTATTTAATTTCGCAGTTTATGTTATAAGACATGACATATTTAACATGTTATACGATTCTATCTTATATCATGTTACTCAGAAACGCAATTAAATTAAATCTGTCTGTTAATTTTAATAATTATTTTTTCGATTTGAATAATAAATAAATGGATATAAAAATATATTTTAGAAAAGAACGATTTGATTTTTCTTATAGCATTTTTGACTGGATAATATCAATTACGGTCTTCAGGTTTAAAAATTATTATTATTTATATTTTCGGGGATTATTGATTCAAGGATTATTGATATTTTCAAGTTATTATGCAATTATTTTATTATGACAAAAATTGTTTAAACTCATATATTGTATGTTGTACGAATCTTCTACAAATACACGTGTATATCTTTTAATCTACGAGAATATAAGTAGTACAGGCATATTGACATATGTTTTGATATATATTGGCATATATTGGAATCAATTACGACCTTCTGGTATAAAGAGTACGGATATTATTGATGTTTTCAATTTATTACGTCATCTCTTTTATTTTGGCAAATATTTTTGAGACGCATATTGTAATACGGGTAATCTTCTACTAACACATTGGCATATTTTCTGATCTGCGACAATATAATTAGTACGGGGTTGCATATATTCATTCAATTCCTATTTTTTCTTCTATAAATTTGCTTACAAAAGGGGGCAGGATGTTTTATTCTTCAGATCTGATCGTGAAGATAATTTTGCATAGTGAGAACATATATTCTTAAACTTCTCTTTAGGAGCAATAAATTTAATATTTTAACAGAATTTGCACATGATTGCGAACTTTAAGTTTCTTTAAATTATACACTCCGTACGAATAACGGGTGTGCTGTTAGTGGTTAATAAATTTTAACATTTTAGGAGGATATATCATGTTGCTCGGCATCGCAATTAAATTAAATGTGTTTGTTAATGTTTTTATTATTTTTTTTCGATTTAAATAATAAATAAATGGATAAATGGATATAAAAATATATCTTATGAATGGACGGTTTGATTTTTCTTTTAATTATATTAATTGCTGACTGCGTACATCAATTTCATTTATTTTGGCAAAGAGTTTTCAAGCTTATATCGTATTTAGCTACTAAACTCATATATTGTGTTTAGCCAATAAATTCATATAGCCGATTGTTGAAACAGAAAAAGAGTAGAGCGGGTATATCTTCTAATACAATTGTAGTGTTTTCATTTAGTATATTGAAACGGGATAAGAATGTTTCATTCAGATCTGCAAATTCAAAGCTACGAATTTGGAGGGATATCGCTAATTTGACAACTTTTCTTAAACTTTGCCAAATTGACGGAAATGTCGCCAAATTGTTATAAACGACACACAAACTGCTGCCATAAACCTTCGGGTTGGTCGTGTGGCTTGGGTCTTCTACATATCAATGAAATTTTTTTTGTTTTGTTAGAAGAGAGTACTGAAATGATGTTTGGTTAGCATTTCTCTGTCAGACCAACCATCCTACTTAGTAATACATTTAGCGAATTTTTAAAATGTCACCAAATTGATAAAAATGTTTTCAAATCTATAAAAATATCTTGAAATTGATAAAATTGCGCTACATAAATGATATTAATTGTTTTTTGTTAGGGGATAGTATTGTGATGATATTTCGTCAATTTGTCGTTAAGTGGAACTGTCAGTTCTACAGTCCCACTTGGCGATAAATTTGGCGATTTTTTAAAATGTCGCCAATTTGACGAAACTGTCGCCAAATGTTCCATAGAAATATAACTATTTAGACGATATTTTTTCTACCAATTTATTTGAAGCAAATGATATCATGTCGCTTAGCAACGGATTTAAATCCAATGTGTTTATGCGGCAGACGATTTTTATTAAATCCTTTCCGATTTGAATAATGAAGATATGTATATAAAATAAATTTCATTGCCATTTCATTTTGGACTGGATAATATCAATTATACTCTTCAGGTTTAAACATTATTATTATTGATATTTTCCGGAATTATTGATTCAGGGATTATTGATATTTTTAAGTTATTACGCCATTGTTTTATTGCGGCAAAAATTGCTGACACACGCATATTGTACGTTGTACGAGTAATCTTCTAGGAATGCACGGGTATATCTTCTAACCTACGAGAATATAAGTAGTACAGGTATATTGGCATATATTTTGACATATATTAGCATATATATTGGAATCAAGTACAGTCTTCTGGTATGAAGATAAAGGGGATTAATTATATATTCAATTTATTACGTCGTCTGTTGTATTTTACCAAAAAACATTTGAGACTCATATTGCAAAACGGGTAATCTTCTACTAATAATCGGACATTATAAGTAGTACGTGTATATCTCCCCATATAATTTTAGCACTTTAATTTTGTCATATATTGGAATAAATGACTGTCTTCAGATTTAAAGATTACGGGTTTATTGGTATTTTCAATTTATACATGTAATCTACTAATACAGGTTATATTTTCTAATATTCGCGTATATAATTAGTACGGGTCCCATACAATTTTAACGCTTTTATTTTGCATATATTGATTCAATTCCATATTTTTTTTATATTTGCTTACATAAGGGGTCCAAGATGTTTATTCTTCAGATATGTCCATGAAGATAATTTTATATAGCGAGAACAGAGATTCTTAAACTTCTTTTTAGGAGCATTATATTAAATATTTTAACAGAATATTTTGATTAAACATGTCATTTAGTATACTATAAGAATTTGGGCATGATTATGAATTTCAAGTTTCTTTATATTATATACTCCGTACGAAGAACGGGTATGCTGCTAGTTCAGAATATGAACAACCCATATACGCAATCCTGAATATGAACATGAATCAAAGATGAAAATTCTTACTAAACAAGTATTCATAGGAAAACTGGATAAACGAGAATGCCACTATACACCATTATAAGGGTGCTCAAATCGTAGTTTCAATATTTGCAAAAGTTACAATTTTTTTGCGAAAATAAAATTCAAAACATTAATGTTAATGCATCTTATTTTCCGATTTTTCATTTTTATTTATTTATATAATTAATAAATAATTATATATAGTTTTTTTTAAATGTATGTTAGCCACTATATATATATATATATCAATATATATATATATATATATATATATATATATATATATATATATGCATAAATATATATATATATATAAATATATATATATGTATATATATATATATAAATATGTATATATAAATATATATATGTATATATATATATATATATATATATATATATTTATATATATATATATATATATATATATATATATATATATATATACATATATATATATATATATATGTATATACATAAATATATATATATATATATATATACATAAATATATATATATATATATATATGTATATATATATATATATATATACATATATATGTATATATATATATATAATAATAATAGTTTGAAAGTCCAATGAAAGAAAAGTGAGAAGTTGTAACACGAAAAACCTAACTTTCTAACAAGTCTACAAAATAAAAGTATAAATCTGCAAATCTTCAATCAAATGGGAAAAAATACAAACTTCGAATCATCAAGTTAAATAAAATCATCAAAAATCAATGGTATGGAACCGATAAAAGAGAAGCAAATAAAATCCAAGCATTAATGCTATACACGTGGACAAGGGCTAATCATGGATTTCTTCACATAATATCATGGATTTCTTCACTTCTCCAAAACTCTTCCATGGATCCAAGTATTTTGTCGAAGCAAACACAAAAAATGTATGTTTCTGAATAAATAGGTATATTATATCTATAAACTATTTCTACTTGGACAACATACATAAAGAAGAAAAAATAAAAGGAAACAAGAATACCTAAAAAAAAACACTACAAATGCACGAACCTGTCGAACTCGGGAACCCAGAATGAAGAGACCAGTGTTGCCATTCGCAAAGGAAAAAGAAATTATCTACTGTTGCCATTCGTAAGAAACAAATAACAGTAATCCGAAAAGGCAAGAATAAGTGTTAATATACAATCAGAGCTACTAAAAAGAGGGGCTAATAATAGAAAGGCTAATCTTTAAGTGGATGTAAAAATAAAAATATTATTAATGCAAGAGAATGGAGATATCAGGCTAATATAAAAACTATGAATAGAATTTATGAAAATCCAGCTAATCTAAATTTTTTCACCATACCATTTACAAAATAAGAGGGATATTTATATAAATTGCTGGTAATTTTTCGATTATTTATATGTATAGCATAAATTTTTTTATCAGATAATCTAAAAATCCTAAAAAGCTGATTAAATATAATATTTCTAAACAATAGAATCGAGTTGCAGGAATTAAATGGTAAGATTTTATTAATGTTAAAATTTAAATAGTCTTTTTTATCATATAAATTAGTAACAATTCTATTAGAAGATTCAATAATAAGATTTTAATCCAAAAAATTAATATTATTACTAATAGTAGCTTCTTTAGGAATTAATTCCAAATTGTCTGGATTGAAATCTATATATATGACATAATTTTCATTATATACTAAGTAAATCAGATCATCAACATATCTGTATAATTCATACTCTATTGAAGTAAAAGAATGTTCATAATGATAAAGGTATAAATTAGCTAACATACTGCTACTGCAATCACCCTGTGGAACTCCTGAGACTTGTAAGTATAATTTATTTTCTTGAAAATTATAATTATTGAAAATAACAAATTGAAAATCTTTAGGAAAATTTATAAAATTGGTTTGAGTTAATAGGTTAGTAATATAAGCATTATATAGAGCTAAAATTACATCATACAGGTCTGAGATCTTAATATTATTAAAAAGATCTTTAAAATCAAAAGTTTGAAATCCTATTAGTTTTATATATGCATATATATATTTTCATATATATATATATATATGTGCATATATATATATATATATATATATATATATGTGTGTGTGTATATATATATACATACATATATTGCATCAATGTTTGTCCATCTACACTATTATAACATGTGTATGTTTATCAGTCCAGGGATATAAAGCGCAAATTCTGGGTTTAAAATATAGATATTTGTCTTAAATGGAGATTCCGAATCATGGGATGAAAAATAACAACATCAAATTAACACTTTTAATATTCTCTCGAAGAAATCCTGGCTATATAATCTTTCTAATAACTCAATCAGATGTACTTTACAGTGAATACTGTAGAGCTAAAATTTTTTCAAACATTCTCACCGTTAGTGATGTAAACGAACGAAAAATTTAATTGGTACTTCTTAATATTGATCAGATAAGCAAATTGCATAGTAAGTTGACTCTTTCAAAACAGCGTATGCCCACATATGAAATTTCTACTTGTGCGTAAGTGTGTGAGTAATTGCTCCAGTATTGTAGAATTACTAAATTCTGGCACTTCTATCATAGCTTTTAAAACTTCTGCACATTTCTATGGCTCTCTTCTGTAACCCAACATAATGCGCAGCTAGTATGTAAAGAATTAACTGGCTTATCCTCCATCCTAGTCTCCTTGATCTTGTCAACCATTGTCAACTTTAGTCATAACTACGACTATATTCGTTACACACACGCACGCACACACACACACACACATATATATATGTATATATATATATATATGCAATCAGATATATATATATATATGTAATCAGATATTTATATATATATATATATGCAATCAGATATTTATGTATATATATATATATATATATGCAATCAGATATTTATGTATATATATATATATATATATATATATATATATTCCGGAAGCTCAGTGGCTAGAACCATCTGGCTAATGGTGAAAATGCTGAATAGCACCCTACTATATCGATTTTCTTAATCAATTTCCTTTTCCTCCCTTATTAAAGCCACATAAATAAAAAAAAAACTTAGCATCCAGCCAAAAAACAGCATAGGATGTCAGTACGGCATTAACTTGTCTGTAACTTTCTCTGCTAAGCTCCTCTGGAACTAACTCTCCTCGCACTGCGCATAAGCGGAAGTAAAAGGAGTCGCGTGTTTCGGAAGAACCCCTTTCACCCAGCAGACGATTTCGTGACGTCAGGATGGGGGTTCAATCACCCCAGATTCTCTCTCTCTCTCTCCTCTTTTTCGGGATAGCAGGAAAAGCATCATATTTGCATCAGGTGCTTCAAAGCAGCTGAACAGCGCAGATTGTTTGTGTAAGGAGCACATGTTTTTTCGTCCGCGATTCTAGGTACGGAATGATTCAAACTCTTCAGTTTAATATTTCAAGCAGATCAATCACTTCTGTGTGCTTATTTGAAAAATGTGAGAATTATAAAGAATGAATACAAATTTAATATATTTTCTTTTCAAAACTTCCTTAAATTATTACATAAAAGAATCCAAATAACTGACATTATATCACCCTACACATGCGGACAAATAAAACTGAGATAGCATAATAGATAAGAATATTATCCAATAAACAAATAGTAAAACTGTTTCCTGTATTACAAATTAGCACGCACGTATTAATTTGTAAATTTGTTCCATTAACTAAAGGTACTCAATCTCACAGCTTGAGCTCCGCAATGCTTGATCTGGAAAGTTTGCATGGTATCAAGTACTAGTTTATTATAGCATTTCTAAGACATATTTTCCTTTAAGTTAAAGAAATGCATAGTATTTTAATTTTTTAGTTTGAAATATAATTTTTCACTTCTTCATTTTTCACTTTTTCAATATAATTTTTCAAGTCATTAGGAGATCTGTAGTATCTATAGTCATAAACTTACCCGAATAAAATTCAAGTAAAAAGAAAACGACTATGTAAGTCGGTTGAGTAGTTTTAGATGTCATAAGAGATATAAACAGATTTTTAATTCCCATTGTTTCACGGGCAGGTGTAAGGGAAATGAAATATATTTAATTCGTAAAAACATTTGCAGGCGGATTCACTCGTTTACTGAGAAAAGGCGCAATGCAATCAGTTGAGAAGTTCAGGGAATGGAGCGTCTTTAAATTTTCTCTTTTATATGAAAATATTTAATATGTAAAATTTAAAGAAAGTATGATTCTACTAAACATTAATACTTCTAAAAGCACAATTCCATTTCTAAAAGCATAAATTATTCTAAATTCATTTTTGAAAGTTAAATTAAAACTAAATTAAATTTTAAGGCATAACACGATCTAAATATTTGTTAATTTTATGTCTTACAGTTGTGTGACAATTTGTAAAAATTATCTGAAATCAGCGACGCCACTGAGCTTCAAACACATTAATATTAAATGAAGTTAAAATCCATTGTATCATAATAAATCATCTCATAATTTCTAAAAAATGCATAACTTGGTTACAATGCAGTTATGCCACTAAAATGGGTGGCTTTCTTTTTATTTACATCGATTATACTTAAATATCAACCAGGTCTACATAATTAACTATAGTAACTTAATCAACTATCTATTATTATAGATACTAATTCTTGAGCGTTCATCTGTCATGCCTTTTATCAAATAGACAGAAACTTGCAATTTGGTACATGTTTCAATAATTCGGTAAAAAGTAAGGTAAAATCGAATTTTTCCAAAATATTCATTTAAGAAGTTCAAGAAATGGTCATGTCATTTATCCCTATCAAAACATTCAAAATGTGAAATGATAGATAAGATTACTTCGAGATGAGATAGAGACTTGAAATTTGGTACAAATGTAAACCGTTCAATTGAAAGAAAGTATGCAATTTCACGTGTCTAATATTTGTTTCTTTAAGGCACGCCAAACTGTTTGAGTTTTATAATTAATGGAAAACGTTTTGTTTTAAATGAGATTGAAATTTGACAAGGGGCAATCGTTTGAAAGAGCCCCGGGAAAAATCGAATTTTACAGAAAGGTTCTTTTGAGGGGATGCTCCACACCAAATCGTTTGAAATGATAAATGATAGAATGGCGTACTTCGTGATGAGACTTGAAATTTAGTATTTAGAGTTTTCGCACAACAAAAAGTTCGACTTGCAGAATAAATGGAAAGCGCCCTCTTTCGAATGTGATGATCGATTTACCGATGAGGTAAACTTGAAATTTAGTACCAGAACAGGTCATATAATTGATAAAAAGAGGAAAATAACTATACAATGTTAAGTATCTTAGAGGTACAATTAATTTGTTTCATTTGCCGAATAAAAGAGATAGTGAGATAGCGATTTAGAATTTACCGTGCGTGGGTGAATAGCTCGATAAGATTCACAAGAAAAGTCGAATTATTTAAATATTTAACTGGAGTTTGCTTATTATAGCACGTTGATTTTAAACATTTCCGATAAATAGAAATTTACAAATCTCGAACCTTTCGTGACAAATATATACTATATATATATATAACCATTTAAGTCCTGCAACTCGATTCAATTATTTAGAAATATTATACTTAATCAACTTTTTAGAATTTATAGATCATCAGATAAAAAATTTCATGCTTTGCACATTAATAACCTCAAAATTACCAGTAAATTTTATGAATATCCAGCATATTTAGTAAATGGAATAGTTAATAAGTTTCGATTAGCCTAAAATTCTCATAATCTCTCCTTATTATCTTATTTTAGCCATACTTCTACATTCTCTTGAATTTGCATTATAATATATTTTCATCTTTTACTTTTGTAGCTTTAACTGTAGAATACCTCTTTTTATTGCCTTTACGCAGTACGGTTTTTATTACTCTCTTTGGCAAGAACAGATCACTTCTTTTCATTTCTGCGTATGGCAACATTGGTCTAGTCATATATTGCTCATCATGGTTGTACTTTAAAGGTGTATTTTAAGGTATTTATATTTCCTTTATTTTCTTCCAATCTTTATGCTTGTCGTCTATATAACACAAGTTTATAGATAAAATCTATCTTGTGTTTCAGAAACAAGCATTTTTGTGTTCACTTAGAAGGGATATATGGATTTGAAAAATAATTTTTTCGAAATGAACTATTCTTAAGCCTAGAGCTCTTCCAAGTGCAAGCTTTTTTGCTTGATTCTTTTGTTTTCTTATTTTCATCCTCACCTCTGAAATTTGTTTATTATCTTTGTCTTTATGGCCTGCATTACGTTTTATAATTTCCTCTTTATGGTGGAATTTCTTTTATTTCATTGTATTTTGTAAGCAAATTTTAAATTTTAAGATAGTGTATTATGAGTTACTACTTACATTCTACCACTGGATTTACAATTTTATATATATATATATATATATATATATATATATATATATATATATATATATATATATATATATATATATATATATATGTGTGTGTGTGTGTGTGTGTGTGTGTGTGTGATTCTCGTCTTGCTGGTTAGTAAAATTTCCAATTTTTGTTATTTTGATCATTTTTATGTTTTCTGGGATTCGGCCATTTTTTCCCCACGATCGATTGTTGTTTCGGGCGTGCAGAGTCTCTGGGAGCGTTTTCGTGAAATCAAAGCAAGCTTCTAACCAGGAAATAGGGGTCGCAATCCCCCTTGACCTTTCTGCAACCCTGTAAACACAATCATTCCACCTATATATTTTCTTTTTTCATTTTAAATCTTATATATATATATATATATATATATATATATATATATATATATATATATATATATATATATATATATATATATATATATATATATATATATATATTTATTTATTTATTTATTTATTTGAAATATGTAATAATAAAAAAATTATGTAATAATAATAATAATAATAATAATAATAATAATAAAATATATCAACACCACCATAGGAGCAAAACCACGGCCACAATGCCGACAACAGTAGAGGACAGCACCAAGCCAAATTGGATGATTAGTCAGAGTTAAATTCCTCCTCAAGTCTGAGTATTTAACTCTAACCAACCCAAACATATGCCTGTTTCAGATTGGGCAATAGTACATTACTATAAATACCCAAACTCAGACTACAGGCATAAAAAATGAAAAAATGAAAATAGGATACATTAAGAAAATTTACATTACCATGCGGCATGAACCCTTCTTCTTCCACCACGTGTATACACGATCAACCTCAACAGCTTAATTATCTATAATACATATATATATATATATGTATATATATATGTATATATATATATGTATATATATATATGTATATATATATATATATATATATTACCCAATTGAAAAATTGAGTAAATTAAGTATCAGCAAAAATTAAAAACCAAACATTTTAAATGTATAAACATCTAGAGTTTATTTATAACTTTTGAAAGTGAGGTTAGTCCCTGATAAGTAGTATAAATTCTAAATTACATAAAACACGATTTTATGTAATACTAATTCAAATCTGCTGTGCTCTTTCAGTAGGTGTAAATAAATCAAACCACAACATCTCCTTTCTAAGAAGTTATTTTTATCAACAGCTTATTGAGAAAAAAGAAAAGTAGCACTAAATATCATGTTTATTGTAAGTATCAAGTTTTCATTATCGGAATTTCGATACATTTAAGGTGCACAAAACACCCGATTTCTAAAACATTTTGCCATATTCAAAAACTTGTTTATAATTTCACGAGTTGTTTAATTTCTTTTGAGAGTTCTTATATCCATAGCATTAATACACATTTGTCTAAGCATTTAATTAGTAATTAGACCAACTTGATGCGTAGCGATTAGCGAATGGACCGCTGAATACCTATTACTATAGAAACGCAGTTGGAAGAGAGCCTCATTTCTGTATAAAAAGTATGCAGAAAAGCATCTCTCCTTTGCAACATGTTCTTTTCTAACTCTTTCAAACAAAATTCTCACTTAACATAAAACTTACACTTTACACAACAAAATCTACGTGTTTGAAAACAATTCTTCGTTGAAAAAATTCACTTGAAATGAATTAAAAGCTATTATTTTCCCTAATTAGAGAGTTAATAATGATCAAAAATTATTTAATAGACGATTATCGGTTTAGTGAAGCAGTTGTTAAAATCCATATGTGGTTAAATGAATATGCCCCATATATAAGGTGAAACATACAAAATTTATCCGTGATCTTTTAAAAAGATATTTTATTCATAAAAATTTTGGTTTATTACATTACGGAAAATAAAGCAAATCTTTCGTAAATGAAAAATAATGATAAAAATAGTAATACTAATAATTTAATGCAAATGAAACTTTTGACCTATAACACGAATTATTTTAAATACGCAAATGAACATCTAAATATGCCAAATTGAAAGAAAAAGCAGGCAAAGTGTTAAAAACTGTTACCCTGCGTAGAAACGATGAAATAAAAATAAGAGTAAAGATGAAACGATGAGATAAAAATAAGAGTAAAGATGAAACGATGAGATAAAAATAAGAGTAAAGATGAAACGATGAGATAAAAATAAGAGTGAAGATGAAACGATAAGATAAAAATAAGAGTAAAGATGAAACGATGAGATAAAAGTAAAAATAAAGATTAAACGATGAGATAAAAATAAGAGTAAAGACGAAACGATGAGATGAAAATAAGAGTAAAGATGAAACGATGAGATAAAAATAAGAGTGAATATGAAACGATGAGATAAAAATAAGAGTAAAGATGAAACTGGAATCAACGCTTATATTAAATCCAGACCCATCGTCCTCTTTCCTGAGCTCGGATCAAGACAATCCCAGATTTATAAATCGTTCTTCTCGAACACGATTTTTTCTCTTTTTGGAGCTCTCGAAATATTTTTTCGGGACCCGGACTACACCGGATAATTCGTTTTAGTTCTTTAATAAATGAAGTATTATTAAACATTGCAAATATTTTTTCGAGTTACATAATTATATTTTCAGGATTCGGTGGATGATTACGAGAAGTACGAACAATATCCACTTTCTTCCTATTCACGCCACCATTCCTCACATAATAAAGTAGAGTGCCTTATTTTCCAAACAAATCACATCCCAATCGAAACTCGGAAGCCGCCTTCCCTCACAGACAAACATCCAATTAGATCAATAAGCCTGCCCGATTCCTTTCTCTTCGAGTTTCCTGCTTCTTGGCATATTGTAGAAAAAAACGAACCCAATAAGACCGCGATCTCAAAAAATCCTTCCATCTTCGAGTGAAAGTGTTGTAGTAGTATTTTCTGAAAAGGTCAATGAACGCCTCACGTGACGATAGGATTAAGGTCCGTTCGAATATTGGCCGAACGATCCTGAAATTGGGCCAACGGAGCGATGCCCTACGGTTGGAGTTGCCAGCAAAGAAAAACGTCAGGTGAATGACCAATCACTTCCACGATCATTTGGCTTGTCCCAGAAGAATAGATGGATGGCTCTCGACCCTGCTTTCCATACATCTTTTTTTTATGTGTGTGATTTTTGCACTTTTTTGCAATAAAGAGGGGTTAACCCCATTCTCTCCACGAAAGCTCACTTTGGACTGTATCATATTTTACATATATTACTTGGAACAGGAAAGGGTATTTATACTGGGTCATCCGAAAGAACAAAATTTGTCTTGCTTTTACTTCACTAAATCTTTTAATTTTATTAAAAATGAATTTAAATAGACTTTTCTGACAACCCAATGAAAAAAAGTAGTTGTACACTAGAGAAATATTTAGTGAGTTTATTTGTTCCTTTAAAAAAATTGCTTAGTCAGCATCAGCACACATCGAACATTATTTTATCAGTTTTTCAGGAAGAGTCAGATGTTGTAAACTACTGGACTATCAAATTAATGTCTGCCAGGTGCTATAAAAAAATGTATTTCCGTTTGAAGATTGTGCAGTTTTCTAAGCCTCATTTCACTTGAAATACTTAATATGAATTGTCTGGGCTTTCTACAGTCATACTGAATACAAGAGCTATAGCTATTGGGACAAGAGCTATAACAATTTACCAAACTACCACAAGCATCAGTATAAAGTATAGTGCTTCTCCACTTGAACCCGATAAAAGCAATTAATTACAATCCTTTTTATCAGTATTGCTCAACTTAAGGTCAACCTTAACTTTAAAATCGCCCTTTAAACTTTAAAAAATCATTTTTTATCCTTATATTTTTCGAATAAAATGTAAAGAATATTAAGAAAAAAATAATTAGCAAAATATTTTAATCAAAACGCATATTATAATAAAATTCGTAAGGCAATACATACTCAATCTAGCCAGCCTCTTTGACTTTCGGATCGTATTTCTCAAAACTGATATTTTCAATCTTGCGCGTGCCTTACGTAGCATTAAAAGAAATTAACTCAGAATCCTAAAACTCTGCATGCTTTTGCATTGTGTGTAAAAATACACACTCCACTTAAATTTAAATAACTATCAACAAAATTATATTTTTAAAAAGAATTCTATATTTCTTTATTATTATTAGCAATTAATACCAAAACTACCTTAAATGTATTAAAATTACTATTTTTTTTTACAAACTTCAATATAATTTTAAGTTGAGGTTGAGTGGAATATGATAATTACTAATTGGGATAATTAATTACTATACTAATATATTGGGAATGATTATGTCACAGTTTTTGCAAAAACCTGAACGCACCACTTGCAAAAACTATCAATTCATCCCTTAAAATATGCTCTAACTAACGTTTATTAAATATGTATTTAATGTGTGTATTAAATGTGGTTTTGTAGTGACAGATAAAGAGTAGACCAACACACCCTAAAAATTTTAAATCAATTGAATAAATAATGACAGGTCCATAAAATATTAAATATTCCACTACAACAACGATTTTTGAGCTTATAAGGGTTTATCTCTCACATGAAACCACAAACAAAAATCTGATGTGGGCAGCACATGACTTTCACTGCAGACTCAAATTCATTTTTGTATTTCTTTAATAATTCATTAAATTGAGTTTAATTGCACAAAATAACACTAAATTTGCATTTATAATTCAATTTCTTTTTTTATTTGGTAATTAGACATTTTTCTGAAAGTGGCATAACTAAATGAGAAAAATCTCAAATATCTCCAGAATGGTTAGCCCTAGAGTAATAGAGTTGTTCTTATTATTTTCCTCATCAAAAATTACGTATAAAACAAGCATTTAATTGATATATTTAAACATACGTAGCTTTTTTTTAATTTTACGATTTTTGAGGACCATTTCGTAAAAAAAGGCCGATTGTTCTTTTCCGAATAATACCAAAATCTAATCAGCACCAGAGTATCACCCAAGTAACTTATCTATCAAATTTTGTGAAATTTGGTCAATTAGTATTTTAGCTAGAGTGGATACATGAAATTTTTACGGGCCATTTCGTAAAAAAAGGCGGGTTCTGTTCTCACGAATCGTACCAAAAACTAATCAGCACCAGGGTCATATCCAAGTGACTTACCTACCAAATTTTATGAAATTCGGTCCATAAGTTTTTGAGTTAGAGTGGATACATACATTGCACAGACAGACACACAGACAGACAGACACACACACAGACGTCACGCTAAAAATAGTTTTTTCGTATTCTAGATGTCTCGAAACGTGTAGATCCGTCGAAAACTCGAGTTGTGATTTTCGGCATGATTCCAATATTTTCCCTATACATTACCATGTATTGCAGGAAAAGTAAAAATGAAAAATGTTAAAATGAATATCCCCAAAAGTTCAACCCGCCCGAGAACGACGTATGTTAGCGTTTGATATATACGAAGGGTGCTTTTTTTTTAAATATAAAAATTCCACAACTAAGTACTAATTTTCGTAACATATTTAGCCTATCTATCATCTGCGATTTTCGAAACAAAATATCCGAAAAATCGAAAACTTTCCTGCAATCCGTTCACCCCACATATCAACGGGCCTCTGACGCTCATCGATTGAAACATATAACTGTAACAAATATCATTCGAATTTCTCCAGAGAGATGTTGTGGAACAGACGCACAGGTATTGTTGAAAAAATGGTTAATTCGTATTCCGGGCTGCTCAAAATGTGTAATTCCATCAAAATTCGGGAGTCGGATTTTTTATCCTATTACAATACTTTCCCTTAATATATATTATAAATGTCCCTCAATATATACTAAAAATAACCGAAAATATAAAATATGTATTTAATATTTTAAAGGCATGTATTCATTAATACCTGAAATTTAAGAATCCATTTAATACCCCATGTTGATGTATATATTTAAAATCTCAAATTTAACAATACCTTATAACTGAATCCGCATTTAATTAGCTGACAAATTTAACGAGGAAGTAAAGAACTTTTAATTGGCACAATGTAAAGCCTAATTTTTTCGTTTTCAACAGGCAAGAATTTAGTTTCGCGATTTTAAAGAATATTCAAAATAGTAAAACATTATTAAATTAATAAAAAAGTAATAATAGAAACGAAAGAAAAAAATCTGGACATCGTTAAAAAATAGACGAAAGGAGTATGGGATGAATCGGGGTCTATCATCAAAAGTTCTAAGTAAGACACATCTCATTCGATCACAACCTCGTCCAATTATATAAATATAAATGCCGAATCATAACCTATATCGTATGCATTCCGACATGTTCTGCAATGTTCTTTTCAATAAATAACCTTGTAACTATGTACAAGAAGGTAATTTTCCCCTCCAAATAACATCTGAAAATTACAAATTCCTGCAAAAATAAGAATTGAAGTATATTTTTATCAATATTGCTTTGAACAAAACTTCAAATTCACCTCGTATTTACACAATATAAAATCAATCCCTGTTGCCACCCACACACAAATAAAGTTTAATGTTTCTAAAATAGTGTTTATGTAAGAAAAATAATTATTAGTCACATATTAATGTACGATTAATAGGCCCATAATAATTAGGCACTTAATATGAAATGTGATAAAACATTTAGATAAGTGTACTGGAAGTAATACTTGTAATTACTTTGAATATCAACAGTGATATGCAGTACATGTGGTAATTAATAAATTACAGTAAATTATAAGCTATATATATTATATTTTTCTTTATCTATATATATCTATATCTATATATATATATATATATATATATTGTGTATATATATATATATATATATATATAATCAGCACTAACGAACCAGGTATGGCCCTTGATAACGTACATGGCTTCGGAAATGTTTTTCACTTTTTTCAATTTACTCGGTTTCAAAAAAAATTTTGGGAGCCAGAAAGGCCTAGTTCCACGTGCAAAAAAAAAAATGTTTTGCAACTTTTCATCTTATACACTATTCTTGAGTTACACCATGTATGTTTATGCAGGAAACATGAAGGTAAGTAACTTAAGTACCTGTATTACATATATGATTTACAACACAAATAAAAAATTTAATCTAAGGGTGTAGTTAAAGGATTATATTAACCAATCTTTACCACATGTCATTCTTTTTCAATTCCTTGACTTTTATATAGAACAGGGAAAAAGCGGTATTTTATACCAATTTAGTACCTGTTTTATTTATAATGTTTTATTTATACTGTTCTCTTTATCATCTTCACGAGCTTGTAGTATAATCACTATTGATATCAATTAATCCCTTCAGACCATCTTATTTTCATTTTTGCTATACAGAACATTTCAATAAATGATCAATCTCTGGTATATATAATACAGTCGCTATATATAAAATGCTATACATAAAATGTCGCTAAATTGACGAAAATATCGCCAAACTTTCTATAGAGATAGCATTATTCAGACGATATTTTTTCCACCAATTTATTTGAAGCAGCTTATCAAAGGATTTACATCCAATGTGGTTATGCCCAGACGATTTTTATTAAATCTTTTCCGATTTGAATAATGAAGATATGTATATAAAATAAATTTCATTGACATTCCATTTTTGACTGGATAATATCTATTACGGTCTTCAGGTTTAAACGTTATTATTATTGATATTTTCGGGAATTATTGATTCAGAGATTATTGATGTTTCTAAATTATTATGCCATTGTTTTATTGCGGCAAAAATTGTTGAAACTCATATATTGTACATTGTACGAGAAATTTTCTACAAATGCACGGGTATATCTTCTAATCTACGAGAATATAAGTAGTACAGATATATTGACATATATTTTAACATATATTGGAATGAATTACGGCATTTAGGTTTAAAGATTATGGGATTATTGATATTTTCAATTTATTACGTCATCTGTTTTATTTTGACAAACATGTTAGAGACTTATATGTTGTAGTACGTGTAATCTTCTAATAATACACGAGTATATCTTCCAATATTCGCGGATATAAGTAGTACGGTTCCCATACAACTTTAGCCCTTTTATTTTGCATATATTGGTTCAATTCCGTAATTTTTGTACATTTGTTTACAAACGAGACCGTGGTGTTTTATTTTTCAGATCTGCCCGTGAAGATAATTTTGCATAGCGAGAACAGATATTCTTAAACTTCTTTTTAGGAGCATTAAATTAAATATTTTAATATAATACTTTGATTAACAATATTATTTAGTATGCTATAGGGATTTGTACATGAATGTGAATTTTAAATTTATATATATATATATATATATATATATATATATATATATATATATATATATATATATATACTTGTCTCTTCTTTCTGTGTTCCCGTGCTTACTAGGTTTGTGTGTATTTTCAGTCAGTTTTTTGGTATCCATTTTTCCTTTATATTTTTCTTATTTATGTATGTCGTCCAAGTAGAAATAGTTTATAGATATAATCTATCTATTTCTTCAGAAACATACATTTTTGTGTTTGCTTCTACGAAAAACTGCGACATGATTAGATTTTTGTAGAGGTGAACGATTCATAATTTAGGCTTAGAACCTCATCCACGTGTATAACGTTAGTGCTTGATTTCATTTGTTATTCTTTTTTCGATTCCCTACCTTTGTATTTTGATACTTTTCATTGACTTGTTGCTTCGATATTTAGTTATTTATATATTTTTTTCCATTAGTTTGAGGAATTGTTGATTTTTACTTTTTTACTTTTGTTTTGTAAGCCTGTTAGATAGTTGAATTTTTGTGTTACAGCTTCTCACTTTTCTTTCATTGGATCTTCAAACCCTTTTCCTCTTATATATATATATATATATATATATAAATATATATATATATATATATATATATATATATTTATATATATATATATATATTATATACATATGCGTATATATATATATATTTATATAAAAATATAAAATTGTAAATCCAATGTTAGAATGTAAGTAGTAACTCATAATACACTATCCCAAAATTTTCTACAAAATACAAAGAAATAAAAGATATTCAACCATAAAGAGGAAATTATAAAGCATATATATATATATATATATATATATATATATATATATATATATATATATATATATATATATATATATATATATATATATATATATATATATATATATATATATATATATATATATATATATATATATATATATATATATATGATTTAAAAGAAACTCGACTTAGCAATAATTATTTCATTCAGTAAACGTGAAAGGACTATTAATTTTCAAGGTAGACCCACAAATTTTCAAAAATATGTTATCAAAAATTGAAATAGATCTTTAAAGAATTATTTTATGTAATGCTAAACGAATTATCATATTATACTTTATATTGAACACTTTTTATTTAACTAAATCATAAAAATCCCATTGAAAAATTAAATATTATTTTAATAGTGTGAATCGTTTAACGCGATGCCTTTCAAAGTACCCTAAATCTATTTTTAATGCATACTTTATTTTGCATATCTTAGAATCTTAATAAATATCGGCCTGTTTTTAGCATTGCAAAAATCTTTAACTACTAGATGCGGCTACATTTCCGTTTGAAGGTCGGTGAGATTAAGAAAGTATTTGGATTATCTATGACCAAGGTCGCAGCCGAAGGTTGTCTAGTTGAGCAATCAATAAATTCGGTAATGATAAAATTTAAATATGCGCGGACTGCACTTTCTCACTAGCAAAAACTAAAGCTGGACGAAAACGACTTTATGAAGCTCCTATACCTAATGAAAGCGTTTTTTTAATTTCGTTTTTAAGTTTAAGTATAAATGCAAAACGAAATAAAACAAGAAATATCAATCATGCATAAAGCATTGATTACGAAACACTTTCCAACTGCAATGCAATTTCTTTAAACATCTCTGAAATGCGATACATTCACCGGTAATATTTTTAAAATTATCACAATACTACAATAATTTATTATATTTGAAAACTTCATCGAAAAAAATGAATTTTATTCAAAAGAAGTCATTGAAATATAAATCGCCTGGCTCTTTATATAAAAGCAGCATTTCAGTCACAAACTTTTTTCCATTCCTTTCATTCATCATAATACTACAATAATTTATTTTACTTAAAAACTTAAAACCATGGAAGTAAAAGTAATTTAACTCTGTGCTTAAACCTTCACCAAAAAAGCCATAAAATCGTCTGTTCTCTATGTAAAATCATTCATATCAACTATATTGCAGACTCCAGAGCTAAATAATTTTGCATTAAAGAAATTCAGCAATTCTTATACAACTCATCTTACAGCTTGATGTGTTTACAATCTCCATAAGTGAAAATTAGGCTTCGTTGTAGAAATAATCAAATTTGGATGATCATTTAAACTCAAATATATTGTAATTGTGTTGTTGCAGAACATTGATGCACAGAAATTAAGCAAAAATAAAGCGGTTTAGGACGGACACAACACTAAATATAAATTAAAAATAATTTTTAAAATCACGATTTTGACACAAGATGGATGCCATATTTTATTTTGAAGTGGGTCACGTGATTTCTTCATATACTGGTCACGTGAGCTCTTCGTATAATGGGTGTAATTATTATTTTAATTTTTATTTTAAAAACTACTAAATATATCTTGCTGAAAAAATTTCTGTACATGTTATGGAATAATTTGAATATTACCTAAAATTTTCGAAGCAATTTGTGAATTTTAAATCCGCTTAAAAAATGTTTGAAAAATTAGGACCCATAGGGTTCAATCTATTTCATTCTTTCAACCCGGGTTCAATCCAAAATTAATTGGGTGATATTATTCATTTATATTCTCATGGGTCCCACAAACTGTCTGAACAACATACTAAAATGTCATTTTTAACACTTTACAACAAAGTTGAAAAGTGTTTATGACTTTGTTCATTCTGTCTGTCTGTCTGTCTGTCTGTCTGTCTGTCTGTCTGTCTGTCCGTTAGCACGATAACTGCCGTAAAAATGAGTTTATCAAAATGAAATTTTAGTATGTTGTTCAGACGGTCTGTAGGACCTATGGGAATATAAATAAATAATATCACCCAATTAGTTTTTTATTGAACCCGGGTTGAAAAAATGAAATACATTGAACCCTATGGGACCTAATTTTTCAAACATTTTTTAAGTAAATTTAAAATTCACGAATTGCTTCGAAATTTTTAGGAAATATTCACATTATCCCATAGAATATATAAAAAAAAATTCAGTAAAATATGTTAAGTAGTTTTTTAATTAAAAAAATTATTTAATATAAGGAAAAAAACAAATTCAATTAAATTCTGACTTTGGGATATCTTCCAGAAAGAAAAAAGAGAGATATTATATAATAAATATCTCTCCATTTGTTTAAACGTTTTGCATATGGGAGTGGCTTCATATTTTAGAATAAATTTGGTAGATAACAATTTTTCATTTTTTTAAAATTTTATATAACTCTTCATGATAAATTTAATTGATGGCATTTTAAATGCACTTTCCTACGTCCTAGAGAGTTAAAATTTGGTACACAGCTTAAATTTGTTGAACATTTTATTCGACAAAAATTTGATGGATCTTTAAATATAGATCATACATTTTTTTCGAAATGGCCTGAAAATAATCCCCGTTCACTTCTATAAATCATTGTTGTAATATTGTTAAAAATTCTGATGTGGACAGCACATGTCTTTCTCTGCAGACTCATATTCATTCTCTTTATTTATTCAATGATAATTTGAGTTTATCTGCACAACATAAGTATTTTAAATGACATTGAATTTACACGTTAAACTTAAATTTGGTTCTCATTTGATAGCTGGACTTATTGTCAAAGGTGGCGTAGCGAAAACGCGAAAAAACTAGAATATCTCAAGAACGGCTAGTCCTAGAGTAATGGGGTTAGTCTTATTCTTTTTGTTGTCAAAAATCACATATAAAATAGGAATATAATTGAGCACACGTAGTCTTTTATTTTTATATATAACGATTTTTGCTGGCCATTTCGCAAAAATAGCCCGTTCCTTTTTCCCGAATCGTAGTAGAATAACCTACAAATGATTTATATACAAAATTTTGTTAAATTTGGTATATAAATCACTTGTAGGTTATTGAAATATTATACACCAAATTTTGTTAAATTTGGTTCATTAGTTTTTAGCTAGAGTGGATAAAGGCAATTTCTGCGGCCATTTCGCAAAGAAGGCAGATTCTTTTATTACGAATCGTACTATAATCTAATGAACATCAGGATTTCCCACAAAAAACATACCTACCAAATTGTATGAAATTCGGTCCATTAGTTTTTCAATTAGAGTGGATGTAATATCCACACAGTCACACAGAAACATACACAGATACACCCTTACACACACAGACGTCTTCCTAAAACTAGTTTTTTCGTGTTCTAGAAGTCCCAAAACGTGTAGATCCTTTGAAAATTCGAGTTCCGATCTTCGGCACGATCCCAATACTTTGAGTACATACACATACACATATATATTATCTGTGTATCTAAATTCCGTGCCTATGCAATTACAATAGTTGTGATTTTAAATGATCCCTAAACTTTTATTATTTCTTCAAGGAAGCCTAATTTTAACATATGCAGAATGCAAATATCTCAAGCGATTGTAAGATGAATTACATAAGAATTGCTGAATTTTTTTCACACAAAATTATTTAGCTCTGGAGTCTGGAATACAAGTTATATGAATGAAATATTCATTGATTTTGCATAAAGAATCAGATGATTTATATTTCGATACAGTTTTAAATATTTAAGTATAATAAATTACTGTAGTACTGTGTAATGTAAAAGATATTACCACTGAATGAATCACATTTTAGAAATTTTTAAATGAAATTACATTTCAGTTGGAAAGTGTTTCATAATCAATGCTTATGCATGATTGATCTTTCTTGTTATAAAATTATTTTTACGGCAGTTATCATGCTACCGGATAGACAGACAGACAGACAGAATGAACAAAGTCATAAACACGTTTCAACTATGTTGTAAAGTGTTAAAAAACACATTCATTACAAATAGAACTATGGAAATATAATGACTGCTTTATAATTTTTACAGTGCATCAAAATTATCAACTTATGTGGATGTGAATAAGTTTCAGGAAAGTACACATTGTCATTAAATGTCTAGTATTAATTAGAATAAAATAGAAATTCGTAATGAAGATGTTCACAGTAACATCTTTGTTAATGCTAATTGAGGGTCTCGAGATCTATTGCAAGTATTATCACTCATACCGATCGAAATATCGTGGCCTCAGTAGCAAAACTCCTATCGAAATTATCTCTTATCAAAGTAAGTCCCGTAATTTTAGAAGTAAGAGATCTAGCACAACTATTATTATAATTATTAGCAAAATTATAATTAGTCACGCACTCGGATATGCATTACGTAGTGGACGAGCATGGATTGTGTTGTGTCCGTATTATATATTTTATAATCTTTTTCTAGACTTCATAAGTTTATTTTAAATATTAATTGAAAACAAAAACTTACTATAATTTGATAACATCGAAAACATTGCTTATGAATCAGGATATAATTATTAAAATTGCAGAGTTTTGTGACGAGTAGAATATGCGTTCAAAAGTTAGAGCAAGTCCAAATGAGTCAAACGGTTGAGCTGAGTAATGATACATGCAAACGTCAAATTAATACGAAAGCTCAGGTATATTTATTATTTAAAAAAAGCAAATCGCACACCTTTTTGTTTTTGCAGATTATAGAGCCACATGTCCTGCGGCATTTTTTTCAACCTATCATCTTCCAGAATTCCCTGAGCTACTAAGGCATGAAAGACCACAGGGTCCACATCAAGCACCCAGTGATTCCAAGGACAGGCCTTGATTTTAAATTTGTAGAACAAGCAGTCCGAAAGACCTCGTAAACAAGGATTTTGTAAAGTCAAAACTTTTATCAGAGGATTCACTTCAACGCCTTCTTCAGTATTAAAATATATAATTTTGAATCTCCTTTTGAGAGGCTGTTCAAAAAGAAACTTATCTGTGAGTGAAGGACCGCGAGACCTGCCTGTACTGATCATCTTCCACAACGAGCGCACCACCAGGGACATCAAGGGGACAGCAGACCAACCAATACTCAGCTGAGTGAGGTCAACCACTACCAGTCCCAACGGGGAATGCCGACAGGGACAATCGAAACCCCCACCCAAGTAGCCAGGTACCCGTCCGCAACCGATAGTCTTGACAATCAATATCAAAGCATATTTTGTACCAACAAGTCGATCTGCAAGTTTGATGTCGATTGGAATTTGTGTTCAAAAGTTAGAGCCCGTACAAACGAACAAAACGGTTAAACTGAAAAGTAATACACGTATGCTTCTCATACTCGTATTAAAATTGAACAAAAATCTATAGAGTAGCCCGAACACTTGTAATCCTGTTAAATTTCACTTTTGCGTGTTCCATTATATCTAATAGCATCTAATTTTATTCAATTATGTAGACTGCTCATTGACAACCTACTGAGATGCTAAGAGTTGCCCGGGGGTGCAACAGGAGGAATTGAGCTTGTCGTTACTGTATAGAATTTATTATTTACGTGCTCTGTTTATATAATGTATATTTCGGCTCAAGTCTTTCGCCCATAATGGTTGCTGCATTGAAAATAATAAATAAAATCATGAGTCTGTATTTTATTGGAAATGAAATCCTGGATACAATATATCAAACTAAGAATAAACGGCACACATAATTCTTGCTGAAATATAATCACAGAATTTCCAAACAATTCTAGGCGAAGCTACAAGAAGACGCTAATGAAACTGACTTTTTAACTTTTTGTCACACTTTTAAAAGTTTACTACTTTTATCTCTCCCGTGAATTTAAACACAATAGGCATTTTTGTGGATATAATATTTGAGAAGATGCAATGTACAATTATATGTCCAGAATGATGACACCATATATAAAGAACGAACCCTTTATATAATTTAGAGTAAACCCCATATATGTCTCCTATCTTTAAATGGCTGGCATCGCCACTTCAAACAATATAAATTAAAGCTACTCTATTGTAAACGTTGCAAATTGTTCAGAATGCAATCGTCTAAATTCTGTAGTACATTACAGTTTTAAGTTAGTTGTAAACATTCTCTTTTGATGACACTTAAACAATCCATTCATATTTGTCAACAAGTAAAAGGAACTGAATTAGTCAAATGAGATCGTAAATATTATCATATTTAAGAACGTATGAAAATAACAACTCTAGACATGAGATATTTTGCAGAGCTTTACAAATAATATTAAGGATGTATCACCAAGCTACATAGCAAAAAAATAGAATTGGTGAAAATATCGTTCAACAATGCCGTATCTTGCCACAATGAAAAAAAAAGCTCTACCACACGGTACAAACTTTTAATAGTTTTATTCTGCATTATACTGGGATACAGATACAGTAAAATTATAAGATTTTTTTATCTATGTATTTTAAATTTATAGCAGGCTCTAAAGAGTACTATAAAACTTGAAACAATCGTAAAATTCTAAAAACAGCGCAAGTGGGCTAGTGAAATCATATTTTAATGCATGCCAAGAACTTAAGTTAATTTAGGTTCAATATGATGTTCCTAGTTTCTACGGCTTTTATTTTTTTATATAACATCCAGTATATTTATAAATTTCAGTACAATAGAACACTGTGCTCGAGAGATATCTTTCAACAACCCGGACTATCGCCGATTCAGTCCCATTTGTAAGTCTACCCCAAAATAAATGTCCGATACAGGTCAGCGCACTAAAATTGAACCTCGATTTATATCCGAAAATGTCCGAAAATTTAAGCCAAAAAGATCCCATCAAGGTTGGCCCTAGGGTTCAACGCACTGCGCGGTCCGGGAACAAAAGGCTCTGCGTTGGCTAAGTGGGAAATAATCCTTTTGTTTCCGAGGTTATTGCCTTCTGAAAAGGATTCACTCTCAGTAGGTCGGCGGTAACGGGACTTTCGCGGCAGCCCAACCGCTACGCTTGTTATGGCCACTAGGTCAGTAGATACGGGTCACTGCAGTGTTCTCGCAGCACTGACGCACTGGATGAGCCCCGTTCCGCCCTCTGATTTCGAGCATTCGGCTAGTAGACCGCTTTCGCACAGAACCGGGAGTTCCCACTCTCGGTTTCAGCAATAGGAAAACTGGAAAAGAATATGAGGCCAGTTCCAGCAACAGTACTAGGGCTCACGCTAAAAAATGGGAGTGGTCATTTAGTAGTGGCAAATTTATATATATATTTTTAAATTAACTACTATTATTTATTACCCAAGTCGTCCAACTCACCAAAAGGGTGTAGAGAAAATTACAAGGAACGGCCGATAACAATTATTATTATTATTATTATTATTATATTCATTACTTTAAAAATAAACTTTCCTGTTTCATGCTAGGCTGAACCCTAATGTTTCGGAGTCTGTTAAATGTCGGCCGACCCACGAGCCGAGTTAAGCTGCCTCTCTATTGGAAAAATCGAACCAAGCCAGACTAGGTTCTTGTTTTAAGTATTTCTTAAAACAAGAATTATCTGAGTTTTAAGTATTTCTTTAAAGGTTGGGCTACGCCCAGCCGAGACAAAACTTCAAATTTTTCCGACCACGTTACCTTTGGTTTTGTATATAAAAATGTCTAAGGGATAGAACCGTGCTCGGTCTTTGTTACTGTCGCAAAGTGCCGGGTAAATCTGTAATTTCATTCGGCTATTGCAAACCTCTAGTCTCACATTTTATCACCTTAACCACATTGTAGTTACATCACTGACAATACTTATTTAAGTCACCGTGTACTGGCTCTCCAATTTCTGGATTTAGTTCTTCACTTCACAAAATCTGGACCTGAACTCCCAAATAAGCGTAAGACTATATCATCTTGACTGAAATGACAGAAAACGACAGAACCCGAGTATCGCCACCTAGTGTGGCAAAAGGTTTAATAAAAGTAGAAAATTTGGTAAAAAATAAGCAAAAATGAACATAGGAAGCAAACAAGGAAAAATAAAAAAGCACAGACCATGAAATCAAAGAAACAAAAAATAGACGTGGTAATGTCATACTTCGATGAAGTCTGGAGTCGTTGACAAAGCATGAACTAGATGACTTTTTATTAATATGAAAAGATCCAAGGAAATCCAAATCAAAAGCTGAAAAGCACTTTTAAGTAATGGAAGCAAAAGAAATCTTAAACCGGTGTCTAGTCTATAGTTTAGACATTTCAGTTTGGCGGACATAGTCTTGAACTTATAAGGGCGTTCAGGTCCAGAATTTTGTATTCAAAAAGGAAATCTAGTTGATTCCCATGCTTTACTTAGATGAAAACAATTTCAAGAAATGTTTCTGCTCTCTGGAATCATTAAATATAACGATTATTTATATGCCCAATGAATTTGCCTGTGTAGTTAACATTTTAAAAAAAATTGCCACATATGAAAATATTACGTAAAATAAACCAGAATTCAGTTTCTCATGGCAAACAATCTGACCTTCTGTATGATCAAGAAAAGCGCTACAAGTATTTCAGTATTTAAGAAACTGATTTTAGCTTCCAACAACAAACACAGCTATATATTTACTCCTAAAACATTCTATGAGTTGTTTTCGCTGTTGATGTTTAACAAGGAAAGCGTGCGGCAGAGCTATTTTAGTCACCCCAGGTAAAGATACTTCTCAGAAAACAGTATGGAGGAAGGAATATAAAACACCCCTATACGGCAGAGAGGAGAGAAAACACAGTAAAGATATGTAGAAGACGTTGTAATCTCAACGTTTAAAATAGCCCGGTAGTTAAGAGAGAGTAGGAGGGGGGGTAAACAAGTGTTTCAAGATTCTATGTCAGAATTCAGGTATTGTTTTTGTTTGTTTTTCTTGAGAATTGAAATTTTGAAAGTATAAACTATCAAACATTCTGCCAAATTCACCAGTTTTATGCTACATGTTATACCCCATATATTCTCACAGGAATGGAAAAATAATTCCAATGAAGATTATAGATATATTTGAAAATCGAGTAGAAATCTGCTGGGAATGTCAAGCTTACAATAGGAATTTATTTTGCATACAAAATTACAGCTTTCGATAAGAAACTAATTATTAAGAAATTATTAAGAAACTAAAAATGTTAATGAGAAATTAATAACAACTAATTGAAAATATTAATGAATTGAAAAATGCGTGTATCATTACATTAAACTAATAGCACGGAGTAAATGTAATGAAATTATCTTAAATTATATCTGTAATTGTAATCTGTTTTATGCAAAATAATATCCAACACAAATATATTTGTCGGTTCTAGTTACTGATTATATGCCTATTGAAGAATGTACTAATATATTAAATGGCTGTTGCTGTTTTTGCTACAAAAATGATTTAAAAAAATATTTTACAATTTTTTGAAAAAAGTCTAGAATAACTGTTATTTCCTAATCACATTATATTATCCAATTATCCCTCTATTGTACAAGACTACGTAATGCAAACGCTCTTAAAGAATAGATAATTACTTAATGCTATTGCTGTTAGGTTTCAAATATCGCATGCAATCTAAATCAATTTCAGCCAGATATGCCAAAATCCCACAACCGCAACCTATAACTAAACACAAAGTGACCAAAAACACAAAGTGACTATTTTTGAAAGATAAAATAGAAATGAAATAGGAGTTATTATCTATTTTAGACTTGGAACTTTAGTTCATAGCAATCGTTTCAAATATGGGAATAGTCTTCAAATTCGTTTCAAATTCTTTCAGATTCGTTTCAAATCTGGAATTAGCTTTCATACCACAGTAGCAACAGTCAGTCGCAAAGATAATCATTAATTAAAGTTCTTTGGCCATAGATTTCGGGCCCTAAATTAAAAAAAAAAAGAAGAAAATTCTTTGAAGGGCCTTTTTACCCCTTACCCAAATTCTACCTATAATGTCAAGAAATTCATATATTGAATTTGCAATTGATAGCTCAGCGAAACATGTTTGGTTTCTTATTTGTTTAGGTTTGCATGCCCAAATGTTTTTTGGGAATCCTTGAATACAAATCTTAGTATTTTCTCTCCAATCCAATCTCCTAGTATTTTGGGCTCTTATTTTCGGGGGTTGGGGTCGGAAGACGTTTAAAAAAGTGTTAATGTTTAAAAACGCTACATGAATAGCAGTTTTATACATTATTTTTTATTTAAAACTGTATGACATATTTTAAAGAATGCTAACATGCGATTTTCTTGATTGCATGTTTTCGATCATTAAAGAATAGAATATAATCATGAAAATTTAAATATTTTTATTTTTATTAAATTAATAAATTCTTAGTGAGTACTTTTAACCAGAAATTAATATACTTTGGTAGTTATCGTGGGCAGTTCTCGAAATATTAGAAACTCTACTTTCCCCATCTGTCAAAAGAATCAAGCAATTTTTATAAAATACTGTATGTTTAATTTAATCGCTAGCAATAAGCATATTGATTTTCAGCTAGGTCAAATGAGACATTTAATATTTTTTAATTGTTTAAAATCGAACATTGTTTTGATTGGTAAAAAGAATAAGTCTAAAATATTTTCAAAACTGGGAAATGTATTTGCATAGAAAAAATAAATCTAACATTTTATTTGCCCCTTTTAGGGCAAAATGTCAGAAAATGTTTACAAACTTTAATGCAATAATAAGCTAATCTGACATTTTCACTTAGAAAATCAAAACGTGGGGAGGGATAAAACTTTCTGACACCAAAAATCCTCTCTACTGCCATGCAATTTTCGAAAAAATTACGGACCTTCTGCAAAATAAAGCTATAATATACTTTGTATGCGTATTTCCACTACAACCTAGTATTCAATTGATATACGGACCATAAAATCTGTCCCATGAATATCACCGCCAGATTTCACGCAAAACCGTCTTTTTGTTTTTTTAATTTAAATGGACACTAGATTTTGGGCAAATTTTTTCAGTACTTGAACTCTCTTCGCTAAAGGAGATATACATAAAATGTTATTTTCTGTATTTTCACGCTAAAACGTACACACAGTTTTGAAAGTGCTTTAATATAATTTTCTTTACTATTATAAACAATTTTCCAATTGAAATTATGTGTCTAGCACCAACCATTCAACAGATAAAGACCATCGGTCTTTTCGAAGCACCCTGTATACACTAAACAACTTGTTGATGTCTTCTTCAAGGGTACAAAATAAGTAAAAGTCAGATTGTGAATTACTTACGATAAATTTTTCTTTAAAGATTGAAAAAAAATTCAAGTCAAAACAATGTTTTTAATTAAATCTAATCTTCCAATCCCTTAGTTTGAAGAAATATTAGATATATTTCCCTCCAATAGTCAGTCAGATGCTCGACAAAAAGAAAATAAAACAGAAAATGAAAGTATCGTATTCCCAAAATAGTTCTCCATCGGCGCTGACAAACGGGCGCATTCGGGATAAGTTAATCAATATATGAAGCTACCTGACTTTGAGCAACCAGGAAACAGAAGGAAAAGTTGAACGACCCACGGAAATTGTTCACTTATCTATTTGTTGATATCTATTCAAGGGTACGTGATCTGTAGCTGCCCAGACCGGCAAAATGCCAAAAGCGTTAGAGGACTGTTTCTCTAGCTGTTGTGTTGCCTGTTTTGACAAATCGCAAAAGTGGCAGTGAACTTTGAAAGTTCGCTGTTAAGCAACTAAATAAAGTACACTTAGCCTCTGATTGGATAAACCTGTTACCTTCAAGATGCGGCATACAATATTTTGTCAAAGACAACTCTTGAAGAAAAAATAAGACACATACATATATAAAGAAATAAGAAGAATAAGACAAATTTAGAGCGATTTCTAGCGTAAAACAAGGTATCTCATCACACTTATCATGCCACCTTTCTGGTAGGTCGGACGGCCTGGGTCTCAACAACAACAACACTTATCATGCCGATGAGCGAATTCTTCATGTGAATTATACTTTTATGGGGAAGGGGGATTCTCTATGAATCCGAAATAGCCTTAAGTATTGTATAAAAACTCTTATTCCATATTAGAACAAATACCAAGTGAAATTGAAATGAATGATATTCACATAGGACATTTCTAAACACCTGTTATAATTATTAGCCCCAATTCTGAAATCATAGATCGTTGAAAAAAAATTATCTACATTTGCAAAGTCCTTATTCTCTGGAATTACCGTAAATCCGTAAAATTACATCTAAAATATTTGTAAAATCCAAGTAAAGTTTTTAGTATGATTCTAAATATTGTATAAAATACCCTTATCAGAGGAGACTGCTGATGAATGAATCTTATCCTTAAATAGGGAATTTCATCTCCTAAGTAAGGTTGATAAACGATTTCTATCGTGAAACAAGGTATTTAATCGATATCAGCATGTCAATAAGCGAAATCTTCACGTGAATATGATAATAAAAAATACTAGCAAAATGTAGTAGAAATAGAATTCACTTTCATTTATTAAAAATATGAATATACTTTCAATCATGCATCTCTATATAAAGTAACAAATTCAACCTTAGTCTAGTAATGCCTTCTTTCGGCGGGTTCTGAGAATATGCCTTTAATAAACTTTCAAACTTTGGGTTCAGTAAAACTGAATAGCGTAAATATATAACTTTGAAATAATTTTAAATCATATAAAATTTGAAGTGGAAACGTGATAAAAAAAATTCAATTTGTAAAGAAAGTGATGAAATTTGAAACATTTTCTAACAAAATTTAAGTACGATTTTTTGACATATAAAAGAGAAAAAAAAATTTGTAAAAAATTACAGCAATGAGTTTTAAGTATGAATTGATTTTTTGATAAACTATTATACTTCTAATACGAACTTCATTGAAAACCTATGTGTTCAAACTTGTTATTTACACAGATGAATAAAGCAGCAAATTACTTATCTTTATTCATCTTTATCTGTTTTTAACTGACCCTCAAATTATGTATTGTAAAAGATACCAGATAACGCTTTACATCTGCAATGAGTTTTCATAACATGTCATATTTTTAGTACATATGTCAATATTTGTAATAGTTAATTATTTTCTTTAGTCATAGAAAAGTAAATTCTACTTAAAAGAAATATTTTAGTCTTCGAAATTTAATCAATCGTTGAGATTTTTTTTATCTAACACCGGTAATGTCAGTAAAAAAACAAACTTACTACGTTCTGCATTCCTAAAAATTCACGTATCTGTTCCAGCTTCATTTCTGAAATATTCAGCAAATTATCGTAAGCCCGTTATTTTTGTAACATACTTGCAAATGTTTTACAGTGTATAGTTCAATGTTTTACAGTGCTCCTTTCGGAGAGTTTTAGACAATTTAGTGGAAATTACACACTTTCATAACTTTCCATCTGCACTGTCTGCAAGAATGTTGATAATTTATCATATTTTATAGAAATTCAATACATCTTTAAAACATTTTCATCTGTAAAATGTATTCATATAGTATAAATTATCTAACATCGCCATTGTGTGCAAGAATTTTCATAGCTTGTCATATATTTCATTAAAGATGGCAATCTTTGTATGAGTTAATTATTTGAAAGATTAAAATTCACAAAGCACGTGTGTTTGTCAGCTCTCTAATATCATAATAAGCAGGTTTGTACTCTGTTCATTGTTATCAGTTCGTTATCTTGAAGAGGAAGTGACTGATTAAGTTATTCGCAAATTAGTTTCGTATATCTATTATATCTATTTCGAATATTTTGAATCACTAAAATTCAAAGAATAGTTAAAATATTATACAATTAGCAATTCCTGTTGTTTTTTAAATATTTACATAAACATCTTACTTTTATATAAAAAGAGAAACTTAGATATATTTGCAATTTTTAAAAAGTGTTCTATCAGCGTTGTCTTTTATAAAAAGTGGATTTCTTTTAGCTTTTTTGCGATAATTAAGAAACGCAGTGAGCATAATTTTTTTAATTTTATAGAATTTGGTTTTCTAAGACTAAAGTTTTGTGATTTATAGAATTTAGTTTCTTCTAAGTCTATTTTTTTCATTCGTAGAACTTTGTTTCTTGAGACAAAATTAAAAAATCTGATGTGGGCAGCACATGACTTTCCCTGCAGATTTATATCCACGTTCTCTTCATTTTAATTAAATTTATTTCACTTTTAATTCAATTTTTGTTCTCATTCGGAAACCGGACTTATTTTCAAAGGCGGCGTAGAGAAAATACGAAAAACTGAAATATCTCGAGAACGGCTAGTCCTAGTGTAATGGGGTTGGTCTTATTATTTTCTTTGCTAAAAATTAAGTATTAGACATGCATTTAATGGATATATTTGAGCATACGTAGTTCTTTAGTTTAGATTTTGACGATTTTTGCGGGCCATTTTGCAAAAAAAGGCATGTTATTTTTTCCGAATCATACCAAAATCTAATCAGCACCAGGGTGACTTACAAGTGACTCATCTGCCGAATTTTGTGAAATTCGGTCTATTAGTTTTTCAGTTAGAGTGGATACAAGCTTTCGCGGGACATTTCGCAAAATTAGGTGAGTTCTTTTATCCTGAATCGTACCTAAAACTAATCAGCAACAGACTCGCCCACAAGTGACTTACCTACCAAATTTTGTGAAATTCGGTCCATTAGTTTTTTAGTTAGAGTGGATACAAAATCTGCACAGCCAGACACACAGACACACACACACAGACGTCACGCTAAAAATGGTTTTTTCGTATTCTAGAGGTCTTGAAACGTGTAGATCCGTCGAAAACTCGAGTTGCGATTTTCCACATGATTACAATATTTCCCTATACATTACCATAGGAAAGTAAAAAATCTGATGTGGGCAGCACATGACTTTCCCTGAAGATTCAAATTCATTTTTTTTTATTTCTTTAATAATTCATTAAATTGAGTTTAATTGCACAAAATAACACTAAACTTGCATTTTTAATTCAATTTCTGTTTTTATTTGGTAATTAGACATTTTTCTAAAAGTGGCATAACTAAATGCGAAAAATCTCAAATATCTCGAGAATGGTTAGCCCTAGAGTAATAGTGTTGTTCTTATTATTTTCCTCATCAAAAATTACTTATAAAGCAAGCATATAATTGATATATTTGAACATACGTAGCTTTTTTTAGATTTTGCAATTCTTGAGGGCCATTTCGTAAAAAAAGGCTGGTTGTTCTTTTCTGATTAATACTAAAATCTAATCAGCACCAGAGTATCCTTCAAGTAACTTAACTATCAAATTTTGTGAAATTTGGTCAATTAGTATTTCAGTTAGAGTGGATACATGACATTTTTGCTGGTCATTTCGTAACAAAAGGCAGGTTGTTCTTTTCCGATTAATACCAAAATCTAATCAGCACCAGAGTATCATACAAGTTACTTATCTACCAAATTTTATGAAATTTGGTCAATTAATATTTTAGCTAGAGTGGATACATGAAATTTTTAAGGGCCATTTCGCAAAAAAAGGCGGGTTCCGTTTTTACGAATCATACCGAAAACTAATCAGCACCAGGGTCATACCCAAGTGACTTACCTACCAAATTGTATGAAATTTGGTACATAAGTTTTTGAGTTAGAGTGGATACATACATTGCACAGACACACACACAGGCGTCACGCTAAGAATAGTTTTTTCGTATTCTAGAGGTCTCGAAACTTGTAGATCCGTCGAAAACTCGAGATGTGATTTTCGACATGATTTCAATACTTTCCCTATACATTACCATGTATTGCAGGGAAAGTAAAAAGTGTGTAGATAGCATGTTAAGCAAAACGTAAATATTCTATCATCAGCGCTGTCTTTTTAAAAACGTGAAATCTTCTTTTTAGATCTTTTACCAAAATTAAGAAAAGTAGTGAACTTAATTTTTGAAATTTTATAAAATTTAGTTTTCTAAGACAAAATTAAGTTTATAATTTATAGAACTTAGTTTTATAATATTTATAGAACTTAGTTTCCTGAGACTACAATTTAAACAAACAGGAAAGATCAATCATGCATAAGCATTGATTATGAAACACTTTCCAACTGAAATGTAATTTCATTTAAAAATTTCTAAAATATGATACATTCAGTGGTGATATCTTTTACATTATCGCAGTATTACAGTAATTTATTATACTTAAATATTTAAAACTGTATCGAAATATGAATCATCTGATTCTTTATGCAAAATCAATGAATATTTCATTCATATAACTTGTATTCCAGACTCCAGAGCTAAATAATTTTGTGTGAAAAAAATTCAGCAATTCTTATGTAATTCATCTTACAATCGCTTGAGTTATTTGTATTCTGCATATGTTAAAATTAGGCTTCGTTGAAGAAATAATAAAAGTTTAGGGATCATTTAAAATCACAACTATTGTAATTGCATAGGCACGGAATTTAGATACACAGATAATACACAGATGCACAGATAATATATGTGTGTATGTGTATGTACTCAAAGTACTGGAATCGTGCCGAAGATCGGAACTCGAATTTTCAAAGGATCTACACGTTTTGGGACTTCTAGAACACGAAAAAACTATTTTTAGGAAGACGTCTGTGTGTGTAAGGGTGTATCTGTGTATGTTTCTGTGTGTCTGAGTGGATATTACATCCGCTCTAATTGAAAAACTAATGGACCGAACTTCATACAATTTGGTAGGTATGTTTGTTGTGGGAAATCCTGATGTTCATTAGATTATAGTACGATTCGTAATAAAAGAATCTGCCTTCTTTGCGAAATGGCCGCAGAAATTGCCTTTATCCACTCTAGCTAAAAACTAATGGAACAAATTTAACAAAATTTGGTGTATAATATTTCAATAACCTAGAAGTGATTTATATACCAAATTAAACAAAATTTTGTATATAAATCATTTGCAGGTTTTTCTAGTACGATTCGAGAAAAAGGAACGGGCTATTTTTGCAAAATGGCCCGCAAAAATCGTTATATATAAAAATAAAAGACTACGTGTGCTCAATTATATCAATTAAATTCCTATTTTATATGTGATTTTTGACAACAAAAAGAATAAGACTAACCCCATTACTCTAGGACTAGCCGTTCTTGAGATATTCTAGTTTTTTCGCGTTTTCGCTACGCCACCTTTGACAATAAGTCCAGCTATCAAATGAGAACCAAATTTAAGTTTAACGTGCAAATTCAATGTCATTTAAAATACTTATGGCTGTTATTTTGTGCAGATAAACTCAAATTATTATTGAAGAAATAAAGATAACGTGAATATGAGTCTGCAGAGAAAGACATGTGCTGTCCACATCAGAATTTTTAACAATATTACAACAATGATTTATAGAAGTGAACGGAGATTATTTTCAGGCCATTTCGAAAAAAATGTATGATCTATATTTAAAGATCCATCAAATTTTTGTCGAATAAAATGTTCAACAAATTTAAGCTGTGTACCAAATTTTAACTCTCTAGGACGTACGAAAATGCATTAAAAATGCCATCAAATAAGTATATCATGAAGAGTTATATAAAATTAAAAAAAAATTAAAAATTGTTATCTACCAAATTTATTTTAAAATGTGAAGCCTCTCTTATATGCAAAATGATTAAACACTTAGAAAGATATTTATTATATAATATATCTCTCTTTTCTTTCTGGAGGATATCCAAAAGTCAGAATTTAATTGAATTTGTTTTTTCCCTATATTAAATAATTTTTAATTAAAAAAATACTTAACATATTTTACTGAATTTTTTTTTTGTGTATTCTATGGAATAATGTGAATATTTTCTAAAAATTTCGAAGCAATTCGTGAATTTTAAGTTTACTTAAAAAATGTTTGAAAGATTAGGTCCCATAGGGTTCAATGTATTTCATTTTTTCAACCCGGGCTCAATAAAAACTAATTGGGTGATATTATTTATTTATATTCCCATAGGTCCCACAGACCGTCTGAAAAACATACTAAAATTTCATTTTGATAAAGTCATTTTTACGGCAGTTATCGTGCTAACGAACAGACAGACAGACAGACAGACAGAATGAATGAATGAATGAACAAAGTCATAAACACTTTTCAACTTTGTTGTAAAGTGTTAAAAATGTAATCGATTAAATTAATTTTTAAAGTCTTTGATTTTAAAGTTGTACAAGGAAATCTACAAGTTTCCAAAGTGTTTTATCAGCATTGTCTTTTTTTAAAGCAATTTTTTTTAGATTTTTAACAAAAATAGAGAAAAGTCGTAAACATAATTTTATATTTTATTAAATTAGTTTTCGAAGACAATTATTTTTTATTTTCAAAAATAGTTTTCTGAGACTAAAATTAGAAACAAAAACAAATCTATTGATAACCTTTAATTTTTAAAGTGCTGTGTTATATTTAGTTTTAAGGATACACAACAAATCTTTCAACTGTCGACTGTGTTGCCTTTTGTAAAAAGTGAATTTTTATTTTTGGATTTTTCGCAAAAATTAAGAAAAGTAGAAGTCACAGTTTTCTTTAAATTTGTAGAATTTTGTCACTGCCGGTGTTTAAACGCAACCCGTGGATTACGCACTTTAAAATAAATGCTCATGCCTAAGGCAATTGTCATCGAGCGATCTTTGTGAAACTGTTGTTTAAAAGGAATTTTTTCTTTCTAGCACGCAAAATTTTTGCTGGTTAGCAAAATGGCCGTGGCTCCTCCGTTCGTTAGATTTCTAGATAAAAAGTTTCAACTCCTCTTGAATCATCTCATTCTATATACACTTTTTTGACATCATAAATAATAATTTCTCATTGCCAAACATGCCCTCTTTAACTATTTACGTACATATCAGTTAAAAAATCACCTTCTCACGAATCATGGTATTCTATCGAAAAAAAATCGCACAACTCGATGCCACCGACAAAAATAGTTCCTCTTTGCCATCGCAAAAAGTTTTTTTTTCTCTTAAAACTTTATAGAAAGGTCAGAATTTCCTCCTCATGTATCATCATTTCTAGGCACACTTCTTTGTCACTCCTCAAGATTAATAATAACCTCCTCAAAAATTGAGGTTCTTTTTCTCCTCCTTGAAAATAAGGTAAACCTGTTCTCGTTGCGCATATTGCACGAGCTATTTTAGAAGCAACACTCATACATACTAAGGAGAACGAGCAGCACGTTTTGTGCATCCTTAAACTCGAATACAAGGTTTTTGAAAAGATGTTTGTGCGTGTGTGTATACTCGTATATATATGTGTGTGTGTATGCTCGTATATCTGTATGTGTGTGTGTGTGTGTGTGTGTTCGTAAATCTGTGGATGCGATTTCTCATGAACGAATAGAGAGCTTTAAATGAAATTTGGTAAAAATATTACAATCACTGAATACCGGAAACTTATTAATTTTAAACGCAATCGAATATTTGGAAAAAAAATAAATTTCGAATGCATTTTTGAAAAAATCATTAAAAAATGAAAACTTTTCATAATAATAAATAAATAAAGACTTCGAAGGTAATTTTTATTTAGAAAATGAATGACACAAATTTTAGAACGCTGGCATGACCCATTCTCGAGATATTGTCCTAATTTCGAATGAATTTTTAAAGAAATCATTGAAAAATCAGAACTTTTACCACTGTTAAATAAATAATCATCTCACAAGTAATGTTTTATTAGAAAACGAATGACATAAACTTTAGAACACTAACATGTACCTTTTTCAAGATATTGCACACTTTTCAAATAAATTTCTTACAAAAATTACATAAAATTAAAAAAGTGACCATTAAATATGTTTATTTTCTTTATGCAATATTATACAACAAATCTGTTTGCATCATTCTTGTAGATCTAGTTCTTTACATTTACGATAGAAGTTACTTTTTGCAAAGGTTTTGTACTTTCACTACAAAAAATATCGTGCTGGTGGATCATGTACATTTACGATAGAAGTTACTTTTTGTAATGGTTTTGTACTTTCACTACAAAAAGTATTGTGCTGGTGGATCATGTACATTTACGATAGAAGTTACTTTTTGTAGTGGTTTTGTACTTTCACTACAAAAAGTATTGTGCTGGTGGATCATGTACACTGTTATTTCGTTCTGAAAAAATTCAAGTCATGGCATTATGTAGGGAAAGTCCTGTACTGCCCACATCCGATTTTTTTTTATATATTGAGGAGGAAAGGTTCATTAATCACTAGGTTTATCCAAGCGTTAAATCGCCTCAGAGATTGTAGGTCATCTTCAAAATGATTCGATGGAGAAAGCGCGGCTCAAGCTGTATGATTAAGAGAAAGTGTTCCGTATATGTCAAGTTGGAAAATTCTCTTCAGTTCATTATTTTCTCAAAGAGAAAGTTTTGGAGGATTCGCTCATAGATGGCTGATCCCTTTGAGTGCAGCATTTGCTTTTCGTTGTAATCTATCTAATACTTTGCAATTGATGTTTTAAGCGTGTTATAAATTAAGTTCTTTAAGCTTAATTAATTAGGAGTGATGTAGAGGAAACTGTACTATAGCTTCTTTCATTCAAAAATATTTCTTTTTTACAAAATATCACTATATATATTTGTCTAACGTCTCTAACGTATTTTTATCGTTCTAGACCCTCCAGGAGCCCCCACCCCACCCCCACCTCAGTGGCTTAGAAGGCTGAATATTTGCTCATTTGTAGTTATCGACTACGGTACAAAACCTAACGTAACCGGAATTTTGATTTAACTCCCGTCCCCCATGAGCATAAAAAGGAGGGGGGGTCTTTAAGAGTATTTTGGACCCTCCAGAAATGCCTCTAGCGATCCAGAAGTCCGAATATTTGCACACTTATAGTGCCAATCATAGGCCTAACGTAGTCGGTTATCGCCCCCCCCAGGGTGGAGATTATAGATTTTTTTTATCTCTTTCCAGATCCTCAAGCAGCCCTCTGGTGGCTTAGAAGGCTAAATCCTTCACACTTATTGTGTCAACCACTGGTTCAACCCTTATAGAGTCAGATTTTTTTTTTCTCCAGAATGGACAAAATAAGAGGGAGGGATAAAGTCTCTCACAGTTTCCTTCCGAAACCCCTACCCATAAAGGGCCGATATCAAAAATAAAAAAACATGCTTATTTCTCCATAGATTTCGTTTGAAAAACATTTGACAGACCAGAAAAATCACAATTATAAGTTTTTTACCATGCTTAATGGTTAAAATAACTCTCAGTCATCTGTCTGCTCTTAATACTTTCAAAGACAAACTGCTGAAGTTCTAAAACCTTACTAAATAATTTCTATGAATCAATTTAATTTGTGAACGGCCCCTTGGATTCATGAATTGCGGTGATTACAAGCGGATCAAAAAGCCACCATAAAGGGGTGCAAGTTAGGATGTTTGACAATTTATTTCGTCTTAAATCTGCCCCTTTGAGTTCCAAAGCTTATTTTTTATTTATTCTTTTTTAATTCACATTTTTTAATTTTTTGCAAAAACATTGCACATTATTTAAATTACTATTGCAAAAATTTCTACCTTATTTAAGGAATTTTGCAGTTGGAACTATCTGTCAACGGTTCAAAAAAACTTCCGCTGTACACCTTTTTCAAACACCCATTATACCGAGTGCTCGTAATGAAAATATCCCTCTTCAAAGACTTCTACATGAAGTTTCTGTTTGTTAATTCAGCTAAACTTACATATCTTTCGAAACATGCGAAAATAATTTTGTAAAAAGGATAATTTAAAAAAATCACCAACTGGAGTCAATTTAGCGCTGAAGTAATCCAAAAATGAGATAGATTTGTGTAATTTCAAAATAGATTAACCAAAAAATTAGAAACGGCGGAGCTTTCAACGGATACAAGATAAATAAACCAAATATTTTTATTTGAACAAAGATCTTAAAGAATTGTACACAATATGATTAAATCGCTTTTGCAAAATTTTCCGCAGTGGAATATGATACAATCTGAAAAGGTAATACTTCTACTATCGCCGCACAGTTTCTAAATCTACGTTAATGCTCTCTAACGTAAGCAAATGCGAAATCATATAGCGTAGAAATCAAGTTCACGTGCACTCTGAATCGAAGATATAAGTAAATATTTCATTTCACACTACTCGCCCAATGAAGGGTTCAATGAATGATGAATTAAAGATTAAATATTTAAAATATAAAACTTTTTGTAATTTTATTTCTTGTAAATTTTAAGAAAAATATGTAGCACTCCTAATTATTTGGTTTTTACGTCTTTTCCTTACAAAGTTGTATTGTTTTAATGTACATAAAGTACTGACCCCAAGTATAGTATACCCATGCACCTTGGAAACTTTTTTTAAAACCTTTTTAAAGTAGCGGGGGGGGGGGGGGGAGGTCATTAATCAGCACGTAAAATATTTGCGTAGGTGCGAAAATGCAGGCTCTAAGGAAATGTAATACATTTAGTAAAATATTATATAAAATTAAGAATCTGATGTGGACAGCACATGACTTTCCCTTATATTACAATGAATTGACTTCTTTCACATTGAAAAAAATTGGGTATAGGATCCACGACGCAATATTTTTAGCGTTGAATTGCGCATTTGTCGCTTTTCCGGGTGGCAACATGTAACATTATTTCGAAGTACCCAATTAACTTGTATTTCGCGCAGATCTAAATTGACAATCATCAATATTGATAGAATATACTATATTAAAATATTTCAATAATTAACTTATCGATTTTGTGTCATTTTTGCAATTTTGTCAATGTTTCTGTAAATCTCGGACGAAATATCGCCACGTTGTCGATATTTCGCTAAATGAGTCACCAAATTTATCGCCAAGAAATACAGACACACGGAGAGAGCAGCATTTCTTGTATATAAATAACTTTTGGTGAATTGTTAGGCGCCAAAATACAAAACTATTACACAAAGTATATTTTCTCATGAATGGAATGAACTAGATCCACGATAATGATGTTAACAAATTTATCGCATAATATTACATATGAAAAGTGAGAATACTTCACAGTAATTAATACCTTTTTTAATTTTATGCAATTTTTATTTTGATAAATTTATTTTTAAAATGGGCAATATCTCGAAAACGGTTCATACTAGCGTTCTATAGTTTAACATTCGTTTTCTAGTGAAAGTTTGCATAAAAAATGATCATTAACATAACATTATTTAAAGTTCAGAATTTTTAATGATTTTATCGAGGGTGTTCTAAGCATTCGATTGAGTTTAAAATCAATAAAGTTCCAGTATTCGTCGATTGTAATATTTGAGCAAAATTTCATTCGAAACGCTCCATTCGTTCGTGAGATATCCCATCGAGAGACACACATACACACACACACACATACATCACCCCAAATGCATTCAATTCGAGTTCAGGTATGCTTGAAACGTGTTCTTCCGTCGCAAACTCGAATTCGAATTTTTGACTTCATCACAATACTTTCCCCATACATTGTACTATGTATATAAAGAAATTAAAAAATAGTTAGTGTCATCAATCTGTTAACATCATTCTTATAGATCTAGATTGTTCCATTCACAAAAGAAGATATTTTTTGTAATAATTTTATATTTTAATGCCAAAGAATTCGCCAATAATCTATTAACTAAATGTCATTTCAATTTTAATGTGAATTTTGCACGGGAGTAAGAATAAGTCATTCTGTTTGTTGCCAAACGCTCTCAATTTTGATTTATGTGGTGTTAATTCAATGCCAAAAACATTGGACTGTGGATTTTGTACATCATAATTTTGCTGTGAAGTTGTGATGTACAAGAAATAGGAAAAAATAAAATTAAATTAAGTATGCAAAATAAAGCCATTGCATTATGTAGAGAAAGGCGTATGCTGGCCACATCAGAATTTTTTTAAAGTAACCATATAATACTTTAAGAAATAGAGCACGTACGTTTTGCCACCCACCGTGACTAAATGGCTTCTAATTAATTTTATAGTTAAGAAATAAATAAATATAAGTTCCATTTAAATACTTATTTTCTAAACAAATCTTACCAAACAAGTCATCATGTAATTCATTTCAATTCGTTTTAAAATTGTGATCAGATAACATAAAAGCAATAGAAACAATTAGATTTAACTTACAATTATACAAAAGGTAACCCACTCAAATAAATTTTACTATATTTAATTTTAAAATGTAGTGTTGTGTTTATTTGGTGCTTTAATGGCATCTATTGTATCGTTAACTTAAAGTTAAGTTGGATTCCGAAACACTAAAAACGTCTTAAAAGTTACTTAAAAAGTTAAATGTAAATAGACATAGAGAAGAATGCATTTTGTAAATTCGAAGTTAAATTGTTTTCAGCAGTTGGAAAAATAATAATTTTCAAGTTCGTGGCCAAAATAAATTCTTTCAGCGATGTTTAAAATTTGGTGGGTGGTTAAAGTTATAACAATATCAAATGATGGAGAAAAAATGTTTGGTAGAATTTTATATAATATAAAAGAAATTATACATATATATATATATTTAATCACTTCTTTCTTAAATCCTGAGATTTGCATAAATTTGAAAATAGATAACTACATTCTAATTATTTTTAATGTACTATGTTCAAAAGCATATCTTTGGAATATTCACATGAATAAAATATTTTAATATCCATATTTTTAATTTATTAATTTGAAAAATAAGCATATTAATACAATATTATCTCTAACAAAAACTGTAAATAAAAATATTTTCACATTCATGTTTCCATAGGAGTTATAAACAGCGATACAAAATAAAAATGTTATAAACACACTCACCACAAAAACACATAATTTGCACCCATCAATATCCTGACCATTTTCCTTGCTGATGAATCTGATATCATTAGAGAAATAACATTAACACTTACCTAGACCATCCGCTCCACACAGTCCCGCACTTCATGCCCTCTACGAAGCCAATCATTTTTTAGGATTTTTTCCAATTATTTGTTTGTGCCACATGGTTTGCTTAAACTGTCGCAAAAATGTCGAAGGTGCCAGGGCAATAACATAGTGCCGCTATTTTCCCAATTTGAAAGCGCGGAAGCGAGGATCAGCTGTTTGGCTCAAGTTAGCATAGCGCATGCGCTGCGGTAGGTCAATGAACCCCCTAAAATGTTCAACCGCGGAACGTTTACTTTGAAGGCCAATATATCATATTTATAAAGAAATATATTTTTCTCACTTTTGAAAAACATTATTATTTTCAAAAAAGAACGTTCATTTATGATATTTGTTTCAGATAAATATCAAACGTTTCATTCATGCTTATAGGCATAGATACAATGTCAGAAAATTGAGACATTATTCTTAAAAAATATGCAAGTTTGTTATCTTTAAAATATATCTAGTTATCTTGAAGAGCAAGTTTACAATGGAACGATAAGTAAAACCTAAAGTATATATTATTTAAATAAAATACACCGATAGAAGCAGATAAATAAATCCGGATTGGTTCTTGATGTAGTTTTCCAAATTCTGTTACAAATTTACAAGTTGTATAAAATAGATTTAGATGCACTTTGAAATTAATCATGAACATTTTTTTAATTCAAACTAATTTTTAAGGGGCAAAAATTGTGTTGAGACCAGAAATCGAAAAATGAGTGCATATTAAAATAAAAGAATATGTTCTTTGCTGTAATTTTGGTTGTTACATATATACAACGCATATATAACTGAACGTACTTACAACTCAAAGTTGAAAGATTTTAAGGTAACATATGTTGCAAACTTACACATACTTAAATTTTCTTAAAAATTTGTAATTGCCACTAATACTCGAGTAGTAAAACAATACGAATTATAGTCCCAAATATTTCACTCATTTTAGTTGTCATCAAATCAATTCTTTAGGTACAACTTTCGAATATTGACCTTGTGCTGTGCAATAGAAGGACAAAATGTAACTTAAAGAGAACTGTATAATTAAAAACACATAAATATCTTAAGAAATCTGAGAAACAAAGTTGTTCAAACTAAAAGGGATAACTTTCGGTATCTACATTGGACTTGATGTTTCGTGCAATCGCATAAGTAATGATATTTTCTGCCATTCAATTGGACCTAATTTTAATATTGGTATTTATGTATGTAAAAGCCAAACTAGGATTGGTACTTAACATGAAACAAGATTGAATTTGTTAATGTGTATACTATTTTCAATAATGATATTTAAAATAGAATAGAATATTTTAAGAAGGGTAAAAAACAATAAGTAAAAACAGTCTAACACTTATTTATACATTACATGTGCATTTGCATGAGGTACATATCGTATGTTACTATTTTTTACCCGAAAATTTTTTTGTCTCTTTAACATTTAGGCATTTCTTTTTCCATTATTTCATTCAATTCATGCTCTTTAACTTATTTTCGTACATTATATGATGTTATATATATATATATATATATATATAATAGTTGGAAAATCCAATGATAGAATAGAAAGAAGTAGTAACTCAAAAAACCCTAACTTTAAGATATGCCTACATAATAATAAGTATTAAATAGAAAATCATCAAACAAATGGAAAATAAAATGCAAATTTCTAGTCATCAAGCTGTAGATAATCAACAAATATCAATGGAATGGAATCGATAATAGAAAATTAAATAAAATCCAAGCATTAAAGCTATACACGTGGATAAAGCTACACACGTGGCCTAAATAAATGAACTGTTCATTTTGAAAAACTCTTCTTCAAGTCCAAGCAAATCAAAATGAACACACACACACACACACATATATATATATATATATATATATATATATATATATAGTAAACAGTTATGGACAAAAGTCATCAAAATAATATAACTCACCCAAATCAACGTCATTTTATGTACAGATTGATAAGTCTTGCCGGTCTGGACGGAGCAACAAAGCGGGACGCATTTAACCTGCAGTTCATTCGTTGAGCACCCCTGACCTAGACGATGTCTCTTCAGAAAAGAAACAACTCCATCGTTCGTTTGTTTACATCTCTGGTCAGTCAGGCGCGCTAAAGAGTCAGCGAGGTGGAAACTCGTTCTGAACTCGGATCTACTACGGATGGTGTTTTGTTGTTGGGATGGAAAGTGTTGGCCTACTAAGGCTGTAATCCTAGTGGCCTAGTCAGAGATTGGAGTGAAAATAAAATAGAAAATAAAACGGCAAAGGTTGAATGGCGATACCGTTATCAGGAGGTAACAAATGAAAGCCGGAAGTGAAATCTTAGTTGAATTTTTTCTTTTCTGATATTGATTATCCTCAGGGCTTGATTGCCTATTGTATGTGATCGCATCAGGTGTATGCTGGTAGCATTCATCACTAATTATTTTTGTCATAAAGAAATATACCTAATCTTTGCTTCGTTTATTATTTTTTTCGTTTTTTAAGTTGGAATATGTCTCCCGAGCTATGTGTGACATAATTCAACAGCAAGAACTTTGGCCTTTCAAGACAGAAAAGCGCACACAGTGTTCATTCTCCTAAACTCATTTTCATTATCCTTTCCTTCTAAACTTATTTCATTATTCTTTCTCTTTAAACTTATTTTCATTATCATTTTTCTCAAACTTTATTTTCATTATCCTTTCTCAAAAATTTTTTCATTCTACTTCCTCTCTAAACTTGTTTTCATTATCCTTTCCTATAAACTTGTTTTCATTATCCTTTTCTATAAACTTGTTTTCGGTATCTTCTCTCTATAAACTTTATTATTCTTCCTCTCTAAATATATATTCATTATTCTTTTTTTCTAAGCTTATTTTCAGTATCTTTTATAAACTTATTTTCAATATCCTTTCTCTTGAAACTTATTTTCATTATCTTTTCCCCCTAAACTTTTTTGCATTATGCTTGCTCTCTAAACTTATTTTTATTATATTCTCTCTCTAAACTAGTTTCATTAACCTTTCTCTTTAAACCTTTTTCATTATCCTTTCTTTATAAACTTATTTTCAATATAATTTCTCTTGAAATTTATTTTCGTTATCCTTTCTCTCTAAGGTTATTTTCATTATATTTCTAAGTTTATTTTTACTATATTTTCGATCAAACTTATTTCTAGTGCTCATTCTCTCTTAAACTTATTTTTATTATACGTTCTCTCTAAGCTTATTTGCACTATCCTTGTCCCCAAAATTATTTTCAGTATTCTTTCTATTTGAATTATCCATAATCCTACTATTATTTCATTATCCTTTTTTTCTAAACTTATATTCATTATTTTTTTGTCTGTGCGTATTTTCAGATCCTTTCTCTCTAAGCTTGTTTTCATTATTTTTTGTCACTAAGCTTATTTTCAGTATCCTTTCCCTATAAACTTATTTTCATTACCCTTTCTCTCGAAACTTATTTTCGTTACCCTTTCTGTCTAAGCTTATTTTCAGTATCATTTCTTTCATGATCCTTTCTCCCAATATTCTAGTACACTTTATTCCTAATCTTATTTTTATTATTTATTCTCTCTAAGCTTATTTTCATCATCTTTTTTTCACAAACTTATTTCATGTATCCTTTCTCTCTAAATTCATTTATATTATCCTTTCACTATAAACTTATTTTCATTATTCCCTTCTCTCTGAACGTATTTTCAGTAACCTTTCTCTTAAAACTTATTCTTTCTTTCTAATCTTATTTTCATTATCGTTGTCTCATACTTATTCTCAGTATACCTTCTCTCTAAATTTATTTTCGTTATTTTTCCTTCTCTAAACTCATTTTAGTTACCTTTTCTTTCTAAGCCTATTTCCATTATCCCTTCTTCTAACTAATTTTCAGATACTTTCTCTCTAAACTTATTTTCACTATCCTTTCTTTCTAAGATTATTTTGATTATTGTTTCCTCAAACATTATGTCTGTATCCTTTCTCTCTAAACTTATTTTCATTATACTTTCTCTCTAAACTTATTTTCATTATACTTTCTCTCTAAACTTATTTTCACTATCCTTTCTCTCAAACATAATTTCAATAATATTTCTATTTAAACTTATTTTTCATTGGCCTTTCACGCTAAACATATTTTCATTATCATCTAAATTTATTTTCATTATCTTTTCTCTCAAACTTTTATTCATTATCCTTTAAGCTTTTTTTCTTTCTAAACGTATTTTCATTTCCTTTCTCTCTGAGTTTATTTTCTTTATCCTTTCTCTCAAACTTATTTTCAGTATCATTTCACTCTAAATTTATTTTCGTTATTTTGCCTCTCTAAACTTATTTACATTTTCATTTCTCTCAAACTTATTTTCATTTTCCTTTCTCCCAAACTTATTTTCATTTTCTTTTCTCTCAAACTTATTTCATTTTCCTTTCTCTCAAATTTATTTCAGTATCATTTCATTCTAAACTTATTTTCATTATTTTGCCTCTCTAAACTTATTTTCATTTTCCTTTCTCGCTAAACATATTATCATCATTCTTTCTCTCTAAAGTTATTTTCATTAATCTTTTTCTCTATGATTTTTTCACTATTACTTCACTTTATAATAATTTTCATTAACTTATTAAACTCCCTCTGTATTAATTTTCATTTCAGTCTAAACTTATTTCCATTATTATTTCTCTCTAAACTTATTTTCATTATCCTTTTTCTCAAACTCATTTTCATTATTATTTCTCTCTAAACTTATTTTCATTATCCTCTTTCTCAAACTTAATTTCATTATCCTTATTCTCAAACTTATTTTCAGCATGTCTTTTTCTCTATTCTTATTTTTATCATCCTTGTCCTCAATTTTCATTCTTTTAATTTGTTTCTAAATTAAATAAACATTGCTTTGTATTTTCAGTTTGTAGCATTTCAATATAGATCCCACATTTGTAACATTTTGTTCTCTAATTTTTTTCCTTACTTTTTTAATTATTAAACTTTATAAATTATCATTGAAAGAATACCACACTTCATAGAAAGTATTATGAAGATTTAACAACATTTTATGCTATTTTGATTTTTTCCTCTTAACTTTAGAATTCAAAACATATTGCTTTCTTTTTATTAAAAATAAAAACTGATACAGCCGCATTTGAAAGCTTTATGAGAAATGATAAAATAAATATGCATTCTTTCAGACCGTAGCACGTGTGTCAAAACAAAACTCGTTTTGATCAGAAAAACCGAATAAAAAACGTTTGACGCACTTTTTCCCCATTTTCGTATTTCAGACAGAAATATAAGTCGCTTCGTGTCGTGCATATCAGATAGCAGAGAACAAGTAATGATTAGAATGCATAAGTCGAAGGCCGTACTCTCTCTAAAAACGTTCAGAACGGTTCCATATAAGTGACGACAACTAGTTGTCTGGTAAAATGTTGGTTTCTGCGTTAACATTTTCTGCCTTGAATAGATAATTAAGAGAAAATTGATCTCATTCGTTTTCTTGGAGAAATATTTTAGAATATTAAATGCATTAGTTTTCTTAGTTGGAATCTTTGCATAATAATAAAAGAAGATGCATGTTTGTATGTTCGTCTGTCCGTGACGCAGCAGAAATTCTAAAAGCGTTTTAGCTTGTTCTAAATTCCTGTATTTTCAACAGCCTGGTGGTATACTCAGACATCGCATAATGCTAAGATGCATTTCTCGGATAGAGCGTTATGTAAATCAGGACTTTCTGAGATCATTATTACATAGCATAAATGCACAGACGTCCGTCCTGATAAAAAAAATTCAACCCAAGATATCTCATATACAGTTTGCAAATTATCTGTTTAACGCTGAATAAGGAAACTTATTGGTGATTGAGCAGAAAGACTCGAAAATAACTTCAATTATGAATAATAAATCAGTGTATTTTTAATTATTTCTCTGTTCATTTTCTCTACCAGGAATTGGTAGAGGAACCCTTCGCTACTATGAGCCGAGTGAGTTAAAGAAAGGGTTTTTCTCTGCGAGCAATTTATTTTGGCTAAAATGTTCGCTTACGTGCTACAGAGAATATGTTTCACTGGGGCGCAGAAGACTGCGAGTGTGCTATCAGCTTGGCCATGAAAATTCTTCTAAAACATTTTTTAACTTCAGAATTTCTGGAAAAGTGTGCCATTTTAAAGAGAGCCATCTTTGTACGGATTTTTGTTCAGAAGAGGGTTTAGTTCTAGTTCACTGAAACTAATCTTCAGATCCCAAACAGTCCGACCATTATATTTTTCGTTCAAATACAATATTTTATATCTAATTTCGATGGAGAGAAAACCGTTTTCCGGGATTTCTGGTCGATACCTTCAGTTTGAAGTCCAGAAAACGCGTTTTAAAAATTTCGAAAAATGTATACTTTTTCCTGCTACCCTCTTATCGATTTTGTGAAAAATACGACCATTATATTTTTCGCTCAGATAAAATTTTTATATCTAATTTCGATAGAGAAGAAAGACCATTTTCTGGGATTTCTGGTCGATACCTTCAGTTTGAAGTCCAGAAAACGCGTTTTTAAAATTTCGAAAAATGTATACTTTTTCCTGCTATCCCCTTATCGATTTTGTGAAAAATACGACCGTTATATTTTTCGTTCAAATAAAATTTTTATATCTAATTTCGATAGAGAAGACCATTTTCCGGGATTTCCAGTCGATGCCTTCAGTTTGAAGTCCAGAAAACGCGTTTTTAAAATTTCGAAAAATGTATACTTTTTTCTGAGATTAATTATTAAGCCTTAATAATTAATCTCAGGAAATGAAACCTCATTTTAGTTTACATTCTCAATTACATAGTCGTAGGCAAGGAGGTTCCTCTATTGAAGGGGGGAGGATTATTTTAGTTCTCCATAATATATACTATATTATAAAATGAAATCTATCACTGTAACCCCTTATTCGCTCATACCAATCCCCCTCATTTTCGCCTACTCAAGGGGTCTGCTTTTCGGAAGTATTCATGATAATTCTAAAAATTTGAGAAATATCTCAATAGCATGTACTAAAGGTATCAGGAAGTTAGTTTGTAATTTAGAGGTTATTTGCTACTCAACTTAACTGATATTCTTATACATTTTGACTAGCATTCCATTTAAATGTTTACACTTTTCAGTTTAAATGCAAGTGGAGAGATTGATTTTCCAGAGATGGCTGGCGTGAATGATGGTCAGTATGACTGAATGAATTCTACGACATGTTCGATTCTGCATAGTGCTAATTCTCTCTTGTTTTTCGACATGGTGGCCGAGCTTTAACTATTTTGGTTATTTTACTATTTTAATGTTTTGTCATTGATTACTTGGTATTAGTTATTAAAAAATTTTCTAAACTAGATATATATATAATGTGTGTATGTGTGTGTGTGTGTGTGTGCGTACGTGTAAATATATCAATAAAAATTTATATTTTTAATCGAAAACTATTCACAAACTACAGTAAGTACAAAAAACTCATCTCTAGCATACCTGTTACAAATAAGTAATTATAGACAAAGGATAAAAATAGTAGGTACCTTATCGCTATAAAGGTATAATGGGGATGAGGGGAATAACAGTATACAAAAACCATATATATATATATATATATATGTGTGTGTGTGTGTGTGTATGTGTGTGTGTATATGTATATGTATATATGTGTATATGTATTTATGTATATGTATATATATGTATATATGTATATATGTATATATGTATATATGTATATGTATATGTATATATGTGTGTGTGTGTGTGTGTGTGCGTGCGTGTAAATATATCAATACAAATAGTATACAATATAGTATACAATATAGTATACAAAAACTATATATATATATATATATATATATATATATATATATATATATGTGTGTGTGTGTGTGTGTGTGTGTGTGTGTGTATGTATATGTATGTATATATGTGTATATGTATATATGTATATGTATATATGTGTATATATGTATATATGTATATATGTATATATGTATATGTATATATGTGTATATATGTATATATGTATATATGCATATATGTATATGTATATATGTGTGCGTGTGTGTGTGCGTGCGTGTAAATATATCAATAAAAATTGATATTTTTAATCGAAAACTATTCACAAACTACAGTAAGTACAAAAAATCCATCTCTAGCATATCTGTTACAAATAAGTAATTATAGACTAAGGATAAAAATAGTAGGTAACTTATCGCTATAATGGTATAATGGGGATGAGGGAAATAACAGTATACAAAAACCATATATATATATATATATATATATATATATATATATATATATATATATATGTGTGTGTGTGTGTATATGTATATATGTGTATATGTATGTATATATATATGTATATATATATACACATATACACATATATGTATATATATATATATATATATATATATAAAACAAAAGAGAATGAAGAAAGAACGACAATGTATCAAAATTTCGCCGGAGGGATTGTGACCCCCACTTCCCGGTTAAGCCAGCTTGATGTCATGACGACACTCCCGGAAGCGGATACATCGTCGTAAATCAAGTACACTATACTAAAACTTAAAATGTAAAAAAAGGTGAAAGACCCATACTGACTATATCACAAAAACTGTATCATCAAATTTCATTACAACAAAAGAGTAACACATATGACAATTTAAAAATCAAATATATAACAAGACAAACAAACCTCGTACACACGTCACCATCCAAGTATCAAAATTGTAATTGACACTACCTGTGTAGGAATAGAACTCCTTTTAACTGTTCAACTATTACGTCCGTGGTAGCATCATATCTGCTGTTCAAACTGCATGTGTACCTTTATATAAATATAAGCTGTAACTTTCCGTTACGGTTATGTTGTAGAATTTGCATATAATGTTACTTAGAAAACGCAATGGGTAACCCTTTGCAATAGCCTCATTCAGATAACAAAGATCGCTTCCATATCGATTTTCCTCACAAAAAAATCGACAAAGACAAACAAAAAAAGACAAAAAAAATCGATTCACCCCGCAAAATAATCCGATAGTGATGAAACTGTACATGCAAACACCTGTCGACCGAATATGCAAATGATCAAATATTCGCAGTCACTGAATGAATAGTCGGGACTACAGCGCATTGAAACTGAGCACCATGGTGGTGTATATAAGGAGCGAACTTCGCTTTCAGGAATAAAACATGCAGTGGATTTCGATTGCTTTTACGTACCTTGATTGTAACAATGCCTCGCCGGCGAATTCGTGGCCACTGCGAGCATATGAAGGAGTTTGAAAGAGGGCGTGCGGTCGGAGTGCATGAGGCTGAATGGGCACACCGACGAATCGCTCGGAATTTAGGTAGGAGCGATGCAGCAATTAAACGATGTTGGCAAAATGGGTCCGGAATGGCAAATTTCAGCGGAAAAGGGGCAGCGGATGGCCTAGAGCGACGACAGAACGGAGAGATAGAGCGATTGTCAGAGCAGATGTGACAGCACGAGATTCGTCGTTATCAAAAATCCAACGTGTGACAAACACGAAAGTGACCACCCGGACCATTAATAGAAGACTACGGGAGCGGAATCTATACTCGCGGCGCCCATTACGCTGCCTACCACTGATCAGTATACACCGTCAACAGTGATTCCAATGGTGCCGGACCCCATCAACGTGGAATTGTTCGATTTGGGAACGAATTGTCTTCAGTGATAAGTCCCTACAGTGATAAGTCCCTCCTGAGTCCCTACGACCAACGCAGACGTGTCTAGAGACAGCCCGGACATCGTCAGGATCCTACTCTTACTGTCACATGCCACACAGACCGACAACAGGGAGTTTTAGTCTGGTGTGCCATTTCGTTTAAAAGCCGGACTCCTTTGATAGTCCTCCGTGGCACCATCACAGCACAGCGGTGCGTTGCCGACATTCTACAACCCGTTGCATTGCCATTCCTTTCGCGACACCTCGGGCTAACTTTTCAGCAAGATAATGCCAGGCCACACGCGGCACGCCTCTCTATTGATTGTCTGCGTGCTTACGACACACTTTCTTGGCCAGCCAGATACCCAGATCTCTCGCCTATTGAGCACATTTGGGCTGAGATGGGGCGTCGCCTGTGACCATCCCAGAATGTAGACGAATTAGCTCGTCGATTGGAGGCCATTTGGAACGACATCCCTCAGAACACTATCCGGCAACTTTATGCATCAATGCCACGTCGGATAACAGCTTGTATCAAGGTCAGAGGTGGACAAACGCCATATTGACGTGTTCTTTTTGTGTAGATCTTTCAGTACAATAAATCATCCAATTGTTCTGAAATTCTAATCATTTTTTTTTCTGTACAACCACATTACACATAGCAAATTTTGTCTCACTTGGATAATTCTTTCTTGGTGCGTCGATTTTTTTTGTCTTAGAGTGTATATATATATATATTTAATATATATATATATAATGTGTATCTCTCTATATTAAAAGAGAAGTAGCTAAGCTGCCGCCGCTGTTTCACAAATTTCTCGTTTCTCGAGGTTCTTTGTTTCGTACCGCAAAAACTGTTGCTTATAAAAATATGAAATTTGGTACACTTGTAGAAAAAGCTTTGGAAAATAAGCTGAAATAAGCCGTTTTTTGATATATATTGTATTAAGAAATATTTAATGTCAAAGTCAAACACAAAATATTTGATCTGCGATTTCGCGTCCTGGATAGACTAAGAAGAAGAGCAAGACGACGAATTTTTGCAGGCAGGTACCTATATGGGTGAATTTTTTTTTTTGCAGGACGGAGCCCTGTTTTTTCATTTCGATGTAGTTTTTGAGGTATTTTACTTTTTATGCACTTCAGACGTGAACTTTTTTTTTTTCGTATCGGCACGTTAGCGATTTCTGTGTCTCGTACCGTAAAAACTATAGCATACAAAAATATGAAATTCGGTACATTTATAGAGAAATAATAGTATAACACGATGGAATAAACCATTTATCGATTGAAACTTTTTTTTTGGCATGAAATTGCTCGCGAAGAGAGCTCATGATCAAGGAATCCAATTTTGGATTCCCTGGGCTAAGAAAAATCTCTTCTTTTCCCTCCTGCGGAAAATAGGCAGGGATAGAAAAGAGATTTTCGATAGTAGAAATTTTTGGAAAGATAGAGATGAAGTGAGCGCAGCGAGTAGGAACTAAAACCTCCCAAAGGGGGTTGTGATATATATGTGTGTGTGTGTGTGTGTGTATGTGTGTATATATGTATATATATATATATATGTGTGTGTGTATATATAGTATATATATATATATATGTGTATATATATTTATATATATATGTGTGTATATATATATATATTTATATATACGTATATATATATATATATATATATGTATAATCTCTATTATATTTTTGGAATTTCCTAAACTATTTTATTATGTGTGTGTGTGAACGCGCACACACACACACATAATAAAATTAGGCCATCAATCGCCAAAAACTGTAAAGAAAGCTATTTGAGATGGAAACCTACTTAATTCAATTTTTGACCCATTCTTTTCAGTCGTGTCCGAATTTAATTTTATATGGCTTGAAAAGTTACACAATCAACAGCATTGTACTATTTATCAAATAACGCTGTGTAACATCTTTAACTATTAGAGATAATATCGGTGAAGCGGAAAAATCAAAAGCCCGAAAAAATATATTGCATTTGGTACAATCTTTATATCCAAGCTTGTCCAAGATGAGCCCGGACTCATCTCTGCTAACTATGCCAAAGAACTTCAAAAGGCACACTCCGCTTCAGTTGAATGTTCCATAGTCGACTGATTTCGAACCCAATTCGCTCACACGCTAATGATCAATAAAAATTGGACATTAGATCGAAAGGGAAATGAAAACGGTAGAAAGGAAAAGCAGAATAATGAATGTGCCCACGTGCTTCGCTAACCTTATTTGAGTGACGAGCCCGAAACAGGGAACTAAACTAGTTCAAAAAAGCCTAAGAAAAGATTCGCTTTTCGCTCACGGGCTTCATCTCCGATGCAATGCGCTTAACCCACTTTCGACTTCAAGGCGATAGAAAGTAAAAACTTGAATGACTACAAGAAAGGTCAGCTCTGTGCACTTCCTCAAATCGAAAGCAGGAATATTAAACAGCTACTTGTCTGTTGGTAGAATCTTCCAGGTTAAGGAAGAGAGCAAGACGGGTGCAAGATGTTGAATTACAAGTTTATTGACTTTTATGATGTTTGTTTTGATTGCCTTATTTGTCAACATAATGATGAAAGAAAAATATCTAACAGTGAAATTTCAAGTTATCTTTCAATTGCATTTCAGCGTATATGAAATCTTGTTAGACGCAGTACTTTATATCCGATGTAAACTATAGTTTTCTGACAAATTATATTATTGCATAATATGACCGCAGAGGGATAAACTAACCCAACTCAAGATCTGGAATAATAATCATTATTTGCATCATCCAGAACCGAAATATAACCAATATTCTGCCAAAATCGAATTATAATATATATCACTAGATCTTGCATTTCTGAAGACATGTATTTTAATTTAGTTCATCTTTTTGTGCGTTTTCGTGGTGTTTCTGTAGGAGCGTTTATATGAGAAATTTAGAATATTTCAATCCTAAGGTTTTGTTTTGTTATTACGAAATTTTGCTGCTATACAAACCACAATACCAGAACCCAACTTTTGAAGAAGAGCATAAAGCAGTAGCTTTGGAGTTTGAATTTCGCAGGTATCACAAATATCTACTACATTTACCCATTCAAATTCTTATTCTATCTATAAGGTAAACAATAAACACACAAATAATTTTTGCCCCAAGCCATGGTAAGCATAAAGACGCCACTGAACCTCAGATAAAGTAGCCTCAGATTCACGACCTGTCAATACTATATTAACCTTAAATTAAAATTAGTAAAAATAGCTTCTTAAGAGATTCTGAACATTTAAAAAAGCACAAATATATAAAGAGACACATGAGAAACTAATGGTAGAAAATGGTCTCTCAGGGTCCAACATTGCAATTTCTTATTTAATCTAATGGGATTTAAGTGGTGTTCACAAAAAACAAACTACATAATGTCCTGCATTTTAAGCAATTTAAATTAGGTACACCCCGAAACAGATACTAATTCATTTCAACTCGAGTATTTAGATCATTGCAAGCAAGACATTTATGGTTTAGCATCCCTTGTCACATTTTCCTTCGGAGTAGATAAAATAGAGTGCCCCTTATACATTCTATGGCATATGATCATGTTTGCGTCCCTTATATATTTGGAAATGTAAAATTTCACCCCCTCAATACTGTCGAAAGCCCAAAAAACCAAAGTTTTGCGCCCGTGCTTGCTTTTGCCTCTTTGGGATACTTTTGAACAGGTCTGGAGCGCAAACCAAATAGATCTTCAATATAGATAAAATTCTGCAAATTGGAGAAAGGGTCCCCTCCCCCATATCTATATATTCGTCTCTGTTCGGGAATCGACTTAGTTAACCAGAATGAATTACGCAATTTATGCGTACAATTTTATTTTCTACCACACAAGAGTTTCATTTCAATAAGGCTCATCCACAAGTCACCCGCCACCAAAGGATTGCCCTACCCTATCCATCGTGCGACGTTTTTTCTCAGGTGCGGAAGTCAAGAGAGAGTTGCCGGTCGTTCAACCCTCAGGCTGTCCGACCTACTTGGCAGAGTGCCCGTAAAAGCACCTGTGCGGCACAATGCTTTCTAAAACGGCGTCGAGAAAGGGCTGTTTTATTTTAGCCCCGCTGATTGCCAGATGAAAGAGCTTCATTCATGCAACCTTTCCGTATTTATTTAAACAAATTGAATCAATACATGGAAGGAAGTGTGTGTATATATATACACACACACATATATTATATATGTATCTATCTATCTATATATATATATATATATATATATATATATATATATACATATATATATATATATATATATATATATATATATATAATATTAAAGATTTTTATGATTTCTTGTAATATATATATATACCCGAGAAATACGAAAGAAAATTGCTTGTAAACTGAAGGTAAAGGTGAAAAATTGCAAATCAGAAACCAAGTGTCGCACGATGAGCTAGGCCTTTCATAGCTCCCAAGAAGTTTGGAAATTGAATAAATGGAATATAGTGAATATTAAACGAATAAAATGAATAAGGAAAGCATTTCTGAAACCATGTACATTATCAAGGGCCATACATGCTTCATTAATGCTTATTCTACGTTTCTATATATATATATATATTCATACTCTACTACTGCTAGTAAATTATTACTAAATTATTTAAATGTATCGAATAGTAATTTACGTGATTCTATTGATAACTACATTATTCTAAATAATAGTAAAGAATTAAAAAATAAATTAACATCACTGGGTAAAATAATAGGATTTCAAACTTTTGATTTTAAAGATCTATTTAGTAATATTAGGATCACTGATCTTTATGATGTCATATTAGCTTTATATAATGCCTATATTACTAATCATTCTCACCTACCTAAATTTACCAATTTTCCTAAACTTCTCCATTTTGTTCTTTTCAATAATTATATTTTTCAAGGTAACAAATTATACTTACAAGTCTCAGGTGTTCTACTAGGTGGTTGTAGTAGCAGTATGTTAACTAATTTATACCTATATCATTATGAAAAATTCTTTACTTCTACAGATTATAAAATTTATAGATATGTAGTTGATCTGATTTGTTCAGTATTTACTGATAATTATGTCATAGATATAGATTTCTATCCGGATAATTTGAAATTAATACCTAATGAAACAACTATAAGTAAAAATATTAATTATTTGGATTTAAATCTAATTATAAAATCTACTCATGGGATAGTTACTAATTTATATGATAAAATTTTTTTTTTTAATTTAATATTAATAAAATATTACCTTTTAATTCCTGCAACTCGATTCAATTGTTTAGAAATATTATACTTAATCTACTTTTTAAAATTTATCGATTATCAGATAAAAAATTTCATGCTTTGCACATAAATAACCTCATAATTACCAGTAAATTATATGAATATCCAGCATATTTAGTAAATGGTATAGTTAATAAATTTCGATTAGCCTAAAATTCTTAATATTCTCTCCTTAGTGTCTTATTTTAGCCTTACTTCTACATTCTCTTGTTTTTACATTACAATATTTTTATCTTTCAATTTTGCAGCTTTTACTGTTGAATATCACATTTTATTGCCATTACGCAGTACGGTTTTTATTACTCAATTTGGCAACAGTAAATCACTTCTTTACTCTTTATCGAATGGCAACATTGGTCTAGTCATTTTTTGCTCATCACGATTGAACATTTGATGTGTATTTTAAGGTATTTATGTTCCCTTTGTTCAATCTTGTCGTCCTAATAACACATGTTTATAAATCTATAAAATTAATATATTATAAATCTATAAAATCTATCTTGTGTTTCAGAAACAAGCATTTTTGTGTTCATTTCGTTTAAATATTAGGACTTGAAAATAATTTTTTTCGAAATGAACTATTCTTAAGCCTAGAGCTCTTCCACGTGCAAACTTTAATGCTTGATTATTTTGGTATTCCTTTTTTCGATTCCTCTCCTTTGAGATATATATATATATATATATATATATATATATAACATAAAAAATTAAGCACCATAAGAAACTTAAGGTTAAGGAATGCTATAAATATTAAACTGTTTATGCTAGTAAATGTTTGTTTTTGTAGGAATTTGAAACGACATTTTTTGGTAATTTAATAAATCGTTTCTCCTGTCTTAATATTAGAACGTGCATGGATTTGAAAACATTTTCTCCAATGTGAAAACAAATTATTAATGCGGAGATAAAATATATCATCTAGTTATAATCAACAAATTTTTGACTTTCAGCACCCAATTTTTACGGTATCATTTTATCAGCCAATTTCTCCACGTTACATTTTCATCAGTATTTTTTTTACCACGTTTAATTTTATCAGTAAATTGTTTTCGAGGTGTTACTTCATAAACAAGCTTATCCTAAATTTCAGGATTTTATGATCGCAAGAAATATTTTCTGCTATAGCATTATCTACTTCATTATTATTTAGACATTTTATAGAGTTGGCACATTGTTGACATAAAATCTAATATTACCAAAAATTAAAATAAAATTTATCCAGGTTCCGCTTTACAGAAGGCTTGTTTTTAAATATAAAACTCCTAATATATAAATAATCCAACATAACTTGCTTAAAGTACAGTTTTTGTAACCCAAAACTAAATTTACAATATTTGCATTGTTGTTATAGACATACAATATTTGTAAGGATATCAAATGGCCAGTAGTTTAGGATGGGATCTAAACATCAAATAGAACTCAATATTTGTTATTATCTATTTTTCCTTACACCTTTTAACTTGAACGATATAGTACAATAAAATATTCTTAGTTATCAATTAATTTTGTACGTTAAAGCTTCAGTTGCATTCATCGAAGAAGGCGTAAACGATTTTAAAATATTAGAGTTTAATTAAATCAGTTTCAACACCAATGTATTTTTGCCCAAATTAATGATTTATTTCCATAAAACTTTAAAATGGACAGCTTCAATTAATTTTTATTTAATGTTACAAAATCTTTACACATTACGAAACAAATGTTGCTACACGCAATAATATTTTGATAACCCCGAAAATTCAATAAAATTAAAAACTACAAGACAATACTTTAAATTATTCATCACTGTCTAATCACCTAAAAATATAGAATATACAGCAATTACGTCATGAAGTCTGAAATGTGCAATAAATTTCTCAAATACTTTCATCAAATAGCATGGGAGAAATTATGTAATGCATACAGAAATTTACTATACGTTTAGTGCAATAAACATATTATATAGGGTTTAATTTTATAATATGCACTTACATGTAAGTGCCCTTAATGCACTTACATGTAGAAACCTGTTCAATATTATGGAATTATAATAATAAGCAAATAATATATTAATATATATAAATAAAAATAATTGACTCAATAATAATAAAAATAAATAATAAATTAATGTAATTACTATAAATGTATAAAAAAATATATTTAATATTTTGATATCCTTAGTGAGTGAATAAAAATTATTTCATATCCCAAATTTACTGCACCATAAATTCCCCTCTCCAGTACTGCAATAATATTAAATAAATTACCATAGATATTTTTAAACGATTCTCAGCACTTCCTGGTCGATTTCCGTATTACTGTCCTAAATGTTCACCCTATTTCTTATAGATCCGCTTTTAAAGTCTTCCATCAAAACAAAACTGAGGTGATGTATCCTCCCTACCCCCTAAAAATTTCCAAATCCATAGAAATTGAGAATCCAGAATAGAATGACGACGCGCGTCTTTTCAATGCTATAACACGGTACAATAAACTAAAATAACGGTTTCTAGCCTTTTTCAGGCCCCTTTTCAAGTGGAGCTTTCGTTTTATGGACAGATGCATGAGAATCCAGATGGGAATTTTGATTCAAGGACGCGGGTCACAGGTCACTAGGGGAAGTGTTCTTTGGGTCGTAGACCCCTATCAGACTCCCTCTTCTTTTCTGGGACAGCCCCCCCCCCCTCTTACGAAAGAGCCAAACTCGCGCCAGGTGGTATCATCTTATATCAACGAAACTAGGTCACCGTGACAAAATATAATTGACAACAGTTCAGCCTGAAAAGAATAGATAGAGATTGTCTTCAAAGAAAGTGGAGATTTCAGAATTATAGAAGTAATTACAGTTGCCCAATATTTTCCTAGTGGAAATGATTCATTTTTCATTTAGCCGCATTTTAAATCGATTCGGAACAATAATTGCTAATATTATTCACACAATTCAGTGCATCTTTGCGTCAAGTCGTCATCATGCATTGGTATATTTATTTTAGATTGAGCAAAACAATTTTTATCGACTTTTTTCTGAAGCTTTGTCAGCGATTTCCTGCAAATGATGTGCTTATTTTCTAACATATTTTTTTAATTCCGACTTTAAAAGACTAAAAACTCAATTCTAAATAAGCAACTTTGCTAATGGAGATCTTGGGTAGTCAAATAATGCAACCCAATCAAGTAAAATAATTTTATAAATTCAATTCCTCAAAATACGCCGCATCATCATTCCCTGTAGAAGGGGTTTTTCAGCAAGCATTGTAACTGTACAGAATAAACACCATTTGTTAAAACAAGCAGAACCAGTTACTAAATTTCACCAAATATCCGTAGAAGTACGTAACGAAACTATGCAGAATAAACGTCTGTTTGATGCTTATATGTACATATATACAAGAGACAATAGATTCTAGTGTCTAGGAGAAACAGCAAAGAAAAGTTTTGATGCAAAATTTTTAAAAATCATAAATCACACCGTATTTAAATGTTTACTTTGTGTTATAAACTTGCATAAACATTATTTTTTTATTTAATTATAGAAAATAACTGGGGATATATTTCACGAGAGTCATTACCACATAAAATAGTCTGTAAATTTCGTCAGCTTTTTTTATTTTTTTATTTTATTTTATTTACCTTTTTAGATTGGTTGTTTACTAGGTCATAGAAAAGGGTTTATTTTATAGCTTGTTTTTGTATATTATTTACTAGATTATAGAAAAATGCTTATTTTGTAGTTCTTAACTACCTGCAACATGGAATCAATGGCGTCACAATGTCTCTCACATTTTAAGCAAAATATTTTGGATGTTTCTAGCTATAATTTAAATCTAATTTCCAGCTGAGTAGAAAATTATAATCTAATCTATTTGATTCTAGCTTAAATTGTTGTTCAAACTGCAATGTTTTAAATATCCTTAGATCTTACAAACTACATAATAATTCAAGAAATCCCAGCATTTACGTTCAATTGCTTTTGTCTCTAAATCATGAATAAATATAGCTAGCTCTTCATATCCAATAGAAATGTAAAAATGCAATTATACTTTTGTTAAAAAGATGCTTTCTTCTACGCTGTAAATATAACTTATCCATAAAATAAAATAAATAAAAATAATGGAGAAAATTCTTTAGAAAATTTTTTATCTTACGTATTTTATATTTTATCATTTAAGATTTTAGACTTTGGTATTTTCAGTGTATTTAAAAATGATCTGTGAGTAAATTATCTGAGCGGTAGATAGATCTCTCATTACAACACGCAGATATTATAAATACTAGGTACAACTAATTTACTATATCATTTACAATTATAATTTGATAAACTATTTTCGTACATGACTTTCCGGTAGCTATACTAGCTTAAGGAATAGTATTTACTTCATAAAAAGGGCATATTTTGAGTTTACCAGATTATTTGATAAAACATGTTGTCAATAAAAATAATTATCTAATTTTCATGTTCTCACATATTTGTTTTCATGGGAGGAGGAACATGAAAGCTGGTGTCAGTGAGGATTTAAAATTGATATATTTTGCTAAATGAACTACCTAAATTTGCACCACCAAGCACTCTTCCAGCTCGGATTTCCACTTTCAATAAAATAAAAATCCTTTTACTTATGATAGATGTATATTATGCATACATATAGGTAAGGTAATATATCATTGCAACTAGCACAGAATCTTCACAAAAAAATCTTGATATTTGTTTCAAGCACATTTGCGAAATTCGCCAAATAAAGATAGATGGCGCCAAACTGACGACTTTTACAACCCTAAATCTCTGTCTAGCAGAATCGTGGGGTATTTCCCCAAATTTGATATGCGGGAGCATCCTCCTCAAAAGATTTGCCTTTTCTCTTAGGAAATATCGATTCTGCTGTTGCATGGAAAATACTTAAGAATCTGTCCTTTTTTTCAGCAGATCTGGATAAGTTTGATTGAAAACGTACATTTAACGGGAAATTCTAGGTAAATCTAGTTACACCCCATAAATCTAGTATATATATTTTTGTAAAAAAAATATAAAACAAAAATCATATTCCTATTTTGAGGTTTAAATAATTTGTTGGGAGTCAGAATTCCCCCGCTTATTAAACAATTACATTAATTCACCATAAGGTAAAAAACCAAATCTAGCATTGCAAACTCCCTCCTATTAAATCCCGACACACACACACACACACCTCCGTTTTCTTAAGATCCTAGTTGCACATATGACTAAGGTAGACTTTCCTAGCCTATTTTATAAGTTGGATTTATTTAGTGTTAATTTAACCATTGGTTGCAAACAAATATCTTTATTTTCATGTGAAAAGGATGTGTATATTAAATATGTACCCATACTTTTTGTATACCTTATTATTATACTAAATATTAAAATTTATTTCCAAAAGTATAATACTATTTAATATACAAATATTGTTGCTTAAATCAATGCTAAATCAAGTCAAAGCACAGTTTTTAAAAATCAATGAAAACAAATTATACCATTTATACGTTTTTCCAGTGACGATATGGATAAATGCGGATTATACTGGACATTACAAAAGAAAATATTGATTTAGTGAAAATTTTTAAATGACATTTTTATACCTTTTTGCCCTAATAAACCTTAAGAAATATTTAGAAGACCTCGTTCTGGCCGAAAGAATAAGTGATCTTTAAAAGCTTTCGCAGCGCCTACTACGCTACGCTGGGGTGCTTCAGAAATGCTATTCCTTGTGCCGGCTGAGCGAATTTCATGCATGTTTTGAAGGTGAAGGCATGACTCAGATTCTTTCCTCAAATAATCTGTGTCATATTTCCTTTTCATTTTACTCTACCATAAATTATCTCTGAAATAGTCACAAAACCCGCAAATAGAAGACGTTCTCTTATAGCGAATGTACAGTCTCTCAAAAACATAATCAAACCATCGTAACCTCATAAAAAAAATTGCTTAAATGTAGTTTAAAAAAATTATGTTTCCTTAGCATACACGAATGCTTTCTATTTTCAAATGGAGACACTTCAAAAGAAAGAATTTTCTCCCATTCGGCAGTTCAAAAAAAAATCAGTAAGCATTGTTTCTTCTTGCATATTCAGAATAAAATCATTGTGAATAAATATTTTTTCAATACTAATGAACAGAGCTAGTTATTTAAATTCAATCCGTAATTTATTATTTCTCTCATAGATCCTTGTTTTGGAAATTCCAAAATACCACGGACCTCTTCAAATGCGGATTATAACAATTACTACGCATGCTATTTAGTTCTCACATAGCATTTTTATATCGATTCACTCTGCAGTTATCGTTAGCATCGTATCTCTGCAGTTATCCATAGTTCAGATCAAGCATTAAAATCGTTATTCTAATCAGGTTGGAATCGAGTTTTTGACTGGACTTCTAGAATATGTGAGCACAAAAACTAATTGACTAAATTTTATAAAATTTAGTATGCATGGATTTTTGGTATGAACCAGGATAAAATAATCTGATAAAATGGCTCGCAAAAATTGTATGTATCCACTCTAGCTGAAAAACTTGATACACCAATTTCACAAAATTTGGTAGATTCGGAAAAATTACAGGTTCCTTTTTTTTGGAAAATGGCTAGCAAAAATTCTAAACTGTTCAATTAAATGCTTATATTTTGGCACGTAATTTTTGACGATGACCAAGACAAACCGTTCTCGAGATATTTGATTTTCAATACGCCACCTCCAGTTAACAAAAAACATGTTGTACTAAAGTTATAAAAATAATATAAAAGTAGTACGAAGATTTTGTTTAATTACTTGTTTTGGATATTGTAGTTATCGGCTATTTTGTACTTAAGAACATAAAAAAGGCAAAACCGATCCATGAATGCTGGCCGCTAAACTAGGAGCACTAAATCTAAAATAGTTTCAATTAACTCTAGAAAGTGATTTTTCAAACATTTTAGTTAGAATATATTTGAAATACGGCTATACAACAAAAGATTAACATTAAGCCATGCTTTTTACCAATCATAAGAAATTATTATAGTCCATTCATTTATAAATTCTTGTCTTGAAATTATGTTTCATAAAGTAATTAACCATTAGGTTGGAATAGCTAAAAATTTAGTTAAAGTTTAAATTTGCTTTAAACATAAATAATAAAATGCCTGATAATAATTATTTCTCTTCTGTAGAGTCAAGCATCATTCATGTCAAGTTTAGAATTTGCAATTTCGCAAATTTAATCTAGGATTTGTTGTTTATTGTATATTTTTTTAGTGTACCCGTGTTAAATTGTGCCTTAAGTGATCAAGAAGGAAAAATACAATTGTCCAAACTCAACACAAGTCACATGCGTCTTGTGGGTTGATTCACTTCTAGCGCTGTATGTTGGTCTCGTACTACCCAAACCATCTGGCTCATCCAAGGGTTTAGAGCAACTAAATGGACTGCCAAACATGCTGGTCTTTCTTTATTTCGACACAGACCGTCCCCCCTACCCAAAGTGCCAAGTATGGGAATACTGGTCTTGTATAGAGGACAAAGTATATCGGATCTGCAGTTTACTGTGAATTTTAAACTACTACAAACAGTAAGTGGGAGGAGAGTCCGGATCGCTTGGCAATTTCTGAAAGACTTATCCAAATTCCTAAACTTAAACATACAAATTTATTTATCGTGAAGCCGGTCAGCAAAGATTCTGAGGTATGAGACAATTGACAAGGCATCTTGGCCTTATTCCACAAGTCCGCCTATTACCTATTGGCACACATACACTTATGAGCAAACTCTCCCTTGCCCAAGCAGAGCTCATATGGCTTTCTGATTGGTATAAACCTGAGAAATCAAATTAATCGAATTCTGATCTATCACTCAATTATCCTGGCTCAAGTACTGGTTTGGCTCATGATAATTTATCCATGTAATTTTTCAGATATAGATTATGCATATCACAAGTGAACAAAGTTCATTTGGTAAATATTTTATACGCCTAGACAGGAAGATGCAATACGTAATACTTTTTGTTAGAATGGCATTTGTGTCTTCAAGAAAGATCATTACACATTAGCATTAGTCCAGTGGTTTACAATAGTCATTCTACGACAAGGGACTTCTGTGTCACTGCACCTAAAAGTTTTTTCCATGAGCTGAATCATTCTATTGTGTGCAATAAAGATTACCCAAATGGATATGGTTCATTAATACTATCCACCATCTATAGATAAGAAAGCATAATTCATTGATTCTTCTTACGGTTATATTCCAATAATTTCAAACGACAGTTTTGACTGGGGACTTCATTACAAAACGTCCCCATATATTTTTTATGAAATTTATGAGAAATTTATTTCACAGCAACTTTTTTTATACCTTCTATGTACCTTCAAACTGTTTTCATTAGTGCATTTTTTACACCTAATCAAAACTACGGTTTTCGATATCCTTCTTATAGACATGGTCTGACGGTTATGGAAGCATCCATAGAAACAGCTGGGCTAACTCAAGACATTTAAAAAGCCAATTGTCATATTAGCAACTTTTACAAGAACTGTAAGCGTTCAAAATAACCGGGCCGATTTTATAGTCCTAGTTACTCCTTATTACAGATCTAAATCGCGTAGAATCAATGCCCGTAAAAACATTCAGATCTTCTCGCCACTTCATCCATCAACTGTTCTACTCACTTTTTATGAAGCGAATCGTTAGAGAGCTTTTATTTTTGTATCCAGATGATGAAAAAAAACACAATCTCAAGGTCAGCAAGTGAGTTTCATCGCAAGACTTTAAAAACGCACAGAGCAAAAAAGTGGATAAAACAAAACGAAAAAAAGAACAGAGTAAAGGTGTGAAAAAAAACACCGTGCGTACGTCAACTGAAAGATTTAAAAACAGCATAAGCATGTGTTACTATTTCTTGCTTTCGGAAAGATCGTTGACATTTACACTAGAATTGCCTGTGCGCGCTTCAAACCTGCATCAGTGACTTTATCGTGAGTTACGTCATTATTATATTCTTTGACTGATACTTTACTGATAAAGGACACATACGTCTTTATAAACACGGAACTATTCTTTGAAGAGTTTGGTGTAAGCATTCTTGTATTAGTGGATTTGTTTACACCTATCCATGTTTGGAACAAAAGTATGGTTTGCTTTAAACGAAATAATGAATGATAACAAATATAGATTGAAGAAGAAGTAATGATCATTTGAAATCTGAATTTTAATGTAAAATTGCCTTTTTTAAATTACCTTCACACGGTTTGTTGGATACTCACAGTTGGTTGATACTTTTTGCAAATAATTCGGGTTTAACAACTTACCTGGGTCTGTCACCAAATTTATACTTCACTAACCGGTTCAAATTCTATCTTTAGGATATAAATTCTGGCCAATTGGATATACGTAGTTTGATAATACAAATATTCACTATGAATAAAATCAGCATCGAGATTAAAAGAATGCCTTCTTTTCAAAAAGTCATAATGGCATAAATATTTGTTAGACATTCAAAAAAGTCATATTATTCCTATTTATTGATAAGTAATGCCGAATTTAGAGGTGAACTTCAAAGCTAACTACTGAAATTGCATGTAAATATCAGAATATAAAAGTTAGAATGAAGGTTTGGCAACCAACATATTTCCGTAATGATGAAAAGGTAAGGAAAACATTAAAACAGTAGTGACAGAATTTTCCTGACTGAACACACATTCAAGAAGAGACAAAATTGACCTAAGATTATTAACATAAGTATTAATAGATACAGCAAAATCCATGACTATAAGTTTGCCGGATAAAATTTCCCTCATTATTTGTCCGTATGTTCATAAGAAGTCAATAAAACCTTCAATACTTCAGTTTCAAAGAAAACAAAATATCATATTCTTAATAAAAAATAATATAACATCTATGTTCAATAAAAAATCATTCACACGAATTTCCCCTGCTCTTTTATCTACAGGACTGTACCAAGATATATACTAGTTACACGCTTAGCTATTATTTCGTGGTGGATAAGCATGTATGTGTCTTTATTACATTTGTCATATTCTTTCTAGCTTCTTATAAGTTACTTAAAATTAATAAGAAATAAAGAGATTTATCATAACTTGATTAAATCTAAAATTTATTTATGAATCAGAACTTTTTTATTCAAACAGCAAAATGTGATGTTGATTGAAGTATACGTTCAAAATTCAAAGTCCGTACAAACGAGCCAAATAGTTGAGCTGAATAGCGGTTTTCACAAACGTCAAAGTAAAAGTTCACCCACATGTATTATCTAAAATTATAAAATTCCACACCTTTTCCTTGAGAGACTCCGACCGTGGTGCTCGCCACGAGTGGCAAGGAGCAGCATAAAGCCCACGGCCGAGAAAGAACACCTTTTCCTTGCAAATTATCTAGCGTCATTCCCAATGATCATCACCATTTCCTGCAACATTTTTTTTTAGCCGATCATCTTGAAAATCAATAGACGCCAAGATTTTTTTGTATAAATCAATTGCTCTGTAAAGTTTGGTGTCAATTAAGAGTATATTTTCATAAGCTAGAACCCGTACACACAAAATTTCGACCTGAATAATGAAAAATATTTAAATGTTTCGTGTGTCATGCCATTTATTTGGTACAAAACCTTTTGACGTTTTCTGTGATCTCTACACCAAAGGAGATTCTGCTCGGTTTCCAAAGTATTCGAACAACGGAAGCGGAAGTCAGGGCGATCGCGGAAACAGGAGCCAAAGAATCTCGTGCACGTTCCTGCGTTGGGTTTATTAATAAGAGCATTCACATCTGTACATTCTCGAAACAAACAAAAGATCGACTATGATTCGGAGAAGACGAACGATAGCAGCAGATAAAAACCAAGTTCAAGCACTCGCAGGTGATAAAATGTATTCAAACTATGACTCAGTCCTCAAAAGATCATGTTATCGTAAGAGCATTATGCAATTCACCTTCTTTATTTCCTTCTTCCAGTAACGAATCTACAGTTTAGAGCCTGCCAGAATAGATGTTGTTGCCGTTAAAGACACAATAGAACAGTATTTTGGAGAATATAATGATTTTGAGGCGACAAAAGAAATGTTTTAAAATAAGAACTAGTATGAGACACTTTCTCAGTTGCAAAAGCCATTGTCTATGATTTTTACAAGCTTAAGCAATAATCAAAAATTAATTTATTCAGTAAAATAATTATTTTTAAAATATATACTATTATGTCTTTTCCAGGCTAATAGTAAAATAGGATAAAATTATCGCCCCAAACTTTAACTAAATGAGACACCTACAATTAACGAAACATATATACCACAGACATTCACTGAGTGTAATGGAGACGAAGAAGTAAAAGTTTTTAGCGTGCCAAAACCCAGGTAAATGTAAAAAACAGAATAGTCAGTTTCACATTTTATATATCAATGTATCTAAATATTACCTGGTTAAGACCTTATCAAATGAATTAATAAAATCCTGCAATCAAAAAAATTTACTTCTGTCATACATTCTTTCTTTCTGCATATCACATAGCATTTTTAAATGCATGAAAAGCAATCTCTTTAAACCTTTTAACAAAATTTAACTTTTCTCTGAATAAAACAATTGAAATACAGGGCCTGCTTAAATGATTGTTGCTTAAATAATCATTGCTTATATTAACTGTGTCTAAATTTTATACATTTAAATAAAAAGTAGAAATGTCATTAAGCATCTTGCTAAATTTTATTAAAATATAATTTTTAAAGCATTTAATTTCAGACAACTACCAATATTTGAATTCTGTGCACACTCATCAAAAATCTGTACTTTCTATAACCACATATAACAAAGCATTATATATTTTTATATCATGCAATAAAAAATTATATAATATACCTGAACATTTAGATGTCAGTTCAGTCGAAAAATTCCTGAACTAACATCAAAAACCTTCAAAATGCACTACATTTGAAAACTTTCTACGTAACATCATTTGCAGTAAATTACTTAAAATATGTACGATACAATCAGCCTATAATTCCAACAAAAAGTCTTTCTTCTTAAAAGAGCGTAGGATTCAAATAAGAAATCATACGATTAGCAAGCAAAAATTTCTTGAAGTATTCTGTGCTATCATTAAAGTTTAGTTTAATGATTTTAATAAAACATTCAATAATTCAAACATTTTAAAATATGTACACTTTAAAAATACGAAAAACTGAGAAAAAAATTGTAGCAGATAAAAACATAATTAAAATAAAATACAACATATTTGAAAATTTTACTATAGTTAATAAAATAAAAAGTTTAAGTCGAATAAATGCACCTTATAATTTAACATGGAATGCTTAAATGAGAAACAGTTTTAATGTGTTAAATATAAATATTTCTTAAAATTGAGTTTTTCTTTGTCCAATTAATTCTATTTCATAATTTTTATGAAATAATTAAAAATTATTTTCAGAAATCCATATCCATCATTGGGAAGTCACCCTGAATGTTATTGCGTTAATGTATTTTACAAGGACAAAACATCCCTGAAGATAATGCAAAATGTTTCTCATTCGCGTAAAATAGATTATAGCAAAATTTCGCCGAAATTTTAATGTTACACGTTTAAAAAAAGCATTAAATATGGCCTATAATATTATAAATATAAAAATAGCAAGTTATGCCAAATTAATTTAATTAAATATTATGTACCTTTTCTATGCTGAAAAAATATTTTATAATCATTGCATAAAAAATAATATTGCCTAAAATATTGCATAAATATTGCATAAAACCATGTCAGACAAATACAAAATAAAAAAAAATTAAGTAGCAATACCTGATCATCATCATGTGATAATGCCAGTATCATGAAAAATTTCTATAATGTGTATTTTTCTATCTATTCATTTTGAATTTGTAATACAGTACACACTAGACTGTAATATTTATAATTTTCGAACGATATTTATTTCTAGTACAGTATCATCACTTTAAAGTGCTCAAGTTAATTGCAAACTATTTACATTTTGGCGACATATAAAATGCAACTGATTTAGTCTTGTAACGTTAAGATTTATTAATTATATTAAAAAAATTTGGGAAATAAAACTCAATTCGCCACAAATAAAACAAATAAATACAGTTTAAAACTCAGTTCTCTTTCGACGATTACAGATAAAACCTACTGACGTGGATGCTCCGGCTTTCACCACGCAAGCGCAAAATGTAAACAAAAGCGCGAAACTTAACATTCAAGCAAAATATGTCCTCTTGGCTACTATAATCCCCTTGCATAGAGAAAACAAAAATCAATAGAGCTTCAAAATAATCAATAAAGATTCAAAACAAGCAATACAAATCGACCTCTTGATTAAGTTATCTGTTTGAGTCAAAGGTATTTCAAGCACATTTCGTAAATTATTTTCTCTCTATCTATCGCAAAGGGTTATTGCACTAGATATATTTCGCTTTTATTTTTATCATTTTTTGGTTTGTATTTATTTGTTTATTTACTTATTTTAAGTGTTTGAAATAACTTTCATTACATTCACAAAACTGGTTTTATATCCTTCCTTAAAAGTCCTTCTATAAAAAATATTAATTTCTTTAATTTAACACAAAGAAATAATTTCAAAAGAGTAAAGCTTACGTATCGCACGAGTTTTAAATGTCTTACACAAAATTATTAAACTTAAAAAATTCTATTTATAAAACTGAGATTGGATCAAAAATTTAAAGATTTATCAATCAAATCAAATGCATTCTATATATTTTAAATTCCTGGGGATTCATTTTAAAGATAAAACATATTAATAAAATTTCTGAACACAGATTCAGAATTTTATGACATCCATTTGGGTTTTTATGCTTTTCAAAAAATGTTTGATATTAAGCGCTTTCAAATGATACAAGTCTTATCCAATATAAAATATAATTATCATTCATTTTTAAATAACCACAATAAAATAATTTAAAATTATTTTTAAAACATAAGCATGCATTTCTAAAAACCTAAACAATAACAAAAAGCACTCTACTTACACGTGACACCGGTAAGGGATCCATGGTTCTGTTAAATAACCACGGCTATAATGTTTTTATCTTGTGCCGCAAAAAAAGTCAAGAATCCAGTCACACCGAAAAGTTCAGAGAATCCCGAAACGGAATAATCCACCGTTGCCCGGAGATGAGAGAGTGCTCCGCGGTTGCGTTCTGGGGTCAGTGTTGTGTTCTTCTCTCAGAGATGTTCGCCGATCTTTCTCGGGCCAACGACCCGCGCAGCCTAAGCGCGCGCAGTGGGGAAAGAACCGTTAACGCGGGAGCTCTACGCGATGCAGTGCTGCCTCTTTCGCGGGTTGGGGCCTAATAGTGCGGGGCCTAGCTGGGTTCGACACACTTGTGGTGCCTATATGGGTCACTCTCGGTCATGGCCAAAATGGCTGAGAGAGAGAGGAGTTTCACTAGCAGCGGGTTCAGAGCACTCCTGGCCCACTTGAAGGAACCGGTTTGCTGGCGCTCGCTGACCCACTTTTTCGGTTCGCCTGCCCACTGTTAGTTTTCTATTTTGGTTCGGAACGATTTTTCCCAATTTTGTTCTCCAACGAAATGCCGCTGCTCTGGGATGCAACCGTTTGCGGCGGATGTCAAAGTGCTATCCGGAAGGGGGCCCCTTAGGAGAGAGATTGGGCATTACTCCCGAGTTTAGGCTCAAATTCCAATGACACTGAGGCGGATATGGTCCAGATCCAGAAAATATTCAATATGGGGTGTAAATATTGCACTTTTTTTCTAAATTTTACCTATTTGTAAAGAAATGAATGAACAATAATTTCGTTCAACGGTTGAAACAAATTTCGGCTGGTGACTCCTTCGAGCTATGGATTTGCAGCTTGATGCTGGTAGACAATTTAAAATATTTATCCTTGCAAAGCCTTGCTTTCCGTAGAAATGGTTGGGTTTGAATTGTTTGAGCACTCTGCTGTTGTTTGAGGGACACACAATGCCTAAATCGGCCTGCTGCATAGAGTGAATTCCATATCATCCACGCACAATCACCGTCTGACTCTCACCCAGGATTTGACACAGTAGCTATCGATCCGAAGGCCAGAGCGACAACTGTGCGGCTCTCCAGAGAAAGGAGGAAATAAAGATGTTACAAAATCGCCGGTAAACTAGGTCGGATAACTGGTTCCTAGTTCATTACTTTCGATACACATTAAAACCTTATCCACACAAGACAACATGATGAGCGTCAGAACCGGGGTTTTAAGTACTGGATATGAGGAACACTTATCGGGAGGCTGTCTTAAATACTTCCTTGGACGAGTCTCTTGCGACACGACAGGTTACATAGTATGGACAGTATGCATACACATAGTAACATTTTCTGAATGCTCTCGTTTGCGATAGCTATAAAGAACTCCAATCCCAACAGGGATTTGAACCTTTGTTGGTTAGGCGTCGCTCAATCCATTAATCTACTTTGCCGCCATCTTATCTTTTATCAGGACTCATTTAATGGAGACTAGGGGTTGCAGCCCTGGTCCTCAGGCTGCTATAAATACTAGTAAAAATATGCAAAAAAATGAGGTTTTCCATCAGTCACTTAAATTGATCTTTAGAGAAATTAGTTTATAGAGACGTTGGTATGCGATGTTATTTTATTACATATATTTTCAAACATGTTTGTTATTATAAGACTAACTCATGTTAAAAATCATTTTAGTACAAACATTAATGAAATGTTTAATAAATCAACTGCAGCCAAGCATAGTTATTAACATTTAACGGCTTAATTATAGACTGAGGTTAGCAAATACATAGAGCGTCTACAGATTTAAGAGGGGCTTTTAACTTCAAAGAGTATGCAACTCCATTTTCAAAAATATTTTGCATATACAATAAATATTTTTCAGGGGACCTCCATAAATGTAGTTATCCATTGATAACGTGCTTCATATGCACAAATCACTGGGGGGGGGGGGGTCTTGACCCCCAAAATTTGCTACGAAGAACCCAAACTTTAAAAATAATTGAGACTATCGACGATATAAGGAAATGTCAGCAAAATTATTCAATAAATCAATCAAGAAAAGACAATCTGGCTTTTAAGTATATGCTTTAAATATTTCTTTACTGTGCCCAAATCCAACTAGGCCCTAGGTCTTACCTTCTGTAAATAATTATCTGATATTCCATGTCAGCCTTTCTTATTTGAGAGCGAAATTACGTTGTTTTCCAAGTTTCTGTTGCAAGTCAAGTAAGTATGAAATAGATTTTCTCAAGCAGTTTTCTAAGAGTATATTTTTTTACTATATGTACATTTCTAGTCCTTGATAAAACAAATTTCCCTACTGAGCGTAAAATAGTTGAACCATCTATGAGTCTTTTGCAAATAGCTGAACGTGAAAACACTATCTAAAGGTAGAACGGGTCTTTAGTAATAACTAAGGATCGGAATTTATGCCCTACAAATTGTCAAATGCATGCAAATATGCTCCTAAAATTCCGAAAATATGCACTTATAAAATAAAAATATGCATTTAAAAATATTGTTTCAATGTTATTTATTCATACGAAAGCACTTAAAAGCGAGGTATTTTCTACAACCTCAGACAAACTTTTATTACAAATCAAAAAAAAATTATATTATTATTATTCAAATACAATCCATATACATGTGAAAGTTATAGTGAGTAATTTTTTGCAGTAAACAAATATGAATTTTTCTGGGTTTTCAACACTTGGACTTTGTAGCATATCATTTAAAAGCATTTTAATGCCTAAAATGTCCTTTCAACATCAACTGATGTTATCGGACAGTACATGTAATATTTTGCTCCTGTCGTTTGCACTTTAAGTGGCAATTCACTTTCATCACCGTTAATAAAGTCGTTTTATTTTTTTTTTTTTTAACAAATCCCAAATTTTTATATAAAATATCTTTGAATTTCTGTTCAACTTCCTGTCCTACTACAGTCCAACTTCTGTAATTCAGGTATTTTGGCAATGATATTCTGAATTTTGTTTACTTCACATTCGGCATTATTTGACAAACATCCTTTAAATTGTAGTTTTGTAATGCCTGATGGCTAGAAGGAATAATGGGTTTCTATCGCACACACATTTTTTAAGAGAACGGTCGCTAAGCAATTCCTTAGCTTTTAGAATATCAGCAGCATCTAAAATGTTTAAAGCATTAATGGTGTTTGTTATTTAAATTTTGTGTGTAAATTTCAGCTGCAGTTAACCCCATAGCCCACCTTGGCTTTGCAAAGTCTGTGACTGAAGCGAAAGATCTGAATACATTTGTATTTCCTTATGCATTTTTACCTGCAGAGATTCTTTAAAGCACATTTTCTTAACACAAGATTATTTATAGGGCTGTAGATTTCTCGATTTATTTATAGGGGTGTATATTTCATGAACATGCTGTGCTGGTGTTAACTTACGTTGCAATTTGAAATTATAAAAAAAAAGCTAAAATGTAAAAAAAAAAAACATGTGAAAAATACTTTAAAAGAAAAAAGTGGAAAATTAAAGGAGAAAAATACTTAAAATATGCATGTAAAATACTAACTTTTATGCATTTATATGCGCTATAACTAAAAAGTAATTAAACATGCAGTTGCATATACTCTGGGCTCTAATATTAACATTTAAGAAGGTATTTTAAAACTTCTGATATTTTTTACATAAGGTACTTTATATTAAACTTTGAATTTCTTATTTTACTAGTTAGCTTCTATTTTCCTATTAGATTTTCTAGCGTAATCTTTCTATGAGATTTTTCAAAAGAATCTTTTAGAAGACAATAATTACATACACAAATTGATATATTTTAAATTTTTTTTTTAATTTCTCTAGTTTTCGAATTCCAAAAAATTAGTTTTTCTCTTGCCAGCTCATAAAGAAGCTATTATTGAAAAATGTTGTAAAACTACAAAACTTCAATAAAAAAATAAATTAGAGATAAAATTAAGAAATAAAAATGTTATTGTACTACAAAATGACTTAGTAATACTACAAAATTTCGAAACTGTCTTTGTAGAAAAGATTGGCAACCTGCACCATCTTATTATTATTTTGTTTCAAATACTTTCACAATATTAGATATCCATTCCCCCATTTCTTCGGACACTTCTTTGTATTGTGTCTCAACAAAAACTATGCTTTCAGTAATATAATTAAGCAAATATTTGAAAACAATTTTCTTACAAATACATAAAAATAGAAAAAAAAAAGTCAAATAATGCACATGCAGCTTGAAAGTTATATATTAACACAAAATTCAATACAATAAAATATTTAAATGCTTTAAAGCACAAAACACTATAGAAATGTTTTAGTATTTTACGCTAGATATATATTACAATTTAAAATAACTTTAATAATACTACAAAATTTCAAAGTCTTTGTATAAAAGATTGGCAACCTGCACCATCTTATCATTCGGTTTCAATTACTTTCACAATATTGGATAAACATTCTCCCATTTCTTCGCACACTTCTTTATAGCTGTTGTGTCTCAACAAGAACTATGATTTCAAGTAATATTTTAAAATAATTATCGGACTATCAAATATTTGAAAATAATTATCGGACAAATAAATAGAAATAGTAAAAATAAATCAAAATATGCTCATGCAGTTTGAAAGTCATACATTAACACAAAATTCAACCCAATAAAATATTTAAAGGCTTTAAAACGCAAAAAATCATGGGAAAGTTTTGGTTTTATGCGCTAGATAGAGTTTAAAGCCGCAAAAATGTGTTTTGAATAAGTGCCGTGTTTTTCTTTTAATTACTTTGTTAAAGTTTTCTAAATGCAATAATCTTATTTATAGGTTTTACTTAGTTTTTATTTACTTAGTTTATAGTTTTTCGTACATTAAAGCTTTAACTGATTAACTAAAATGTGCCTCTATTTGATTTTCTTATACTAGAATCCATTTTTAAGTAGCTTGTAATTTTTTTTTTTTCATATTTTACAAGAAAAAATTTGAAAAACCTGTACTATTGGTCCAAATAATCATAATTATTTAATTTAACCCTTAATATTAAAGGGCTTGAAAAAATCTTTCGATTAATACAATGTACCCCATCCCTCCCCCCGGGGGATACATTATGAAATTTAAGCGCAAAAAACAAAATTATTTCGCAGCTATTATTTTACTACTATAGTAATTGAAATTATTAAGTTTAGTGATCATTGAACCATAATTAACCCTTTTTATGTATAAGTATGTCCCATTTTGTCCTATGCTGCCATGTTAAAAAAATATAAAATTTCGAATAAATTTTGAAGTTTTCACTCGCATTTCAAAAAACTCTATCTGTTTAGTTCTAGATTTTTCAATAACAGAGCCGAATATAAAATTTCGTGAAAATCCATCAATATTTGTGGCAGCTATTATGTACACAAAAAATCGACCACAGACGGACAGACGGATATTACTCTAAAAATAGTCAAAACGTATTCAGGAGGTCATATATTGACATCAAAACCTATAAATCGAAAATTTTTGAGAAACCAGTACTTTATACTTCGTATGAGAAAGTATAAATAATTTTTGGGATTGAATAAAGCAAATTATTGAATCCAAAACCAGGTCAATAAAACTTTTTATTTGTGGTTGTAACTAACCTGTACAAATAAATAAAATGAAGGAGTGTATTCCATGCCAATATTGGCCCAAAATTGACAACCAATGAAAACTCAATATTAGCAGCCAATGTAGACTCAATATTAGGCCAATATTGGCTCCCAATATTGACTTCCAATATTGACTTCCAATATTGGCATGCCAATATATACCAATATTTAGTGTTGATTAAACAATATACTTCACATGTTGGAAATGTTTTGAATCTAACGCCAATATTGGTATAATATTGTAATGCCAATATCCAGTATTGGCGTTCAATGTATCCCCAAAATTGAGGTTGGATTGAAAATATTTCCAATGAAACGCCAATGAAAGATATATAATATTTCCAATGAAAGATATATAATATTGGTCCAATATTATCATGCTACTAAGGAGCATTTTCATAAATCAAAATCAAAAAATATCGCAGGTAAGTTTACACTGATTTACACAAGGGGTCCGAAAAAATGATAGTCTCGGCCCCCAATTCTGAAATGAGTTCTGTCTTTCTATTAGAAGTGGACCCTACATTGCCATTCAGATTTCCGATCGAGTCGAAACTTTAGAACTGAACGACCCATTCTCACTTTCTTTTATACATGCTACCGTTTGAGCTTCGTATTAATCGTGAATTGAAAATTATTGCCATAAATCATAATATCCTTGAAAATTTGAAGCTTGGTCTTTTATAGACCTTAATGATCATTACATGTAACATGCAGGGTGAAGCTGTTCGAGTGCCATTGTAAAAACTCAAGTTCCAAACCACAGACTTTTGCTAGTCAGAAGGCGCTCTAACTATTAAGATAATTGGACGATATCCTTATCTTGTATATTGAAAGTGAGCCCTGCCCAGTATTAAAAAACATTCCAAGAACTCTATTTTAGCAGTTCTTCGAGTTTCACGGTCATTCTTTGGTTCATAAAACTGCATCCCTTCTCTCCATGAAAATGCATTCCTTTTCTCCATGCATTCCTTTGCCCGTTGGTCTATAAGAATTCCTCAATACAAACGGCACTGCCCACCGAAAGTTAAACAAATTCTCAAATAACGAGCTCATTTGTGGATTTCATTGAGTGAAATTTGTTATCCATTTAAAGTAGCATATGCAAATATCGAAACGTGGCTGAAAAACGATTGGCTGCTCTCCAAATATGCAAATTAAGCATTCAGTAAAGACAATGATGTTGCATCTCAATAGTTCAACGTCTTAACTCAAAGTTTTTATTACAACAAGAACTTTCATGCGTAAATTTTGAATAACCATCTACTTTAGCATAGCTCAAAGAATATGTATGGACGGTCGGTTCACAACGGTGGTTTGCTATTGGGAGACTAGGTATTGAATAAGCCATCACGGCAGTGAAGAAATTCTTTTGTGCGCACCATTCCCTCACTTCTGACGTGTAAACACAATTCAAAACAATTGGAACAGTCATCAGAAGATCTATTTAAGAACGTTCTAGGGTCACAACAGCTTCCAATCACCAGTGCATAGTTTGACTGGCTAGACGCAATAGCTAAGCAACTCTACGAGCGGTTGCTACTTTAGCGATAGGAAGATCAATATCAACCATTATTATGCGATGAGTCTCTATGCACGGATTCCAAACATCTGTATCTCGTTGAGCCCTAACCCTAGAAGAGAACGTTTACAGTGGTGCCGTGGACATGCGATTTGGACCCAAACACAATGGGTCGAAAACCCAGGCCGTCCGACTCATCCGAAGATATAGAGCAGCAAAAATGGCCGGCCGGGAAACCCAAACACAATGGGTAAATATTCTCATCACAGACAACTCGATATTTGCCCTACAATCGGGCAGTAGACGTGTTCTAATCTAGTGAAAACAAGCAGCGCGCAATCATTTCAGTAGCATAGTTTAAACCCTACTTTTGGTCTCGGTAGTGTGATGGTATATACTGAATTTTCTTTAGGAAAACCGCATTAACCTTCACGTTTTCTCAGGTGGTGCTGTGACAGTGGAAAAGTTTTGCGACTACATCCTAATTCCTATGTTAGACTTAATAAAGCAGCAATCAATCCGGATTTTCGTTAATAGACGACACGCTCGTCCACATAATGTGAACCTAGTGTAGGACTGCCATCAGAGCAAACATTGAACATATAGAGTGACCAGCTATTTCCGGATCTTTATCCAAATGTTTAGGATGCTGTCGAGAAATTATCAGATTCAACTGTCCGAGATCTCTATTGATAGTAATGAAACTCACGTTAAAATGGTCGTTTCGTAATGGCTAGAACTAGTCTCTGCAATATCTCAATGATGAAAGCAATCTCCGCTCGCAGGCTACTGGAAGAAACAATGTATCAAAAAAAAATGCCACGCATGTGGTTTTTCATTGACCTCCAACTGAAGTTCGCCTTTAACAAATATGTGCATATAAGGAGAGGAAAATTAATTTCGATTATAATAATCTTTCAAACTAGAATTTCAGATAAAATGCAGTTCTTTCTGTGGTTATGGTAGGGTGCTCTTACAATCAAGAAAACTTGCAAAATATGAATAACATACGTGTACATTTCTCTTACGAGAAAAATTTAAAACTAAGTTTAAATAATATTTTTCAGAACTATTAATTCATACGGGTTGGACTGCAAAATGCAGTACGACACTCTTTAGGGTCCGGAGAAAAATGTCATTAGAACGTAGGAATTTGTTTATAAAATAAAATTAGGCTTGTACATAAGAAAAAAAAGATAGGCTTTACAAAAAGATAGGCTTCACAAAATAAAGATAGGTGGTATGGATCCAGCAACTTAAAGAACTAGAGTCCTTCGAGAAGAATTAAAAAAAAAATTGTGTTGTATGCCTACATCAGAAGAATCCTAGACTCGAACAACATCCCCATGAGCGCATGTTTAAGAATGAATGCCAAAAGAAATCTAAAAGTGACTCCAAAAGCCTAAAAGTTCACATATGCTACTGTGATTGGTATATTCACATATGCTGCTGTGATGGTTATATTCATATATGCTGCTGTGATGGTTATACTCAGACATGCTGCGGTGTTATATACATAATCATCAAATGACGACATCAGGTGATAGCTGTATTTAAACATGAACAGGTAAATAATAACCATGTAAAATATATTAAAGGAGTATGCAGGTGGTAGATAAATGAATAACAGGGATGAATAACAGAAATGCATAATGGTGAAGTATTTTTTTTCTCACGATGAAAAAACACAAACACTGGAGAAATTCTTTCAAATTTTTTAAATAATTTTTCAATAAATATTTTGTTGCCGGCTAAGACGAATATGAATTACAACCAATAGTAACACTGCAAAAAGCAGTAGGTGTTTTATGAAATTTAGGAATCAGTATAATATAAGGAAAATTTAAATTATCATTTTTAAGTTTCAAGTTCTTGTTAAGAACTATTATTTTATTAGCAACAACTTTTGCAACCAGTATTATAATAAGTATTATGGCCACTAGTGACAGTTCTAAATTTAATATTATTCGTGAAATTCTGATATCAAAACAATCTATGGAATTTTTAAATATTTTAAATTTAGATTTAAATTATTATACATGTTGATAATTTTATGTTTGATAATGATTAGAGAGTGTGAGTAATAAGTTGAAATATATTATTATTCTTTAAATAATCTAACAAATATTGTATATAAAATTCCTTACAAATAATTGCATAATTATTGGAGGCTTTTTCTGCATAAATAATTACAAAAAATGTTTGTAAATTAATAATTGAGTTTCTTAAATTACCAATAGCATATATTGAGTTAGACATTTTAATACTACTAATAGTATTTTTAAAGATTTTTAATAAAATATATTTCAACATATTGGATGTTTCTAATGGTTGTGAATATTTACAAGCTAATTTATAAATATATTTATCTAAGTTAATTGATTTTAATGCATTAGAAGGGTTACTACGAAAAGGTATCCTAAGTATAGTACGATTTTTACATATGCATCATCAACAATTCTTAAGTAACCTGTTACAACGTGTCCTAGCATTGAATTAATATTATTTACATAATTTGCATCTTTGCATATACAATCATTATCTACTCTAACATCAGAATGATTGGGAATCAAGAGAGATTGAGTAATATTATTATAATTAACAAGAAAGTTCAATCATGCATAAAGCATTGATCATGAAACACTTTCCAATTTCAATGCAATTTCATATAAACATCTCTAAAATGCGATACATTCCTTGGTAATATTTTTAAAATTATCACAATACTACATTAATTTATTATATTTGAAAACTTAAAACTTCGTCGAAAAAAATGAGCTTCATTCAAATGACGGCATTGAAATATAAATTGGCTGGTTTAAACATCTCTAAAATGCGATACATTCCTCGGTAAAATTTTTAAAATTATCATAATGCTACAATAACTTATTATATTTGAAAACATCATCGAAAACAAATGAACTTTATTCAAATGACTTCATCGAAATATAAATCGCCTCTATAAAAAAGCAGCTTTTCTTTCATAAACATTTTTCCTTTCCTTTCATTCATCCCAATACTATAATAATTTATTTTATTTAAAAACTTAAAACCATGGAGGTACAAATAATTTAACTCTATGCTTAAAACTTCATCGAAAAAATCGTCTGGTTCTCTGTGTAAAATCAATGAATGTGCATTCATATCAGCTATATTACAGACTCCATAAGCTAAATAATTTTGCGTTAAAAAAATGCAGCAATTCTTATACAACTCATTCTATATCTTTTGATATTTATATTCTCCATAAGTGAAAATTAGGTTTCGTTTTAGAAATAATCAAAGTTGGATGATCATTTAAACTGAAATATATTGTAATTGCGTTGTTTCAGGATGTAGATGCACAGAATTTAAGCAAAAATAAAGCGGTTTTAAGACGGATACAACCCTAAATATGAATTAAAAGGAACTTTAAAAATCACGATTTTGACACAAGATGGAGGCCATATTTTATTTTAAAGTGGGTCACGTGATCTTTTCATATAATAGTCACGTGATCTCTTCATATAGAGAGTGTAATTATTATTTTAATTTTTATTTAAAAAACTATATATATTTTTAACACTTTACAACATAGTTGAAAAGTGTTTGTGACTTTGTTCATTCTGTCTGTCTGTCTGTCTGTCTGTCTGTCTGTCCGTTAGCACGATAACTGCCGTAAAAATGACTTTATCAAAATGAAATTTTAGTATGTTTTTCAGACGGTCTGTGGGACCTATGGGAATATAAATAAATGATATCACCCAATTAGTTTTTTATTGAACCCGGGTTGAAAAAATGAAATACATTGAACCCTACGGGACCTAATTTTTCAAACATTTTTTAAGCAAATTTATAATCCACAGATTGCTTCGAAATTTTTAGGAAATATTCACATTATCCCATAAAATATATATAAAAAAATCTCAGCAAAATATATTAAGTAGTTTTTTAATTAAAATTATTTAATATAGGGAAAAAAACAAATTCAATTAAATTCTGACTTTTCGGATATCCTCCAGAAAGAAAAAAGTTATATATTATATAATAAATATCTTTCCAAGAGTTTGATCATTTTGTATATGGGAGAGGCTTCACAATTTAAAATAAATTTGATAGGTAACCATTTTTCAAATTTTTTTTTAATTTTATATAACTCTTCGTGATATACTTATTTGATGGCATTTTTAATGCACTTTCCTACGTCCTAGAGATTTAATATTTGGTACACAGTCTAAATTTGTTGAACATTTTATTCTACAAAAAATTGGTGGATCTTTAAATATAGATCATACATGTTTTTTGAAGTGGCCTTCAAATAATCCCTGTTCACTTCTATAAATCATTGTTGTAATATTGTTAAAAATTCTGATGTGGGCAGCACATGTCTTTCCCTGCAGACTCATATTCACGTTCTCTTTATTTCTTCAATAATAATTTAAGTTTATCTGCACAAAATAACAGCCACAAGTATTTTAAATATCATTGAATTTGCACGTTAAACTTAAATATGGTTCTCATCTGATAGCTGTACTTATTGTCAAAGGTGGCGCAGCGAAAACGCGAAAAAACTGGAACATCTCAAGAACGGCTAGTCCTAGAGTAATGGGGTTAGTCTTATTCTTTTTGTTGTCAAAATCACGTATAAAATAGGGATTTAATTGATATTATTGAGCACACGTAGTCTTTTATTTTTATATTTAACGATTTTTACGGGCCATTTCGCAAAAATAGCCCGTTCCTTTTTCCCGAATCGTACTAGAATAACCTACAAATGATTTATATACCAAATTTTGTTAAATTTGGTATATAAATCACTTTTAGGTTATTGAAATATTATATACCAAATTTTGTTAAATTTGTTCCATTAGTTTTTAGCTAGACTGGATAAAGGCAATTTCTGCCGACCATTTCCCAAAGAAGGCAGATTCTTTTATTACGAATCGTACTATAATCTAATGAACATCAGGATTTCCTGCAAAAAACATACCTACCAAATTTTATGAAATTCGGTACATTAGTTTTTCAATTAGAGTGGATGTAATATCCTCACAGACACACAGAAACATAAACAGATACACCCTTACACACACAGACGTCTTCCTAAAAATAGTTTTTCGTGTTCTAGAAGTCCCAAAACGTGTAGATCCTTCGAAAATTCGAGTTCCGATCTTCGGCACGATTCCAATACTCTAATTGAAAAACTAATGGACCGAATTTCATACAATTTGGTAGGTATGTTTTTTGTGGGAAATCCTGATGTTCATTAGATTATAGTACGATTCGTAATAAAAGAATCTACCTTCTTTGCGAAATGGCCGCAGAAATTGCCTTTATCCACTCTAGCTAAAAACTAATGGAACAAATTTAACAAAATTTGGTGTATAATATTTCAATAACCTACAAGTGATTTATATACCAAATTTAACAAAATTTTGTATCTAAATCATTTGTAGGTTATTCTAGTACGATTCGGGAAAAAGTAACGGGCTATTTTTGCGAAATGGCCCGCAAAAATCGATATATATAACAATAAAAGACGACGTGTGCTCAATTATATCAATTAAATTCCTATTTAAATGTGATTTTTGACAACGAAAAGAATAAGACTAACCTTATTACTCTAGGACTAGCCGTTCTTGAGATATTCAAGATTTTTCGCGTTTTCGTTACGCTTTGACAATAAGTCCAGCTATCAAATGAGAACCAAATTTAAGTTTAACGTGTAAATTCAATGTCATTTAAAATACTTATGGTTGTTATTTTGTGCAGATAAACTCAAATTACTATTGAATAAATAAAGAGAACGAATATGAGTGTGCAGGAAAAGACATGTGCTGTCCACATCAGAATTTTTAACCATATTACAACAATGATTTATAGAAGTGAACGGGGATTATTTTCAGGCCATTTCGAAAAAAATGTATGATCTATATTTAAAGATCCATCAAATTTTTGTCGAATAAAATGTTCAACATATTTAAGCTGTGTACCAAATTTTAACTCTCTAGGACGTAAGAAAGTGCATTAAAAATGCCATCAAATAAGTATATCATGAAGAGTTGTATAAAATTTTAAAAAAATGAAAAATTGTTATCTACCAAATTTATTTTTAAATGTGAAGCCTCTCCCATATGCAAAACGTTTAAACAAATGGAAAGATATTTATTATATAATATATCTCTCTTTTCTTTCTGGAAGATATCCCAAAGTCGGAATGTAATTGAATTTGTTTTTTCCCTATATTAAATAATTTTTAATTAAAAAACTACTTAAGATATTTTGCTGAATTTTTTTTTATATATTTTATGGAATAATGTGAATATTTCCTAAAAATTTCGAAGCAATTCGTGAATTTTAAATTTACTTAAAAAATGTTTGAAAAATTAGGTCCAATAGGGTTCAATGTATTTCATTTTTTCAACCCGGGTTCAATAAAAAACTAATTGGGTGATATTATTTACTTATATTCCCATAGGTCCTACAGACCGTCTGAACCACATACTAAAGTTTCATTTTGATAAAGTCATTTTTACGGCTGTTATCGTGCTAACGGACAGACAGACAGACAGACAGAATGAACAAAGTCATAAACACTTTTCAACTTTGTTGTAAAGCGTTAAAAACCGTACTCCGTAATGGCAGTAAAATGTGATATTCTACAGTAAAAGCTGCAAAAAAAGAATGATGAAAATATATTGTAATGTAAAAACAAGAGAATATAGATGTAAGGCTAAAATAAGATACTAAGGAGAGAATATTAAGAATTTAAGGCTAATCGAAATTTATTAACTATACCATTTACTAAATATGCTGGATATTCATATAATCTGCTGGTAATTATGAGGTTATTTATGTGCAAAGCATGAAATTTTTTATCTGATAATCTATAAATTCTAAAAAGTTGATGTAGTATATTTCTAAGAAAGTATATTTCTAAACAATTAAATCGAGTTGCAGGAATTAAAAGGTAATATTTTATTAATATCGAATTAAAAAAAATCTTTTTTATCATATAAATTAGTAACTATCCCATTTTTTAGTAGGTTCTTAGATTTAAATTTAAATAATTAATATTTTTATTAATAGTAGTTTCATTTGGTATTAATTCCAAATTATCCGGATAGAAATCTATATCTATAACATAATTATATATATGTATTATATATATATATTTTATATATTTTATATATACATATATATTTTATTTATATATATATATATATATATATATATATTATATATATATATATATATATATATATATATATATATATATATATATATATATATATATATATATATATATATATATATATATATATATATATACATTATATATATTTTATATTTTATATATATTTTTTTCGATTCCTCTCCTTTGACATTTGTTGATTATCTTTAGCTTTCTGAACTGTAATATGTATTTCAATATCCTCATTATGGTTGAATTTCATCTTATTACATTGTATTCTGTAGGCAAATTTTTAAGATAGTGTATTATGAGTTACTTCTTCCATTCTACCATTGGATTTACTATTTTAATATTTTTATATATATTATATATATATATATATATATATATATATATATATATATATATATATATATATATAATGTTTCCTAATTACCGAAGCATGCTAAACGAATTAAGGATACTTTTTCAAATATGAATAGTAGGCAATACTAAAATTATTAAGTAATAAAGAATGACGATGCAAAATGCATTTAATTTATTGCGCAAATGCAGCCTATAAATAAAATGATTTCAATAATAATAATAGTTTGAAATTCCAATGATAGCATAGACAGAAGTTGCAAATCAAAAATTAAAAATCCTAACTTTAAATAAAACCTACATAATAAAAAGAAATATTAAATAGCGAATCATCAAGCAAATGGAAAAAAATGCAAATTTAGAGTCATCAAGTTGAAGATAATCAACAAATATCAAAGTTATGGAATCGATAATAGAAAAACAAATAAATTCCAATAATTAATACTATACAAGTGGACAAGAACTAGGACTAAATAATTGAATTGTTCATTTCGGAAACACTCCTCGTCGGGCCCAAGTATTTAATCAAAATGAACACAAAATATGTATGTTTCTGATAGATTGTATCTATAAGCTATTTCTACTTGGACAACACACATAAATATAGAACAATTATAAAGGAAACAAAAATACCTGGATTATAAAATACTAAAAATGTGCTCACCATGAGAGCTAAAAATGAAGAGACCAGTGTTGCCAATCGCAAAATTGAAAAGTAGAGATCCACCGTTGCCAATCATGTGAAACAAATAACGGTAATGCGAAAAGGCAATAAAAGGTGATATTCGATAGTAAGAGTTACAAAATATTGGGGCGTATAAAAAAAACAGTGAGGCTAATGTATAAGGGGATGTAATTAAAATGTTATGTTAAAACAAGAAAGATAAAAATATATTGAAATGTAAAAACAAGAGAATGTTGATGTCTAGCCAATATAAGATACGAAGAAGAGAATTCATGAAAATTCAGCTAATCCAAACTTTTTAACAATATCATTGACTAATTATGCTTTATATTTATATAATTTTTTGGTAATTTTTAGATTATTTATATGCATAGCATTACATTTTTTATCTGATAATCTATAAATTCTAAAAAGTTGATTAAAGATAATATTTCTAAACAATTGAATCAAGTTGCAAGAATTAAATGGTAATATTTTATTAATGTTAAAATTAAAATTATCTTTTTTATCATATAAATTAGTAACCATTAGTAGAATCAATAATTATATTTAATTCCAAAAAATTAATATTATTACTAATAGTATCTTTATTAGGAATTAATTCCAAATTGTCGGGATAGAATCCTATATCTATGACATAATTTTCAGTATATACTAAACATATCAGATCATCAACATATCTATAAATTTTATAATCTATTGAAGTAAAAGTCTGTTAATAATAAAGGTATAAATTTGCTAACATGTATATATAAACATGTAGCATATAAATAAACTACTACTGCAACCACCTTGTGTAACCCCTGAGACTTGTAGGTATAATTTATTTCCTTGAAAAATATAATTATTAAAAATAACAAAGTGTAGAAATTTAGGAAAATTGATACATTTTCTTTGAGTAGAATGATTAGTAATATAGGCATTATGTATATATATATATATATATATATATATATAAAGAGAGAGAGAGAGAGAGAGAGAGAGAGCTAAAATTACAACATATATATCAGCGATCTTAATATTATTGAAAAGATCTTTAAAGTCAAAAGTTTGAAATCCTATTAGTTTACCTAGCGATATTAATTTATTTTTTAATTCTTTACTATTATTTAGAATAAGGTAATTATTACTAGAATAACGTAAATTATCATTTATTAGATTCACATAATTTAGCAGTAATTTACTCGCTGTAGTAGAGTAAATATTATGACCACTAGTAACAGTTCTAAATTTAATAGGATTTTTATGAAATTTAGGAATAAGCACGATATATGGAAATTTAAGAAATTTATAATTGATATTTAAATCACTATACATATTGATAATTTTCGATTTGATACTATTAATAGAATGTAAATCTAGTTTAAATAAACTATTATTCTTTAAATAATCTAACAGAAATTGTATATAGAATTTTTTACAGATAATAGCATAATTATTAGAGGCTTTATCAACATGGGTAATAACAAAAGATCTTTGTAATGGAGTGTTTTATATTTTCAATCTATATAAATAAAAATGAAAATCTGTCTGTCTGTCTGTCTGTCTGTCTGTCTGTCTGTTTGTCACACCATCACGGGAGAACGGCTGAACCGAATTTGATGAAATTTTGTGGGTAGCCCAGAAATAGCCCCACTTAAAATTATATCCGTGTTTTGAGTTTCTACGACCAGTGGTTCTCGAGATATTAGTAAAAAACGAAATTTTCGTTTGTCTCATCGTCACGGAAAAACGGCTGAACCGAATTTAATGAAATTTGGTGAATAGCCTTGAAATATCCCCCCATAAATTTTGTCCAAGTTTCGAGTTTCTAAGACCTGGGGTTGTCGAGATATTAATGAAAAACGGAACTTTTTCCTAGGAGTTCTACTCCCTAACTCCGTGGTTTATCCAAACGAAAAGCTTGAAAATCGTTTGAAAGTGAATTAAAATTTAATCTCTGAGTTTGATGGGAGATTTTTTGCGTTAATTAGTCACTTTCTGAAAACATGAATTGTTTGAAACATGATTTAAAGGGGAAATCTATCTCCATGGTTCATGGTTTATTTAAAACAAGCTTTTACGGAACAATGAGAAGTATAGAGAAATTAAAATCGTTATTTAATTTCGCAGTTTATGTTATAAGACATGACATATTTAACATGTTATAAGATTCTATCTTATATCATGTTACTCAGAAACGCAATTAAATTAAATCTGTCTGTTAATTTTAATAATTATTTTTTCGATTTGAATAATAAATAAATGGATATAAAATTATATTTTAGAAAAGAACGATTTGATTTTTCTTATAGCATTTTTGACTGGATAATATCAATTACGGTCTTCAGATTTAAAAATTATTATTATTTATATTTTCGGGGATTATTGATTCAAGGATTACTGATATTTTCAAGTTATTATGCAATTATTTTATTATGACAAAAATTGTTTAAACTCATATATTGTATGTTGTACGAATCTTCTACAAATACACGTGTATATCTTTTAATCTACGAGAATATAAGTAGTACAGGTATATTGACATATGTTTTGATATATATTGGCATATATTGGAATCAATTACGACCTTCTGGTATAAAGAGTACTGATATTATTGATGTTTTCAATTTATTACGTCATCTCTTTTATTTTGGCAAATATTTTTGAGACGCATATTGTAATACGGGTAATCTTCTACTAACACATTGGCATATTTTCTGATCTGCGACAATATAATTAGTACGGGGTTGCATATATTCATTCAATTCCTATTTTTTCTTCTGTAAATTTGCTTACAAAAGGGGGCAGGATGTTTTATTCTTCAGATCTGATCGTGAAGATAATTTTGCATAGTGAGAACATATATTCTTAAACTTCTCTTTAGGAGCAATAAATTTAATATTTTAAGAGAATTTGCACATGATTGCGAACTTTAAGTTTCTTTAAATTATACACTCCGTACGAATAACGGGTGTGCTGTTAGTGGTTAATAAATTTTAACATTTTAGGAGGATATATCATGTTGCTCGGCATCACAATTAAATTAAATGTGTTTGTTAGTGTTTTTATTATTTTTTTTCGATTTAAATAATAAATAAATGGATAAATGGATATAAAAGTATATCTTATGAATGGACGGTTTGATTTTTCTTTTAATTATATTAATTGCTGACTGCGTACATCAATTTCATTTATTTTGGTAAAGAGTTTTCAAGTTTATATCGTATTTAGCTACTAAACTCATATATTGTGTTTAGCCAATAAATTCATATAGCCGATTGTTGAAACAGAAAAAGAGTAGAGCGGGTATATCTTCTAATACAATTGTAGTGTTTTCATTTAGTATATTGAAACGGGATAAGAATGTTTCATTCAGATCTGCAAATTCAAAGCTACGAATTTGGAGGGATATCGCTAATTTGACAACTTTTCTTAAACTTTGCCAAATTGACGGAAATGTCGCCAAATTGATATAAACGACACACAAACAGCTGCCATAAACCTTCGGGTTGGTCGTGTGGCTTGGGTCTTCTACATATCAATGAAATTTTTTTTTGTTTTGTTAGAAGAGAGTACTGAAATGATGTTTGGTTAGCATTTATCTGTCAGACCAACCATCCTACTTAGTAATACATTTAGGGAATTTTTAAAATGTCACCACATTGATAAAAATGTTTTTAAATCTATAAAAATATCTTGAAATTGATAAAATGGCGCTACATAAATGATATTAATTGTTTTTTGTTAGGGGATAGTATTGTGATGATATTTCGTCAATTTGTCGCAAAGTGGAACTGTCAATTCTACATTCCCACTTGGCGATAAATTTGGCGATTTTTTAAAATGTCGCTAATTTGACGAAACTGTCGCCAAATGTTCCATAGAAATATAACTATTTAGACGATATTTTTTCTACCAATTTATTTGAAGCAAATGATATCATGTCGCTTAGCAACGGATTTAAATCCAATGTGTTTATGCGGCAGACGATTTTTATTAAATCCTTTCCGATTTGAATAATGAAGATATGTATATAAAATAAATTTCATTGCCATTTCATTTTGGACTGGATAATATCAATTATACTCTTCAGGTTTAAACATTATTATTATTGATATTTTCCGGAATTATTGATTCAGTGATTATTGATATTTTTAAGTTATTACGCCATTGTTTTATTGCGGCAAAAATTGCTGACACACGCATATTGTACGTTGTACGAGTAATCTTCTAGGAATGCACGGGTACATCTTCTAACCTACGAGAATATAAGTAGTACAGGTATATTGGCATATATTTTGACATATATTGACATATATATTGGAATCAAGTACGGCCTTCTGGTATGAAGATTAAGAGCATTATTGATATTTTCAATTTATTACATCGTCTGTTGTATTTTAGCAAATATATTTGAGACTCATATTGTAATACGGGTAATCTTCTACTAATAGTCAGACATATATTCTAATCTACGACATTATAAGTAGTACGGTTATATCTTAATATCTACGGTTATATCTCAATTATTATATCTAAGTAGTACAGGTATATTGGCATATATTTTGACATATATTGGCATATATATTGGAATCAAGTACAGTCTTCTGGTATGAAGATTAAGGGGATTAATTATATATTCAATTTATTACGTCGTCTGTTGTATTTTACCAAAAAACATTTGAGACTCATATTGCAAAACGGGTAATCTTCTACTAATAATCGGACATTATAAGTAGTACGTGTATATCTTCCCATATAATTTTAGCACTTTAATTTTGACATATATTGGAATAAATGACTGTCTTCAGATTTAAAGATTACGGGTTTATTGGTATTTTCAATTTATACATGTAATCTACTAATACAGGTTATATTTTCTAATATTCGCGTATATAATTAGTACGGGTCCCATACAATTTTAACGCTTTTATTTTGCATATATTGATTCAATTCCATATTTATTTTTTTTATATTTGCTTACATAAGGGGTCCAAGATGTTTTATTCTTCAGATATGTCCATGAAGATAATTTTATATAGCGAGAACAGAGATTCTTAAACTTCTTTTTAGGAGCATTATATTAAATATTTTAACAGAATATTTTGATTAAACATGTCATTTAGTATACTATAAGAATTTGCGCATGATTATGAATTTCAAGTTTCTTTATATTATATACTCCGTACGAAGAACGGGTATGCTGCTAGTATTATATATAGACCTAGATAATTCAATACTACTAATAGCATTTTTAATAAATTCTAATAAAGTAAATTTCCACATATCAAATGCCTCTAAAGGTAGAGCATATTTAGAAGCTAATTTATAAATATATTTATCATGGTCAAGATTTATTGACTTTAAAACTTTAAATGAATTATTACAAGATGGTAGCCTGAATTTAGTGTCAAATGACATAATAGTTCTTAACGTGTCGTCTTTAACAATGGCTAAGTCTACTGTAGCTTTAAGCCCCAAGTGTGGATTTAGAAATTTAGCATATCTGTTTACTTTACAAATACATTCAGTATCTACATTAGACATAGAATCATTATCTATAAAAGGGAACGGGAAATTTCATTACAATTAAAAATAGTTCTACCTATAGACTTGTTGCATTTAAAAGTCTTTGAAACACTCAAGTCACCAATAGGCAATAAATGATTGAACTTGTTAAATAAATTCCCAAAATTTATAGAATTATAAATTGGATGCTTAAAAGAAATTACACAATAAGAATTAGTAGACGTATTATTATGAAATTGATTAAGCTTTAATTTTAAATACTTTGATCTAGTAATGAGCAAATCATAGAAAATATGATTAAAATGTCCATTAGTAAGATTTAATTTGAAAAAAATGGCATAAACATAATTTAAATGTTTTCCCTTTATTGCAATAAGATTGCCAAGATTTAATTAAATTCCATTGATAAGTACTATTAAGTTGATGATATGTAAACATTTTATCTCAGCTTTATAATCATGATGTTTGCAGCTATCTTTGCCACGTTTAAATCTTTTCAGTTTAACAGAGTTTCTACTTAAATGGAGTTTCAAGAAAAGGTGATTATAAATAAAATATTTATTATATACAAAATTATTTTTTACAATATTACTATTTAGATATAATTGATTTAAACCACATGGAAAAGAGTACAATTTGATTTAATATAGTAGTTATCAAAAAAATTATATCTGCTATATTAGTTTTTATATCCAAAATATGAATAGTAATATTTTCAAAACCGTGTTTAGCAAAGTGTTTATATTCAATTTTATTAGAAGTAGGTAGAAAATTATTATTGAGAATATATTTTTTGACGTGATATCTGTGAACATTCATACGTAGATGAATGGGATTACTAGTTTGTCCTATATATGATAGATTGCAAATGTTACACGATAATTGGTAGATGAATTAAAAATTTTACAGAAAGGCAAATGGCTATTTTGGTTCGTGATTTCAGTATTAGAAGCGAATGGGCAGGTTTTACAATTTTTATTCTTACATTTATTAAAATTATAATCATTGGAATTTCAAACTATTATATATATATATATATATATATATATATATATATATATATATATATATATATATATATATATATATATATATATATATATATATATATATATATATATATATTATATTCATATATATATATTCGACGAACCAAACTTTTAAAAAATGTAAAGCAAAGGTATACTAAAACAAAAAATGTTATATTGCCTTCAATATTCGTCAGTATTGTTCATTTGGACAACATTGATTACGATATGGTAAATACTCTGGTGTAACTATAAGAAATCGTTGAAAGTTAACGATTTTAATAAGGAGCATCCCTTTTCATATTGAGAAAACTCAGAACTGGAAAATCTAAACTTGTCTTTAAAAATGAAAATGCAACATATTTCCTGTAGGATGACAATCCCATCATAGACCTTTAATTGCATTTTTTACAATGAATTTATTTTTTAAAATACATTGCTTGAGCAAGCGATGTACCAAGATGTAATTATAGCATAGTCATCTTATGAAACAAAACTTAGAGATTATCTTTAATTATGCTCTCTCAAATGCATACTTAAAGATAATTAAGTCTATAAAATTACTTGTGAAATAAATCTGTAGGAGGGACATAATTGGGCAACCCAAAAAAACTTTGACAAATTATTAATGTATACAGTGCCCTAAATACTGAAAACATTGAATCTCTTTCCGTTGGGCAATTGTAGAGCCTTCGGGACATTTTCAGTTTCAGAACACCATTTATTTTTCAAGACCTAAACGTTTCTACAAAACTGTTACTCAATAGCTGGCCACCTGTCATTCCTAAGAACAATCTGTAAGATCCTTCTTCACACGGATAATCATTTCCTCACGTAATAAGAATATTTTCTCACTACTCCACCTTTGTGCTTTGTCCTACTTTTTATCAGCAGTTTTACTTTCTGCCCCTAAAGTGTTGCGTCTTGCTCATGATAAAAAATCCCTGGCAGGCTTTTGGACTCGTTTTCACTTGTCCAGTATCAACTTCTGTTTACTATCATTCAATACCACGCATTCTAGGTTCTAGCAAGTGTCTAAACATCCCTGCAGGAATTTTCCTAGAAGTGAAAGCGAATGTAGGTTAAGATCAAGAGCTCGTTCATTCTGTAGCACTTGTTGCTATCTTTCTCTATTTGGGAAAACTTTGATCTTGTGGAAGTTCTAAATTCAGTCTTCTCTGATTAAACCATGTTAGGAAAGTTTGCTGCGCGTATTTTGCTTCCACTTAAATAATCCCATTGGAATTAAAATATATTAAAAGTTGTTGTTACTTTTAGTTTTGAAGCAATTGTATCCTATCTGGGTAAGATTATTGACTATTTATTACACTTTCAAAAGGGACATATTTTGGTAAGTCTTTATCGGACAATGTGACAGTCAAGATCAAGCTAGCAGTCACTTTCGCGTAGAATAAGACGAGGAAGCCTTGTAGTAAACTCACTGCTTCAATCCGGGAAATGATGTATGCAATGATGTATGCAATAAGATCGATGCTACGTATTAAAATTCCGTAGCAATAAGGTTCCTGGAGCTCTGGACTTTCGAAAGTTAAGGGGCTCAAAACTGCCATTTTATGTTGTAATTATGTCAATATCTAAAGGAAACATTAAAACGTTCTTCATTATTCACAAGCATGTGATTGCGCATTAGAAAGAAAACAGTGTCTATTATAAATACATCCTTATTTAATTTTCACAAGGGATCGCTTTCATAGTTAATTACCCACAATTTATGAATTATCAAATTGTATATCCTAATTATTTCATCATCAAGTAATGATGTTAGTTATATAGACATTTAAGGAGCTCTCAAAAAATCGAGAACCCTAGGCTGCAAAAGAGAATTTCCTCACGAAACTAATTGAAGATCATGGTACTTTTTCAAACCATTTTAAAATATTTACAGAATTAGGTGTCAAGAAAAGTCATGGATCAGGCAAAAAATTCGAGAAGTATTAGAATTATCGTATATATCTATACAGATGTGTAGGAAACCCCAATAGCATTATACAATGAGACAACTTTCGGGCAGTTGGCCCCTTCTTTAGCGGAGTACAGGAGCATTCTAGGAGGAAGGAATATATTTCTATCCTTTCCTAGGGGCTATCTCGCTTCCTATTAGAGATAGGGAAAAAGTCGATTACAAAATTGTATAGCTTTTAAAAATTAGAGCAAAACATGTTCGTCCCCCCCCCCCCGCAAAAAAATGCATAGAAATATATATAATTTAACTACAACTGCTCCCCCACCACCATCCGGATAAAAATCGAACATTTAGATATTACAGCAGAAAAAAATTGACTTTATTATACATAAAATACAATATGTTCACTTTCAGCAACGATGCATTCTTAATAAGATGTTTTCGTGTGTTTTCCAATGTCTCTAGGTTTACATAGTTACATGAAGATTAATAAAATTGTTTTTTTTTTCAAAATCGCGATTTAGAGAGTTATTTTCCCCATCATTTTCGGGGGATAAAAATGCTTAGTTCTCATTTTGTATCTGTCTATAACTCTGTAATTAATATTTTCACTATCTCTATCAGGAAGTCAGATAGCCTCCAGTACCCCGCTAAAGGAGAGATTCAGCCGCCAGAAAGTTCCTCTATATTCAATTTATACGTAAGCTAACTTAATTATAAATCCCCGATCCATAATCATTTCCCAATTCCCTTCTGATCATTTTATTACCGATTTTTATTTTTACTGCAAAAATATGTGGCTTTCATAGAAAATATAACAGTATTTCACATATCCACTCGTATGACAATTTGGTTTAAAATATCCAGCAAAAATGCAGAGCATAAAACAAGTTTCATGGCTGTGTCCCAGAATTGAATCCATTAAGCTGCTGACAACATCGACATCCCATGTCAAGAAATCCAAATGCAAGTTGATCTTCTTGAAAGAGAACTAGGAGACCTAAAAAATGATGCGACATTTCCAAAGTATCAAAACATTTTCGATGGAGTTCAAATCTGCTGCATTGCCAGACTCATAAAAGTCGATGCATCCTGCCTTTCAATAGCTGCATACCCAATTATAATGACATTTAGAAAGACAATTCCGAGATCGCGGCCAGAACAATAATCCCAAAATCCCTGGATTAGAAATGTCAAAAACTGACTACAGTCCATAAAATTTGCATTAAATTTTATTGTTCATATTCATCGTTATACCTCCTACATATAAATAACATGCCAAAAATAATTTGAAAAATTATATTATAAATGTATCTTTGAATAAAAGGGCCGAATAAATGTTTACCTTGTAATTTTCATTAAATGATTTTCACTTCAGTATGTAAATCAAAATGCTGTATTTATTTTACATAAAAAAATTGTTTAATTTTAATTACGAAGTATACTCAGTCGTGTATTGAGTTTAAGCTAAATCAGCGTTCCAACTTTAATTAAACATTAAATTATAAATATTTTGAAACATAAACCCAATTAGTCCGTTCGCTCTACATAAAATCCCAGGTATCAAAGCTTTGTATTTCACTGAATGTCTAATTGAGGATAGGCTTCAAAATCCTAGTTTTAATACTGCTCAACCACTGAAAGGAATAACTGACTGAATAAAATTGTCTTAAATATGGGTGTGCAAACTGAAATTTTGCACACCCATATTCAAGACATTACCCAATCGATTAACATCAAAATACACCCATATTTCTTCTCTCGTGCTTTTAAATATGAATTTGATAATTAATAATTAATATAAAATATTACTTTGAAATTTAAAAATCGGATGTTAGCAGAACATGACTTACCCTGCAGACTCAAATTCATTTTCTCTTTATTTCATTAATAATTCATTAAATTGAGTTTAATTGCATTAAATAACACTCATAACTAATTGAAGTTACACTGAATTTACACTTTTAATTCAGCTTTCGTTTTCATTTGGTAACTGGACTTCTCAAATCCGGCGTGGCGAAAATGTGAAAAACTAAAATATCTCGAGAACGGCTAATCCTAGAGTAATGGAGTTGGTCTTATTTTTTCCATCGTCAAAAATTACATATAAAACAAGCATTTAATTAATGCATTTGAGCATATATAGTGTTTTATATTAGATTTTGACGATGTTTTCGGGCCATTTTGCAAAAAAAGTAGGTTCTTTTTATCCGAATCGTACCAAAATCTGATCAACACCAGGGTAACTCACAACCCTAACAGTATTTTTTTTCGCAGTGACGTAAGATTTACGACACACTGTGACATTAGGAAGTCACAGGATGTCGCAGTACATCTTGGCAATATCATACTGAGGTCACAGCGAAGTCATTTTGGTCATTTTCATGGTCGTTTGTAACGTCGCATATTAACTTGTTTGTGACGTCACATTGTAATTGCCATTGTAATGTCGTCACATTGTTACGTGTTAATTAAATTGTGGAAACGTCACAGAATACAGTCACAATGAAGTTACAAATTTACTAATACGTAACGTCGCATAGAAGTCACAAATATGATGTCACATTTTGACCCAGGTGTCACGTGACCAGGTGTCATTCATTGATTTTACATAGCGAAGCAGACGATTTTATAGTATTGCCTTTGTCGATGAAGTTTTAAGCATGGAGTTATAAAGTGCTTTTACCTCCATGGTTTTACGTTAAGTAAAATAAATTACTGTAGTATTGTGATAATTTTAAAAATATGAATGAAAGGAATGGAATAAAAGTTTATGAATGAAATATTGACTGCTTTTATATAGAAAGCCACGCGATTTATATTTCGATGCGTTATTTAAATAAAGTTCATTTTTTTTTATGAAGTTTTAAGTTTTCAAATATGATAAAATTTTGTAGTATTGTGATAATTTTAAAAATATCACCTCTAAATGTTTCGCATTTTAGAGATGTTTAAATAAAGTTAGAGTTGGAAAGTGTTTCATAATCAATGCTTTATGCATGATTGATCTTTCTTGTTCTTAATATCACGGACATGTTCAGATAATCTAATGCCAACAGTACATATAGTATTCCCCAACTTGATCTTATGCCACCTGTCCTCTCTTGGGTTTCAGCTACGCTCAGTCGTCCGTGGATGATACCCAGTGGTATGAAATTAAACATGTAAAACCGAGAGGTATGTCAGATCCACACTGTTGTCTCTCAGTACATATAGTACTGCCAATGTAAAATTTATTTTCAGGAGAAAGGAGGTGGACAACATACGTCCCTGATGTAAGATATTATTTTTATTCTTAAACTTATCGGCACGAATACGACTAGATAAAGGGGTAACCGTAGAATGGGCAGGTTTAAATTTAAATTCGCAACAAAACTGAACTAGAGGATGGAAAATCATAGGATGATAGGGAAGAATGGCAAGAAGCGGTCAGAAAACAGGGCAAGTTTAGATTTAAGATGAATAAATTTAGAACGAATAGAAATGGAAATTTGATAAATAAACTCAAAAAAGTGAGCGCCTTCATAGCCAAGATTAAATATAAAGTTTATTTCGTTACGTAAATCATCGATAGAAGAACAGACATTAAAAGCACGAGTAAAATAGGCAATGAAAGAAGCTTTCTCAGAAGAAATGGAGTGGGAAGAATTTGCGGAAATACAGAAATAGCAAAAGTTGGTTTGCGAAAAACAGTGATACGGAAGCCAATTGGTATCATGAGAAATCAAAACATCAAGAAAAGATAAAGACCCTCCACCATTCGTGCTCAGCAGTAAAATAAATTGAAGGACGAAACCAGTTGACAGTACAAAGAAGGCTATAAAGGTCGCGCTTAAACTATTATTCCAAATAATATACACTTCATCCACGTAGTGACATCACCGAATTTGTTTAAAAGGTAAATATGGAAAAATATCATTCTCAATCTCTTGCAATATGGCAATGCCATATAAAAGGTTACCCATGCAGCAGCGCCAGCAGTTTGTAAAAGTATTTCCTCACAGAAATCAAAATAATTAGTCTCTGACAATGTTCAATGCAGAAATGATTGCGTCGATACATGTTTTGTAATAATTTTACTTCTACCATCAGTTACAATTAACCTATATTTACGTGGGTAATTTTTTTTTGCCAATGGTTATTAATAGGTTGTGAATAGACGAGCATGTATCAATTGTTGCATTTGTCACCGCTCATTTTTAGCATTCGGAGCTTCTTGGGCCATTGAAATAGTGTTTATTTACAATTAATATGAAAGAAAGGGGTACATTTTTATGTAGATAGTTTCATTCCAAATCAATATTTCGAATATGCTAAAATAACTAGTAAAAAGTACGGAAATTGAAATAACTTTTCTGTGTGGATTTCATATTGGCACTCATTTTGCCATTTCAAGTCTAAATGACATTGTATTTTATTTATAGCCCGAAAGGTTGTAAATAATTTTTCTCAACAGAAAGCATTTGAACACCCCAAAATGAATATTATTATCCTATCTCCCCACATAGTATGAGATTGCAAAAACTTTAAAATGAAATATTTTTAATACCGTCCACATATACCGCTAATATTTTAATAGTATATTTTATATAAGGCATGAGTTTGTTTGACAGCTGGCGTTGACACCCACAGCCACGATTTTTCTTGATATACAAAAATCATTCACCAACCCATCCACCTTGTAGCTTCGGGTAGGTCGAGTGGTGTGGGCCGAAAGAAGAAAAAAACCTTAAGCTGAAATCTTTAGTAAATCCCCTACCTCCTAAAGAACTTGATATCAGAGAAATAGAATAAAAATATTGTAAAAACCAAGGTAATGAAATTTTTTTGCCGCCAATAAGGCATTTTCTTGATGAAGTAACGTAGGTTCAACGGTTGCTACCTCTTGGTCTATTGCTTACCAAATATGGATTGCGCTAAATAAAAGTACGCCTTTTAATACCCTTCATTCTAAGAGGATTGTCCCTTTTTAAAGCATAGGTTTACAACGCTAATTTCAAAGCTGTAGAGCTTTAAGTTTAGATTTTTTTTCTAATGAACTGAACGGAAATCTAAAACAAGAAGTAAAGGATTTAAATTTATGATGTAAAACTATGCCCTTCCTTAGCCAATTCTGTTTGCACATTTATTTATTTTACCTAAGCAAAATGCGGGGCCAACGGCCGTACCATGCTGAAAACACCGGTTCTCGTTAGATCACCGAAGTCAAGCAGCATCGGGCACGGTTAGTACTTGGGTGGGTGACCATCTGGGAACACCGCGTGCTGTTGGCACATTTCGGATGCGGTAGCCCTTTGATTTGCGCGCTGGATTTGCACGCTGCCACAACTGCCGCCGTGTTCATGCGGAGTACGATCACGTTAAGCATGTGGGTCCGTAAGTCCTTCCGAGAGTTTGATGGTAGGGGAATGAGGGTACGGTCCCAGTGGATGCCTCCCCCACTGGGTTCCGGTCTAAATTGGGTGGCTCTTCCCGGCCGTCCAAACAGTTACCTTACACCTTCCTGGTAGGTCGGACGGTCTGGGTCTCACAACCTAAGCAAAATGCGCGTTTTCTGCAGTAACGCTAACTGGTGCCTAGTATGATTGCACAGGAGCCGTTCAATGTATCTGAATTATATCAAAGAAAACTTCATGAAAAATAAAAATTACTTTTAATTTAGATAAAAGTCAACTTCGCTTGATACACCAGAAAATCCTCCCAGTTCATTTGAAGGTTTATTTTTAAAAATTACGTCAAAATGAGTTACCCTCCCAGTGCGCAAACCAGCATTGTTGGAACGCTTTCGATTTTATTCTCTATATGGTAAGGAATTATTGAAGCTCAGTTTTCGACGGATCTACACGTTTCAGGCATTTGGAACATAAATACATCATTTCAGCTTGACGTCTGTGTGTGTGTTTCCATCTGTCTGTGTATCTGTCTGTCTGTCGTTGCTATGTTTGTAGCCACTCTAACCACTCTAGCTCAAAAACTATTCCAAAATAGAACCTCATTTTTTCCCCTTGCGAAATGGTCTGCACAAATTATCAAAATCAGAAATAAAAGACAAATATGCTGGATTGTATGAAATAAAAAATTATTTCATACGTGTCATCGAAACGAATTTCTCTAGGACAAATCGTTCAAAATGCGTAAAGATGTCAAATGAAAAAGGAGATGCATTGAAACCACAAATTGGAAAAATCAAATAAGTATCCGTGTCCATTTTAGGCAATTAAACTCACTTTGATAGATAATGAGAAATAAAATGAATTTGAGTCTGTATGGAAAGTCCTGTAATGCCGAAATCAGTTTTATTTTTTCAGAACACATTATCGCCGAAACTGTTGTGTCAATAAAGAAACTTCCGATAAGCAAAGACCACACACTTTCAAAATTGTAGTATATAGTAAGCTGCTATTAGTTTGCTTTACTGCTATTAGTTTGCTTTGCTGCTATTAGTTTGCTTTACTGCTATTAGTTTGCTTAGCTGCTATTAATTTGCTTTATTGGTACCAGTGCAGTGATGAACTAACAAGACCGAAACTGGTTCGAAACTGGTTCTAATTACTAAAATGCATTATTCCAGGCTTTAGCCACACTATCAGTGCTCCAACGCTTAGAATCAAGCTTCGAATTACTGGTTTTGTGACTATGAATAATGTCTTTTATTGCAGGAATTGAAGAGCTATAAGGTTAAACATTTGATTGATCATTTCAAGAGAACTATATAAGTGCAAACTATATATTAAAAAATCTGATGTGGGCAGCACATGACTTTCTTTGATGTGGGCAGCACATGACTTTCTTTGATGTGGGCAACACATGACTTTGCAATGAATTAATTTATTTCTTTCACAGTAAAAAAATGATGTATAAGATCCACGGCACAGTGTTTGCAACGTTAAATTATACATTGAGCGTTTTTCCGGATAACAGCATTTAAAACTATTTCAAGGTACCCAATTAACTTATATTTTACGCAACTCTAAATTAACAATTATCAATATTGATAGCATCCTCAATAAGCATCCTCAATAATATATTTATCCATATATTAAAACATTTAATTTATTAAATCATCAATTTGACGTGAGTTTGGCTATCTCAGCGTCATTTTTGTAATTTTAACGATCTTTTCGTCAAAATTGCTCTAACGAAATATCGCCAAGTTGGCGATATTTTGCTAGATTATTCTCCGAGTTCGAAAAATGTATCGCCAAAAATAACAGACAAACAGAAAGAAGAGCATTTTATATGCACTAGAAGGTATGCTCACCATATGACGTAATTCTAAATTTGCAAAACATTACCTCACATTTAGCAGCATTTTTATCAATTTGGCAACATTTTAAAAAGTTGCAATTTGGCGACATTTTGAAACCAAGCGTTTTGCCAAGCGTTACGGATGGAAAGACGGAGAAATGGGTTATTCTTATAGTAGATTCATATGTCTTCCAAGATATTGAATTTTCACCAATTAGTCGTTATTTCCCTTGATTTAGCGTATTTTTTATTAATTTGGCGAACTTTTATCGATTTGGCAACATTTTCATGAATTTTGCGACATTTTTATCAATTGAGACATTTTTGTTAATTTGGCGATATTTTAGAAAAGTCGCCAAAATGGTGATATTCCATCAGATGCGTCACCAAAATGTCGCAAAGCGTTACAGACGGAGAAATGAGTAATTCTTATTGTTGATTCTTATGCTCTTTTCAAGATATTGAATTTTCAACAATTAGTCGCCACTTTCATTGATTTAGTGTCATTTTTATCAATTTGGCGTACATTTCGTCAATTTGGCAACATTTAAAAAAGTTGCCAAGGTGGCGATATTCTGTCAAATTAGTCGCCAAATTTTTGCCAAGCGATATGGCCAGAGAAATAGGTTATTATAGTAAATAAATGAGTATTGGCGAATTGTTAGGCGTAATGATACAAAACTATTACCCGCATTATCTTCTCTCTTGAATGGAACGAACTAGATACAGTAGAATGATGTTAACAAATTTATCGCATAATATTACATATGAAAAGTGAACATATTTCACAATAGTTAATATTAGAAGGTGCATGGGATATATTACTTTCGTTATAGAGGTAGTAGAATGCATAAGTATTGTGACGAGGTTAAAAATTCGAATTCGAATTTTCGACGGGAGAGCACGTTTCAAGCATCCCTGAACACGAATCACACGTACTTTAGGAGGTGCGAAGGGGAGAGAGACGATATCTCACGGACGAATGGAGCTATTTGAAGGAAATTCGGTACACAAATTACAATCAGTGAATACTGGAAGCCTATTTCTTTAAACGCAATCGAATGTTCGAAACACCCCCAAATTTTGAAATGATATTTTGAAAAAATCATCAAAGAATCAAGACCTTCAATAAAATTACATAAAGCATCATTTCTTATGTAATTTTTTATTAGAAAACGATTACCACAAACTTTAGAACGCTAGCATGAACTATTCTCGATGTATTGTACGTTTTTCAAATAAATTATCAAAAAATCACATACAATTTAAAAAAGTATTAACTATTGTGAAATATGTTAACTTTTGATATGTAATATTATGCGATAAATTTGTTATCATCAATCTCGTTGATCTAACTCTTTCAGTTCACGAATAAAATTACTTGGGGATATAATTTTGCATTAGGACACCATTAGCCGTATATCTACTATTATTTCTCCGTCCATAACGCGTGGCGAAATTTTGACGACAAATTTGGCGGAATATGGTCAACCTAGCGACTTTTTTAATATTGCCAAATTGACGAAAATTTCGCCAAATTGATAAAAAAAATAACACTAAATCAAAGACAAGAAAGATCAATCATGCATAAGCATTTATTATGAAACACTTTCCAACTGAAATGCAATTTCATTTAATAATCTCTAAAAGGTGATACATTCAGTGGTGATATCTTTTACATTATCACAGTACTACAGTAATTTATTATACTTAAATATTTAAAACTGTATCGAAATATAAATCATCTAATTCTCTATGCAAAATCAATGAATATTTCATTCATATAACTTGTATTCCAGACTCCAGAGCTAAATAATTTTGTGTGAAAAAAATTCAGCTATTCTTATGTAACTCACCTTACAATCGCTTGAGATATTTGCATTCTGCATAAGTTAAAATTAGGCTTCGTTGAAGAAATAATAAAACTTTAGGGATCATTTAAAATCACAACTATTGTAATTGCGTAGGCACGGAATTTAGATACACAGATAATACACAGATAATATATGCGTGTGTGTGTGTGTGTGTATGTATTCAAAGTATTGGAATCGTGCCGAAGATCGGAACTCGAATTTTTGAAGGATCTACACATTTTGGGACTTCTAGAATACGAAAAAACTATTTTTAGGAAGACGTCTGTGTGTGTAAGGGTGTATCTGTGTATGTTTCTGTGTGTCTGTGAGGATATTGCATCCACTCTAATTGAAAAACTAATGGACCGAATTTCATAAATTTTGGTAGGTATGTTCTTTGTGGGAAATCCTGATGTTCATTAGATTATAGTAGGATTCGTAATAAAAGAATCTGCCTTCTTTGCGAAATGGCCGGCAGAAATTGCCTTTATCCACTCTAGCTAAAAACCTATGGAACAAATTTAACAAAATTTGGTGTATAATATTTCAATAACCTACAAGTGATTTATATACCAAATTTAACAAAATTTGGTATATAAATCATATGTAGGTTACTCTAGTTAGATTCGGGAAAAAGGAACGGGCTATTTTTGCAAAATGGCCCGCAAAAATTGTTAAATATAAAAATAAAAGACTACGTGTGCTCAATTATGTCAATTAAATTCCTATTTTATACGTGATTTTTGACAACAAAAAGAATAAGACTAACCCCATTACTCTAGGACTAGCCGTTCTTGAGATATTCTAGTTTTTTCGCGTTTTCGCTACGCCACCTTTGACAATAAGTCCAGCTATCAAATGAGAACAAAATTTAAGTTTAGCGTGCAAATTCAATGTCAATTAAAATACTTATGGCAGTTATTTTGTGCAGATAAACTCAAATTATTATTGAAGAAATAAAGAGAACGTGGATATGAGTCTGAAGGGAAAGACATGTGCTGCCCACATCAGAATTTTTAGCAATATTACAACAATGATTTATAGAAGTGAACGGGGATTATTTGCAGGACATTTCGAAAAAAAATGTAGGATTTATATTTAAAGATCCACCAAATTTTTGTAGAATAAAATGTTCAACAAATTTAGACTGTGTACCAAATATTAACTCTCTAGGACGTAGGAAAGTGCATTAAAAATGCCATCAAATAAGTATATTAAGAAGAGTTACATAAAATGAAAAAAAAATTTGAAAAATTGTTATCGACCAAATTTATTTTAAAATGTGAAGCCTCACTCATATACAAAATGATTAAACTCTTGGAAAGGTATTTATTATATAATATATCTCTTTTTAACACTTTACAACAAAGTTGAAAAGTGTTTATGACTTTGTTCATTCTGTCTGTCTGTCTGTCTGTCTGTCTGTCTGTCTGTCCGCTAGCACGATAACTGCCGTAAAAATGACTTAATCAAAATGAAATTTTAGTATGTTGTTCAGACGGTCTGTAGGACCTATGGGAATATAAATAAATAATATCTCCCAATTAGTTTTGGATTGAACCCGGGTTGAAAAAATGAAATACATTGAACCCAATGGGACCAAATTTTTCAAACATTTTTTAAGCGGATTTAAATTTCACAAATTGCTTCGAAAATTTTAGGAAATATTCAAATTGTTCCATAAAATATATAAAAAAAATTCAGCGAAATATATTCAGTAGTTTTTTAAATAAAAATTAAAATAATAATTACACCTCTTACATGAAGCGATCACGTGACCATGATATGAAACGATCACGTGACCAACTTCAATATATAATACGGCATCCATCTTGTCTCAAAATCGTCATTTTTAAAGTTCTTTTTAATTCATATTGAGTGTTGTATTCGTCGTAAAACTTCTTTATTTTCGCTTAAATTCTGTGCATCTACATACTGAAACAACGCAATGACAATATATTTGAGTTTAAATGAGCATCCAACTTTGATTATTTCTCTAACGAAGCCTATTTTTCACTTATGAAATGTAAACAGCAAAATATGTAGGATGAGTTGTATAGGAATTGCTGTATTTTTTTAATGCAAAAGAATTTAGCTCATGGAGTCTGCATAGCTGGTATGAAAGAAATATTCATTGCCTTTACCGAGAGAAGGACGATTTTTTGCGATGAAGTTTTAAGCATAGAGTTAAATTACTTATAGCTCCATGGTCTTAATTTTTAAATAAAATAAATTATTATAGTATTGTGATGAATGACATGAATGGGAACTTATTTATGAATGAAATGCTGTTTTTTTAGAGAGACCCAGGCGTGTTATTTTTTCTATGACGTCATTTGAATGAATTTCAGTTGTTTTCGATGAAGTTTTTAAATATAATAAATTATCGTGGTATTATGATAATTCTAAAATTGTTACCGAGTAATATATCACATTTTAGAGATGTTTAAACCAGGCAATTTATATTTCAATGCCGTCATTTGAATGAAGTTCATTTTTTTGGATGAATGTTTAAGTTTTCCACTATAATAAATCAATGTATTATTGTGAGAAGTTTTAAAATATTACCGAGGAATGTATTACACATTTTAGACATGTTTAAATAAAATTGCATTGAAGTTGGAAAGTGTTTCTTAATCAATGCTTTAAGCATGATTGATCTTTCTTGTTTCTTTATGGAGGATATCCCAAAACTCAAAATTTAATTGAATTTGTTTTTTTCCCTATATTAAATAATTTTTAATTAAAAAACTACTCATTATATTTTACTGAAATTTTTTTTATATATTTTATGGAATAATTTAAATATTACCTAAAATTTTCGAAGCAATTTGTGAATTTTAAATCCGCTTAAAAAATGTTTGAAAAATTAGGACCCATAGGGTTCAATGTATTTCATTTTTTCAACCCGGGTTCAATAAAAAACTAATTGGGTGATATTATTTATTTATATTCCCATAGGTCCCACAGACCGTCTGAAAAACATACTAAAATTTCATTTTGATAAAGTCATTTTTACGGTAGTTATCGTGCTAACGGACAGACAGACAGACAGACAGACAGAATGAACAAAGTCATAAACACTCTTCAACTATGTTGTAAAGTGTTAAAAAAGTAGATGACTTTGTTTGACAAATTTCACATTCCTCGAGTTTCTCTGTCTCGTACTGCAAAACGTACATCATAAAAACATATGAAATTTTGTACATTTGTAGAAGAAAGTTGGGGAAACCGGCTAAAAAAAAGTTTTTCGATTTAAACTATATTTAAGAGATATGTAAAGTCAAAGGAAGAGTATTTGAGTTGCGAATTGGCGTCCTGGACAGACTAATAATAGTAGGACCATGAATTTTTGCAAACATGTACCTACATAGTTGAAATTTTGCAAGAGAGAGTCCTATTTTTTTTAATTTCGATTTAGGTCAAGAGTTATTCTATTTTTAGACACTTCTGAAGTCAAATTTTATCTTGTATTTCAGTATGGGCAAAGATTTAATTGGTCGGTCCGATTGGTAGCACGAGGGCTGTCGTGTACGCCGGTCGGATTGTACCAGCAAACAATAAGCGGACCCCCAACGGGCGTATTACGTCTGCGTAACTGGAGTTTGCGAAACAAACTCATCAAACTTGCCCCGGCCGTCTGAATTGATACCTTACACTTTCGGGTAGATCGGACGGTCTGGATCGAAAGAAAGAGAAAAGTCACTGAGAACCAGCGAGTTGGAGCGAAGTCCCCCTGATCCAGGAAAAGAGTTACAGGGTTTGGCGAGCGTACCGAGCAGGAAGCCGAGTTCCCTTATTGAAAAAAAAATCATAAAAATTCAGAGCCTTAAATTGTCTTCAATAAATAATCATTTCATACATATTTTTTCATTACAAAACGAATGACACAAAATTTGCTTGATAGAATCAACCATGCTCGAAACATTGCACATTTTTAAGATAAATTTATTAATAAATTACATGAAATTATAAAAGTAGTAAGTCTCATCCAATAAGTTCACTTTTCATGTGCCGTGCTATGCGACAAAGCTTTTAATATCATTGTCGTGGATCCATTTTGCTCCATTCGCGAGGAAGATACTTTTTGGAATATTTTATATTTTGATGCCAAGGAATTCGCCAATAGTCCTCTTTTTTAAGGAATATTAATTAAATGTCAATTGCATTTTGATGAAGATTTTTCACGTGAATATGAATAAGTTATTATATTTGGCCTATTAAAAAAGTTGCCCAAAGCATCCAATTTAAATTTATGTGATGTTGATTCCATGCCAGAAACATTTTGCTGTGGATCTGTACGTCATAATTTCAAAGTGAAAAAAGTAAAATCATTACATTATGTAAGGAAATTCATATGATTCCTATGCTGCCCCCTTCAGGTACTTTTCACATAATGTTAGACAACTTGGGGAATAAAACAAATATATTTAATGCAAATTAAAGATTTTTTAATGGTAAGTCCCTTGTAAAACTGCCTCTGAGGTTGAAATCTCATTTAATGGTACCATTTTTTCAAATATTAAGTAAAAGGTGACAAGTAAAGTCGCCAGAAGCACTTTTTGGGAGTGATTTTGGCAACCGTGTATTTTGTTTTCCATTTCTCCAAATATCACTTCTCCGAACTTCAATGGGTTCCAATGGGTTCCTGGGAGACCCCAAAATCCCCTTGGCGACACCACTGAAGTTAATATCATTTTTACAGACTTCGATGGACTACTTTAATGGTATTATATAAAACTGAAAATTAAATTAACAACTATCTGAGCAGAGATTGTTTTGAATACATTAAATAATGACTCAAAATGCTTTCTGACGTCATATGTCTGCTCTAAAAAGCATTTGCGATGCATTCTTTAAATTCAAACCTTCAGTTGTGGAAAAAATACAACGGATGGAAAACAAAAAACAGTTTTGATATCTTCTCGAACCTGTTTGTTCTTATCAACTTTGATTGAGCGATTCACTTTCATCACTCGACATACAGCAATTAAGAATAAAAACAAGGTTAGAGAAAATTGTATAAAATAGCTTCAGGCATCGGAATACCCCAGTTATTGGACGCCTCTGTTTGGCAGAAACAAAGATAAGCACTCGTATCAGTACATTAAAATTTTGTCGAGTAACAAACAGAGCGTCCTATTTTCAAGATCCAATCACTGAAGACCTGAATGGGGCTTTTTTCTTTCTGAAACTGAACCGACTAATTCTGTGGAAAATACTTTAGAACAAGAGTAAAATACTAATTTATTAAGTGTGTGCGATTTAAGATCTTTATTAGCCATTTCGCATCTTAGTTCTCGTGAAAAACATCATTCTGGTGTTCTTTAATTTGAAATCGCGATGTGATTTATTTTTTTAATAAAAAACAGTGGATAAGTTATTAGTACCAGCTTTAGAACTAAGAGATTCGTTTTGCATTTTATAATAAAAACATCCAACGTGTACTTTTTTTACAGATAAAAAAAATCTTATGTAAGCAGCACATAACTTTCCCTACAGACTCAAATTCATTCTCCATTTTATAATCTATTAAATTGAATTTAATTGTTTTAAATGATACATATACTTATCTAAATTTATATCCAATTTGAAATTGTAATATATCTATTATAATATTTCTATTTTTTTCTTCTTTGTTTTAATATATCTTTGCTTCTTTATTTCAGATTTTGGCGATTTTGGCGGGCCATTTCTCAAAAAAAAAGTGGGGGTTAGTTCCGTTTTTCTAATGATACCAAAGTCTCATCAGCATCAGAGTAACCAAAAAGTGACTTTCTTACCAAATTTTGCGAAATTTCGGCGAACATATTTTGAGTCAGTGTATACGTAAATTGGACAGACAGACATGCGGGCAGACAAACACACATACAGACGTCTTGATAAAAGTGGTTGATTCGTATTGTAGAACACCTGAAACAGAAATATCCGTCTAAAACTCGATTTTCGACATGATTCCAATACTTTCCTTATACATTACAATGTATTGTTGGGAAAGTAGCAACTACAGAAAACTATTAAAAATCAATTAATGTATTTCAGATTCTTATCCGTCTAAATTACGTGATCCAAATTTGCAGTATTTTTCACATGCCTTTTATACACTTTTTATTACCATATAAATAGGGATTTGTATTTTAAAACACATATATTTCCTTTGTTAATTAAAATTTTGATGCCATTAGTATTAATTTATTGGCTACTCATTTTACTGCTATTAAAAATTTTTCTCGTTAATGTCTCTAATCTAAATTAGCTGAAGTGTGACTCAACTCGACTTTCTCATACCAGAATCCTTTTTAATAGATTTTTTTTTTCAAATTTTACAAGAAAATTTTTGACAAATCAGTATTATGGGTCCAAATGATTACAGTTATAGAGTTTTACCATTCACTTTAAAAGGCTTGAAAAAATATTTCAATTGATATCATACTTGACAATGTACGGGGCGAGTAACTTGCCCCCCCCCCGAAGGGGCGCTACGAACAGAAAAACGGCTATTTTTCACAACAATGATTGATACTATAAGGTCTTGTGATCATTAAGCCATAAATAAACCCTTTTATGCATGATTATATAAAATTTTGTCCTTTGCTGCCACGTTAAAAAATATAAAATCTATATAAATGAAATTGAAAATCTGTCTGTCTGTCTGTCTATCTGTCCATCATCACGGGAGAACGGCTGAACCGAATTTGATGAAATTTTGTGGGTAGCCTAGAAATAGCCCCACTTAAAATTTAGTCCATGCTTGGAGTTTCTACAACCAGTGGTTCTCGAGATATTAGTGAAAAACGAATATTTCGTTTGTCTCATCATCACGAGAGAACGGCTGAATCGAATTTAATGAAATTCTGTGAGTAGCCTTAAAATACCCCCCCATAAATTTTGCCCAAGTTTCGAGTTTCTAATACCAGGGGTTGTCGAGATATTAATGAAACACGGAACTTTATCCTAGGATATCTACTCTCTAACTCCGTGGTTTATCCAAACGGAAAGGAGGAAAATCGTTTGTTTAAAACGTTAACGTGAATTAAAACTTCATTTCTGAGCTTAGTGCAGGATTTTTGCATTAATTAGTCACTATCTGAAAGCATGAATTGTTTGAAACATGAATTTAACAATGGAAATTTAACAATGAATTTAACTAAACAATGGAAAGTATAAAGAAATCAAAATGGTTATTATTTGTGCATTTTATGGGGAAGAGATCAAAATGGTTATTTAATTTCGCAGTTTATGAAGAAGATTCTTTATTATATTATGTTGCTCAGCAACGCAATTAAATTAAATGTGTTTCTTAATATTTGTTATTATTTTTTCTATTTGAATAATAAATAAATAGATGTAAAAATATATTTTGTAAATGAACGGTTTGATTTTTCTTTTAATTATATTAATTACGGACTGCGTACATCACTTTCATTTGACAAAGAGTTTTTAAGCTTTTATATTGTGTTTAGCTAATAAACTCATATTGTGTTTACCAATAAATTCATTTATCGGATTGTTGAAACAGAAAAAGAGTAGAAAGGGTATATCTTCTAATACAATTTTAGTGTTTGCATTTAGTAAATACAAACGGGATCAGGATGTTTTATTCTTCAGATCAGCAATTTCAGAGCTACGAATTTGGCGGAATATCGCTAACTTGGCAACTTTTCTTAAACTTTGCCAAATTGACGGAAATGTCGCCAAATTGCTAAAAACGACTCAAATCAATGAAATTAAATTCGTTTTTTTAGAAGACAGTACTGAAATGATGTTTCGGTAGCATTTGTGAGTCAGTCTATCCATCCTACTTAGTAACACATTTATCGAATTTTTAAAATATCACCAAATTGATAAAAATGTTTGTAAATCTATAAAAATGTCATGAAATTGATAAAATTGCGCTGAATAAATGAAATTAATTGTGTTTTGTTAGGGGATAATATTATGATGATGTTTCGTCAATTTGTCGCAAAATGGGACTATCAGTTTTACTGTCCCACTTGGCGATAAATTTGGCGATTTTTTAAGTTATCGTTAAATTGAAGAAAATATCGCCAAACCTTTCATGGAGATAGCATTATTCAGACGATATGATTTTCTTCAATTTATTTGAAGCAACTGATATCATGTCGTTTAGCAATGGATGTAAATCCAATGTGTTATGTGGCATACGATTTTAATTAAATCTTTTCCGATTTGAATAATAAAGATATGCATATAAAATTTCATTGGCATTGCATTTTTGACTGGAGAATATCGATTACGGTCTTCAGGTTACACATTATTATTATTGATATTTTCGGGGATTATTGATTCAGGGATTATTGATATTTTCAAATTATTATACCATTGTTTTATTATGACAAAAATTGTTGAAACTCACATATTGTAGGTTGTGCGAGTAATCTTCTATAAATGCACGTGTTATCTTCTAATCTTCGAGAATATAAGTAGTACAGGTATATAGGCATATATTTTGATATATATTGGCATATATCGGAATCAATTACGACCTTCTGGTAAAAAGATTACGGGGATAATTGATAATTTTCAATTTATAATGTCATCTGTTTTATTTCGGCAAAAATTTTTTAGACTCATATTGTAATAAGGGTAATCTTCTACTAACATACAGGCATATTTTCTAATCTGCGACAATATAAGTAGTATGGGGATATATATATAAATATATATATATATATATATATATATATATATATATACCCATATAATTTTAGTGCTTTCATTCTGGCATATATTGGAATCAATTACGGTGTTATTGATATTTTCAATTTATACATGTAATCTACTAATACAAGTTATATCTTCTAATATTCGAGTATATAAATACTACGGGTCCCATACAATTTTAGCACTGTTATTTTGAATATATTGATTCAATTTCATAGTATATTTGCTTTCGAAAGGGGCCAGGATGTTTTAATCTTCAGATCTGCCCGTGACGATACTTTTGCATGATGAGAACAGATATTCATAAACTTCTCTTTAGGAGCAATAAATTTAATAGTTTAACATAATTTGCATATGATTCTGAATTATAAGTTTCTTTATGTTTTATACTCCGTACGAAGAACGGGTATGCTGCTAGTCTATATAAATAAAATTGAAAATCTGTCTGTCTGTCTGTTTGTCCCATCATCACGGGAGAACGGCTGAACCGAATTTGATCAAATTTTGTGGGTAGCCTAGAAATAGCCCCACTTAAAATTTAGTCTGTGCTTTGAGTTTCTACGACCAGCGGTTCTCGAAATATTAGTAAAAAACGAAATTTTCGTTTGTCTCATCATCACGGAAAAACGGCTGAACCGAGTGTAATGAAATTTTGTGGATAGCCTTGAAATATCCCCCCATAAATTAGTCCAAGTTTTGAGTTTCTAAGACTAGGGGTTGTCGAGATATTAATGAAAACGGAACTTTTTCCTAGGAGTTCTACTCTCCAACTCCGTGGTTTATCCAAACGGAAAGAATGAAAATCGTTTGTTTAAAACGTCGAAATGAAATAAAACTTTATTTCCGAGTTTGGTGCAGGATTTTTGCATTAATTAGCCACTATCAGAAAACATGAATTGTTAGAAACATGAATTTAAATAGAAAAATCTACCTCCATGGTTTAACTTTCACAAATTTTATTCAACGATGAAAAGTATAAAGAAATCAAAATGGCTATTTAATTTCGCATTTTATGAGGAAAATTCTATCTTATATTATGTTGCTCGGCAACGGAATGAAATTAAATGTGTTGCTAATATTTATTATTATTTTTTCTATTTGAATAATAAATAAATGGATGTAAATATATATATTTTAAAAGAACGGTTTGATTGTTCTTTTAATTATATAAATTGCGGACTGCGTACATCACTTTCATTTATTTTAGCAAAGAGGTTTCAAGCTCATATATTGTGTTTAGCTAATAAACTCATATATTGTAGTTACCCAATAAATTCATTTAGCCGATTGTTGAAGCAGAAAAAGTGTAGAACGGGTGTATCTTATAATACAATTTTTGTGTTTTCATTTAGTATATACAAACGGGATCGGGATATTTTATTCTTCAAATCTGCAAATTCAGAGCTACGAATTTAGCGGGATATCTCTAAATAACTTGGTAACTTTTCTTAAACTTTACCAAATTAGCGGAAATGTCTCCAAATTTATATCAATGAAATTAAATTTGTGTTTTTAGAATAGAGTACTGAAATGATGTTTCGGTAGCATTTGTCGGTAAGTCCATCCATCCTACTTAGAAACACATTTAACGAATTTTTTAATATCACCAAATTAATAAAAAAATTTGTAAATCCGAAAAAATATTATGGAATTGATAAAATTGCGCTTAATAAATGAAATTAATTGTATTTTGTTAGGGGATAGTATTGTGATGATGTTTCGTCAATTTGTCGCAAAATGGGACTATCAATTCTATAGTCCCACTTGGCTATAAATTTGGTGATTTTTTAAGTTATTGCTAAATTGACTAAAATGTCGCTAAACCTTCCATGGAGATCGCTTTATTCAGACGATATATGATTTCCATCAATTTATTTGAAGCAAATGATATTATGTCGCTTAGCAACGGATCCAATGTGTTATGAGGCATACGATTTTATATTAAATCTTTTCCGATTTGAATAATAAATATGTATATAAAATAAATTTCATTGACATTGCATTTTTGACTGCATAATATCAATTATGAGCTTCAGGTTTAAACATTATTATTATTGAGATTTTCGGGGACTGTTGATTCAGAGATTATTGATATTTTCAAGTTATTATGCCATTGTTTTATTATGACGAAAATTCTTGAAATTCATATAGTACGTTGTACGAGTAATCTTCTACAAATGCAAGGGTATATCTTCTAATCTACGAGAATGTAAGTAGTACAGGTATATTGGCATATATTTTGATATATATATTGGCATATATTGGAATCAATTACGACCTTCTGGTATAAAGATTACGGGGATTATTGATATTTTCAATTTATTACGTCATCTCTTTTATTTTGGCAAATATTTTTGAGACTCATATTGTAATACAGGTAATCTTCTACTAACACACTGGCATATTTTCTAATCTGCGACAATATAAGTAGTACAGGGTTGCATATATTGATTCATTTCCTTTTTTTAGTAAATTTGCTTACAAAAGGGGCCAGGATGTTTTATTCTTCAGATCTGCCCGTGAAGATAATTTTGCATAGTGAGAACAGATATTCTTAAACTTCTCTTTATGAGCAATAAATTTAATATTTAACAGAATTGCACATCATTGAGAATTATAAGTTTCTTTATATTATATACTCCGTACGAAGAACGGGTATGCTGCTAGTTTCAAATAAATTCAGAAGTTTTCGTTCAAAATAAAAAAAAAATCTGTCTAGTTCTAGATTTTTTATAACAAAGCCGGATATAAAGTTTTGTGAAAATCCATTGATATTTGGACCGCTATCATATACACAAGAGTTCGACCTCAGACAGACAGACGGACATCCCTCCAAAACTAATCATAACGTGTTCAGGAAATCTTAAAACATATATTAACATCACACAAAATCTCAAACAATACTTTCTCAATACTATGTAGAAGTAAAAATAAGTTATAACTTATAACCGTATTCTAAATATGAGACTAACTTGTTAAACAATGACTAGCAAAATCCTCTCAAGGTTTCTCAAAACAATAGCAAAGCGCAAAATAAAATTATAACTGTGACCCAGTTATATAAAAATAAAATCAGCCCAAACTGAAGAAGACATTCATGGAATCCTTGTAGTGAAATTGCATTCCTGTGATGCAATTTCCCTTTAGATACTGATGATAAATATATTAAATATCTAGTGTTTTCTTGCACAGTAATTGTCAAATGACTTAAAAGCTAAATATTATTATCCATTGCATTTATAATGTAGAAAAAGAAATTTATGAAAAAGACTTCAGTGGCAAATGGTGTGTGCAACTTTCTTTCTCTGTCTACCCATGTCAGAAGAAATTCCATGGAAATAGAACCGAAAAAAAAATGCTCGCGCAGTTTCTACTCGGGCTATGGCAGTTCTTTGATAGATCTGTCTAAGCTACAAGGACTGGGCTATTTTTCCGAATATTTTCTATTTTTCCGTATGTATGGTGTTTACTGTCTGAATCATCTAAAGAGTAATTTTAAAAGTTAATAAGAAATTTGATTTAGAAAATCCCTAAATTATAGGGGGTTTGATATTATAAGGGTTTCTATATTTTTTTCAGAGTTACGTATGGAATTGATACTTTTCAGGTATATGAGACATTCATCTCAAATAGCCAGATGTTTTAATTTAGCAGATTTCAGCTTACATTCTTTGGTTTTCATTTAATATTTGCTTCAATTCTTTATATATATATATATATATATATATATATATATATATAAATTAGAAGTGACATAGTTATAACAAATAAATTTACGTATCTGTGTATTAAAGGCAAGGAAAAATATTCTTATGGAAACTGAATCAATCTTGAATGTAACATGCAAATACACATTTTAACACGTTTGGAATTTTTCTATTTGAATCAGAAATTAAATATTTAACAAATGAAAAAGTAAAGCTTAGTGAGTAGTATGTTTATTTTCTACATATTTTCCTTAATTTTTATATGCCAATTAAAATTGTTTCTCATGTACTGCATTTTCCCATATTCATATATAACGTCTTTTAATTAGTTCCACAGAGAAACGCAAAACCGCGGTTCCACTGTAATAAAATCTCAAAACGTAATTTATTTTCATTATAATTCAGTTATTAAAGTAAACTTCGATTTATCTGGCATCCAATGTTTCAATACGCCCGATAATCCGGCATCCAATGCTTCGATACGCCAGGTAATCCGGCATGCCTCTCCAACCGCATTCAGATCCAGAGCCGCCGACAGGTAAAGGCAAAAGGATGTTTTGAATAAGGCTCGATAAGCTTGGGACCCCCTGACACATAAATAGTTTATGAAAAAAGTCAATAACCTGTAATATTGAGAGTAATAGGGCACGCATTTGTTACAAACGGGACCGAAATTTCTGTTCCTGTCCATTCCCTGGACTGAGGTACATTTACTGTAATAGACTAAATGCAAATTTATGTTTATCGCAGTTTGCCTTATAATTTTAAAATTAATTTATATCTTTTTTCGCGTACCGTACAGTGTAATTCAGTCCCTGTAACACTTTAGGCAAAAATATCACATCTACTGTCCATTATTACTTTCCTTATATACATAGTATAATGTATAAGAAAAGTATTGTGACTGGGTCGAAAATTCGAATTCGAATTTTCGACTGGAGAGCACGTTTTAAGCATCCCTGAACACGAAACAAACGTTGAAGTGACGTCTGTGTGTATGTGTGTGTGAAAGTATGTGTATATGTGTGTGAAAGTATGTGTATGTGTATGTGTGTGTCTGTGGAGACGATATCTCACAAACAAATGGCGCAATTCGAAAGAAATTTGGTACAAAAATGGCAATCTGGGAATACTGGAAACCTATTGTTTTTAAAAGTAATCAAATGATCAGAACCCCCAAAATTTTCGAGTGAATTTTTGAAAAAATCATCAAAAAATCAAGACCTTTAAAAAAGTTACGCAAATCATCATTCCTTGTGTAATATTTTATTAGAAAACGATTGATATAAACTTTAAAACGCTAGAACAAACCGTACTCGATATATGAAAATTTTCCAAATAAATTTATCAAAAAATCACATAAAATAAAAAAAAATTCTTAACTATTGTGAAATATGTTTACTTGCATCTTATGTAATATAATGCAATAAATTTTTTGACATCATTCTCGTGGATCTAGCGCGTTCCATTCATGAGAAAAGTTACTTTAGATAATAGTTTTGTATTTGGACACCAATAGTCATTTATCGACTATAAGAATAACTTATTTTTTCGTCCATAACGTTTGGCGATATTTTGGCGACAAATTTGACAGAATGTTGCCACTTGGCAACTTTTTAAATGTTGCCAAATTAGCGAAAATGTCGCCAAATTGATAAAAATGACTCTAAATCAATGAAAATGGCGACTAATTGATGAAAATTTAATATCTTTAGCGGATGTCGCCAACTTGGCGACTTTTTGAACATTGCAAAATTAACGAAAGTGCCTCAAAATTGATAAACATATCGCCAAATTGATAGCAATGACGCTAAATGGGAGGTAATGTTTTGCAAATTTTTAATTCCGTCATATAACGGGCATACCTTTTAGTATACTCCTATTAGAAAGCTCTTCTCCCCAATTGTCTGCAACACTTGGCGATACATTTAGCGAACTTGGTGAATAAACTAATGACATATCGCCAACTTATCAATACTTAGCCCCAGATTGATGAACATATCATCAAAATTGTAAAATTGACGCCAAGTTAATGAAAATAACGCCTAATTGATTAATTTATTATTTACATATTTTAATATATGGACTATATTGCCTATTGAGGATGAAAAGAATATTGATAATTATTAATTTAAAGTTGCGCGAAATATAAGTTAATTGGATACGAAAAAGTTTTGCATGTTTTCATCCGAAAAAGCGACAAATATACAATTCAATGTTAAGTACAATGTGTCATGGATCTTATACATCCAATTCGACAATAATAGCTTGCAATGTCGTCCCCTGTAGCTCAAAAGTAGAGCGTAGTCCGACCAGTTTATAGATCCAGGTTCTATTCCCGGTTAGGGCAAGATTCTTTACAATCTTAAACATCATTTTTTTACTGTGAAAGAAGTAAATTCATTGCATTATATAAGGAAAGTCATGTGCTGCCTACATCAGATTTTTTTTGTTTTAAATTAATTTTTCCCATTTATACCCCACTTCAGTTCAGCATCCCATAATCCGGCAAATTTGGTAATCCGGTACTGCTAAAGTGCGAAACGTGACGGATTATCGGAAGTTTACTGTATACTTCATTTTATTTGTAACCTTGCTAAAATATATATCATTAATCTTTATTTGAAAAATTTGGTTCCCAGTTTTCTGCTCCCCCAAATTATTTTTTCACGCTTCGCCACTAAACATAAAAGGGCTTTTTCTCAAAACTGTAGGCTTGGGAGATACTGTCTACTTAACTTGGGCGACAGTATAGTTTGAGTTGCCCGAAATACAAAATCAACTAAATCTTAGCTATAGTTTGAGGCTGTCGTCAGCGTAGGATTCTTAGACATACAAAAGCTATGAAACCTTTGCAACTATGTTTGTTTTTGTTCGAGAAAGTTATCGTCACACCAGTTGCTCCATAATACAAAATCCATTAAATCTTCGCAAAAGGAAAACAATTTTTCCAATAATAAATTTTCGAAAGTTCTCCAAAATTCGAATCAGGTCACACGGTTTATATCCTATTTTTAAAGACAAAGATGTGGTTGGTCACTTCCTGTATGGGACCCCCACCTGTACTCGATCTGGCAAAGTGGGCCACAATTTTCAGCCAATCCTCATTTCGGCAGTTACTGTTCAATCCTCTTCAAGGACATTTCCTACCTAGTAAATCTAGAAAGCACTTCCGAAAATTAAGGTCAGTTAATTCCTTAAGGCAGGAAAGATCGTTTCGAAGAAAACCACCATGTTTTAATATTTCATCCGTCGTTCCTTTAATCTTCCCTTCTGCTTCTAACTTCAATAAAATGTCGATTTATCTCACTTTAAAAAGGACTGCCCACCAGCATCCTCTTACAGTTTAATTGGAGTATGTATGTATACTAGTATTTAAGAAAGGGAAACTAACACTCTCCAAAAATTGGGCTACAACTTTTTGTGTGTTTTATCAATGTATGGTGCTTAGCGTCGAATATGCCTATCTCAATTAAAAATTGGCCTAGTTAGGTTCTGCTCCGTGTCCGAGTTCCTGCCTTTTATGTGCCCGGTGGAGGCTTAGCGAGGGTTTTGAGAGACATTATCCCCTCCTCCTCCCTTTTATCCAATCCGGTAGAAAATCGAAAATCCAGCTCTCAAAGGTTCTGTCTAGTAGCCGATACTATAAGTGTGAACGGATTCAGCCTTCTAAACCACCGGACAGCTGTTTAAGGATCTAGAAATACATAAAAACCCATTATTCCTACCCAGGGAAGTATCGAAAATCCGACTGCAATAGGTTCTGTTTAATGATCGTACAAAGATTGAGTATTTTGGGTGGCAGTGGGGGGGGGGGGGGTCTGAAAAGGGTTTCAAGAGATATTTAAAAAAAAAATTCTTCGTCACCCCCACCCCGCCCAGGGATTTCATCGGAAATACAGTTGCGTTAAGTTCGGTTCCATAGTTGATACTATAAATGTGTAAAGAGTCAATCATCTAGGACACTAGGGGACTTCTAGGGAGTCTGGAAAGACTTTTAGAGATCACCACCATTTTCTCCAACCCCCACCTCACCCATAACGTAAAAGATGTACTATATATGTCTATGATCTCAACTCTGGGGGGGGGGGGGGTAACGAACCGGTTCTTTTAAGTTATATAATGTAGTCAAAACTATAAGTATGCATTGATTCAATCTTTTAGGTCAACTGAAGAGTTTCTAAGGAGTCTGGAAAGACATTTCGAACCTCCCCCCACAACCACCCTTTTCTCCACTCCAGGTGGATAAATCGAAAAGCGTACTCCCTTAAGTTCTCTATAACTGTACTTTAGTTTTAAAGATCAATGAAAGGACTTCTGGAAGATCTGGTAAGATTTTTCGAACTCCCGCATTTTCCAAGTCCACGCCCCAGGCAAGGGGTAAATCGAAAACACGTCTCTGATAGGTTTAGCACCGTAGTGGATACTTCAAGTACGCAAAGATTCAGCCTTTTGGGTCGTGTGGGAGCTTCTGGAAGGTCTGAAAAAGCAAAACTGCTTTAGATACATTATACAATTATATCTTACATAATAAAATGTGTGTGTGGACCCGGGGGTCACCCCCTCCCGGCCAATTTTTGGTACATGACTTTCACATTCATTCTATTCATTTCTGGACTGCTATCTGAATCCTCTTTATAGAGCTACTAAGCGCCTAAAAAGTGTAATTTCTAATTTTAATTTTTTGTAAGTTTCGAATTGTATAGAATATATATATATATATATATATATATATATATATATATATATATATATATATATATATATATATATATATATATATATATATATATATATATATATATATATACAAGGTGGCCATAGTAAAACTTCCCCGAAATATGAACCCCTAGCTGCCTATCCGCTCAACCAATCGAAAGGAAATTTCAGATATTGTTATTTGAAGGTATGCGATCGAGATTGTGATGATTTCAAACAATGGAGTTCTCACGGTTACGGTTACAGTGAAAAATTTTTGAAATTTTCGAACGGCAACACCCACTTTTTCCTACGCAAATTGATCAGCGTATTGAAAAACCATAAATGGCGTTGGAACGATACACGTATGACGAAAATTGGCGGCGTAAAACATTTGTAAGGAAGAGCATTGTAAAGGACCAATGACAACACAAGAGAGGGGAGAGAAAAAAACTTTTATTGGAATTACAAGTTTTCAACGTGTCCACCTTCGCAGACGATAAAACATTGCATGATGGAGATTGTTGACAACAATGCCGAACGTAACATCACAGGAGGAATCTGTATAACTTCACGTTTTATGGCATCTTTCAATTCTGACAAATCTCGTGGATTTGATGTGTACACCTTAGATTTCAGATAATCCCAGATCCAGAAATCCATCGGAGAGAAATCGGGGGGTCACGGTGGCCACGAAACTGCAAAGTTACAGGAGATGACTCTAGAACAACATCTGCTCTCTCTGCAACAGAACCAAAGTTCTGTTGCAGCACTTGTCGAACACATGTAGCGACGTATGGAGGAGCACCATCTTGCATCCATACAACAACATAACGACATTTCGCTGCTGCAATTCTGCAACATTGTTTTATACCGAGGACCTGTGATGGAGCACGTTTGCATACCATTGGAAGTGACCTCTTCGAAGAAGTACGGACAGAGAACGAATGTTGGGAACTTGGGATGCCGCACCACACAGTCACTTTAGCTTCATGCAAAGAGCACTGGTGTCACATCGTGAGGATTTTCGTCAGCCCAGTGAACGCAGTTCTTGGAGTTTACTTACCCAGTTAAAGAGAAATGTGCCTCATCAGTCCATAATATCCGCAGCGGCCACCTGCTATCTTCATCATATCTGATGAGGAAAAAATTCGCAAAGTCGACACGCTGTTGCTCCTCTCCAGGTTGCAATATCTGGATGCGCTGGAACCGATAAGGAAATACGCAGAACAGAGCGCAGAAGCTTGAGGACTGTGGGTTTCGGTGCATCTAAATTGCGGCAACACTTCTTGCAGTACACAATGGACCTGCAGTAATCGTATTATGCACTTCCGCAACAACTTCAATAGGAACATATGGTCGTCTGGATCGCGGTCTATCACATGTGCATCCAGTTTCTTAATTTTTTTTTATTAAATCACGTGCAGTTCGTACGGAACATGGACCTCGTCTTAGCTTATGATTTCGCCAGTAAACTCACACTGCTTCGGCAGAATTTTCCCCGCTCAGATAAAACAGCTTTATTAATTCACCTCGTTGTTTCCCTGTAAGTTTCATTTTGTTGGCACGTTCAAACACCTGATTGAAGAAACAATCTTCCCACACTGCTTATTAAAGGTTTTCCACAAGCAATGGTTTGCTAATGGTGTTCTGTGATTGATGCTTCTACTGTCTATCCCTGTGAATTATGCAAAGTGCTTCAATGCACCTCCTCTCTGTGTTGTCATTGGTCCTTTACAATGCTCTTCTTTGCAAATGTTTTACGCCGCCAATTTTAGTCATACGTGTATCGTTCCAACGCCATTTATGGTTTTTCAACGCGCTGATCAATTTACGCAGGAAAAAAGTGGGTGTTACCATACGAAAATTTCGAAACATTTTCACTGTAACCGTAACCGTGAGAGCTCTATTGTTTGAAATCATCACAATCTCGAGAACATACCTTCAAATAACAATATCTGAAATTTCCTTTCGATTGGTTGAGCGGATAGGCCACTAGGGGTTCATTTATCGGGGAAGTTTTTGTATGACCACCTTGTACATATATATATATTCTACAGTGTATATATATATATATATTCTACTAGTTTGCTAAACTAACTAGGCACACATATATGTTAAAAAAAACGTGTATGCTTTTATTTATTCTGAGAATAATTAAAGACAGGTTAATGACAAGAAATAAAAATACTTGCCCAAAATTGTTCAGTTTTATAATATTTCCCTACACAGAATAATAGCTAGAACATAGCCGAACTCTTGAAATGGTGAATATGGACATTAGTAGAAAAGAATATTACTTTAATTATATTGTGGCTATGTAATCTATGTACAGAATGAGGTGTTAAAATTTAAAGACAGGTGAATGGCAAAAAAGCTAGGGGACAGTTGTAAAAAATTAATTTAAAATATGCTAATGTATAGCGGATTTTTCATTACTGTTTTTATTTTAAATTGTCTAATTTAATATAAAACATCAAATTAAAAGAAAACTAAAAATGAAGGCTTGTAAATGAAGTTGTGGTTTTATTATTTGGCTGTTGGAGCACACAGAGGAATGATATTTAATAAAAAAACAAAATTTTCAAATATTGAAAATATAAGTTGGTTTTAGCTAATAGGTGACAAATATGAACTACAATATAGTAAAACTGATAAGCGTCCAAAATCAGCCCCAAGTCATGCAAACTTTTATTAAAACACCTGGGACACGTAAAACTCCCGTTTTCAGAAAATGACCCATATATAAATTGCATCAATTAAGCGCCTTATAGTGATATCTTCATTAAATGGTAAAACTGAAGTAAAAAATGAAATTGAAAACGATCTCATGCGCTCTATAAATATTTTTCTGTTTGATCTCCATGAAGTTTGACCTAGAGCTTGCTTTATAAACGTTTTTACAACATGAATACCAAAACCTAGTAATAGTCTGAAAAGGAAATGAAATTCATCAGTCGTCTTCACACAACGGCTTGACGTATACACACGTGTTTTTGATTGCACATCAAGAGACCTTCAAGTATCCTTGAAGAAGTCGACTGATATTAAATTAAAATGTGCATAACAATGAAGTCAAAAATAAAAAAATAAAGAGCGGGAGGAGAATCAATCTCTCTTCTATTCTTTCCATAGACAAACATCACAATCCATATTTTAAATACAATTAATCCTTGGGAGGATACGGTTAAGCCTTGCTCTAAAAAACACAGGAAACTGCGCTTAATGTCAAAAATATATATGTTAACTGTAATTTAAAAAATCTGAAGTGGGCAGTACATGACTTTCCCTGCAGACTTATATCCACGTTGTCTTTATTTTAATTAAATTTAATTTACTTTTAATTCAATTTTCGTTCTCATTTGGTAACTGGACTTATTTTCAAAGATGGGGTGGAAAAAATACGAAAAAATTAAAATATCTCGAGAACGGCTAGTCCTAGTGCAATGGGATTGGTCTTATTCCTTTCATCGCTACGCATTACGTATAAAACAAGCATTTAATGGATATATTTGAGTATAGTTTTTTATTTTAGATTTTGACGATTTTTGAGGGCCATTTTGCAAAAAAAGGCAGGTTATTTTTTTCCGAATTGCACCAAAATCTAATCAGCACCAGGGTGATCCACAAAAGACATATCTATCGAATTTTGTGAAATTCAGTCCATTAGTTTTTCAGCTAGAGGGGATACAGGCATTTGCGGACCATTTCGCAAAAAAAAGGCGGGTTCTTTTATCCCGAATCGTACCCAAAGCTAATCAGCACCATATTCGCCCACAAGTGATTACCTACCAAATTTTATGAAATTCGGTCGATTAGATTTTTAGTTAGAGTGGATGCAAAATCTGCACACACACACAGACGTCAAGCTAAAAATAGTTTTTCGTATTCTAGAGGTCTCGAAACGCGTAAATCCGTCGAAAACTCGAATTGCGTTTTTCGGCATGATTCCAATACTTTCCCTATACATTACCATGTATTGCAGGGAAAGTAAAAATCTGATGTGAGCAGCACATGATTTTCCCTGCAGACTTATATTAACGTTCTCTTTATTTTAATTAAATTTATTTCACTTTTAATTCAATTTTCGTTCTCATTCGGTAACCTGGCTTATTTTCAAAGGTGGTGTAGGGAAAGTACGAAAAACTAAAATATCTCGAGAACGGCTAGTCCTAGTGTAATGGGGTTGGTCTTATTCTTCTCGTCTTTAAAAATTACGTATTAAATCAGCATTTAATGGATATATTTGAGTATACCCAGTTCTTTAGTTTAGATTTGGACGATTTTTGCGGGCCATTTTGCAAAAAAAGGCAGGTCATTTTTTTCCGAATCATACCAAAATCTAATCAACACCAGGGTAACCCATAAGTGACACATCTACCGAATTTTGTGAAATTCGGTCCATTAGTTTTTTAGTTAGAGTGGATACAAGCTTTTGCGGGCCATTTCGCAAAAAAGGCGGGTTCTTTTATCCCGAATCGTAGCCAAAACTAATCAGCACCAGAGTCTCTCACAAGTAACTTACCTACCAAATTTTGTGAAATTCGGTCGATTAGTTTTTTAGTTAGAGTGGATACAAAATCTGCACAGACAGACAGACACACAGACAGACACACAGACACGCACACAGACGTCACGCTAAAAATAGTTTTTCCGTATTCTAGAAGTCTCGAAACGTATAGATCCGTCGAAAACTCGAATTGCGTTTTTCGGCATGATTCCAGTACTTTCCCTATACATTACCATGTATTGCAGGGAAAGTAAAAATGTTTCCAAATGCATTGGCTTTTATTGCTGCCTCATAAGAAAAATTAATTCTCTGCATTCTTTTCATATAGGAGCATAATGCAAAGTTAAAAATCTAACCTTCATTTTAATAAAAAAGTAAAATAAAATTGTTTCAGATATGCAATAAGATTTGTGCACACTATATCTATATTGATTTTTAAATTATTCTATCATAAAGAAATTTTATAATGATATTCATTTTTGAAGATTTTTTTCCATTTTAATTCTAACTAATCCATACAATTTAGATCGTAATTTCTTTTACAGATCGTTTAGTTATTAAAAGTGCAATATCTCGAAAGCGACGCATGTTAGCGTCTCATAAGTGATGTCATTAAGTGTTAAATAAAAAATATCACATAATATGAATATTTTTTCAACATGTTAAACATAATTGTTTTACAAAGTTATGTCTATTTTCGAAAAAAAATTCAGACTTCTCCTTATTAGATATCCCAGAAACTCAATGTATCCCTTACGTCTATTGATTGTAATAATCGTACAAAATTTCATGTGGATCGCTCAATGTATTTGATAGTTTTTCTGCCCAATTTTCGACAGAAGGAAATAATTAATTATATTAATAATGTCTTATTATGATGAAAACAAATTTCTTACTTTCAAACATTCATAGTAGGTACTAGATCAATTCATTCCTTACAGCACGTGATTCATTATTCTCTCACTTTGGTTCATTATTCTCTAAATATTTTATAGGTGACTAAACCCTAAGTATCGAATTTCAATGAATATACATGTTTTGAGCATCCCAGGATAAAAAGCAACCATTTTTTTTTCAGTGATATCTGTATGTATGTATGTATGTGTGTCTGTCTGTAGATTCTATATCTTTCGAATAAATTAAGTAAATCGAATGAAATTTGGTATTTGAATCAATTCGCGCCAGAAGTTTATTGATTTTAACATGATTAAATCAAGGAAAGTTCCTAGAATTTTTAGGAAAAATGTTCTCGAAAATAGATAAAAACATTTTTAGAACGTAATTACGTATCAAAATGTTACAAAAATAGCTATTTAATATTTAATTTTTATCTGGAAGCTAATGGCATCTTTATAAGACAATAATCTGCGTTCGCTTTTGAGATATTTCATGTTTTGATATAATATGGAAAAATTATAATAAAAAAATAAAATAAACTCAAACTAACTAATTTTTCGAAATGTCTTTTCTCGAAAATAGATAAAAACGTTTTCAAGACATAGTTACGCATTAAAATGTTACAAAAGTAGCTATTTAATATTTTATTTTTATGTAAAAGCTAATATCTTCGTTTTATCTGTGCCGCTTTTGAGATATTTCATGTTTTTGATATAAAATGGAAAAGTTATAATAAAAAATAAAATAAACTCACAATTTTCAAATAACTGGAACCAGAGGAATATCTTCAATTTCTCGAATACCTTTTTCGAAAATCGGACAAAATTTTTTAAAACATTCTATATTAAATTTTGTTTCAGAAATAGCCATTTTATGCGTAATTCTTTTATTTACAAACGAATGCCAACTTACAGCACGATAATACTCACCATTCTTAAACACTGTACGCTTTCGATATAAATTGAAAAAACTCTTAAAAATTTAAACATGTTCACTGTTCCTAGATGACTGATTGCTCTATAAACTTTGCTATTACCAATTAAGTCAGAAATATTTTAATTTTCAGATTGATCAAAAAATAAAAACGCTTTAATTTGTATTTTTTCCCATAATATCAAAATTTGTTAATATATAGCGAAAATCTTATTTTGAACACATCAGATTATTTCTATTCCTTGGATATAACTAATATTCTAAATTCGACCACCCACTACGTGCCTAACGTTATTGTCACCTATCACTATCGATCTCCACGGTTGAAAGTCATCCATACGTCATCTTTTAGAACGGTGAATTGGACATGTCATTGAAGAAAAGTTAGACAATGCCTAGATGTATTAGATGAGTGAATTTGCTCGCTTTCGAAATTTGCATATTTCGTATGATTGTTGTGACCTCGATTTTCTTCTTTTTTACTTACAAACATCGCTAGCTGTACGGACATTTGCAAATTTCCCTTTAAATTTGATCGCTAGAGTTTATCGTTTAGATTTTTTAGTGCAGTAAACTCCCGATAATCCGGCCGGATCCGATAATTGGAAAACTTCCGATTCCGATAATCCGGCGCGCACAGGACTTCAGCTGTGTTGGATTGCCAAATCTGTAGATGTCACACTAAAATGGGGGTAAAAACTGAAAAAATTGAAAACAAAAATAATAGACAATAAAGGCGATATATATGTCTAAAACGTTACAAAGACTCAATTACACTGTACAGAATGTGAAAAAGCATTTAAATTAATTTAGAAAATTGGTAAACTTTAAAGAGAAATCTACATATAAAATCATTTAGTCTATATAGTAAATGTATCTCAGTACAGCCGAACAGACCCTAATGCTGTTCGAGAGGCGTGCCGGACTATCGAGCTTGCTGAACTATTTGATCACGAATTAATAGAAGTTCAGTGTAAATTAAAAATGTATCTGTTTATGTTAATAACCGATGGAGTTAACCGTAGAAAATGTTTATCTTAGAAATACTAGTTTTCTTTTATTTCTGACTACCGCCTCCAAATCGCTAATTATCCGGGGGGGGGGGGGGGTTCCAACAGCGAAAAATATTTGTTTTACTCTGCTGAAAAACAAAGGATCCTTAACACATTTAAAGATAGATGTGAGAAAATAAAAGATTGATCCTGTTTCGAGATATAGCAAGGTCAAAATGACCCTAAAATAATATGTGTGAAAACAACAGTTTTTCAAGTTCACCAACCTAGCGGGAAGGAGGAAACTTTCTATTTGTGGAAGAAAAAGAAATAGGGCTTGCTGAGGACCTCCCTTAAAGGGCCCCTTCTTTCTGTTGGAGACTTAATGCAAGCTTGTCACGGCCAAGTTCGAGGTGACTTCTCCGAATTTAGGTTATCTCAGATGTTTGGGGGATCTAGGGCATCAGGAGGATTTGGAGACCCGCAAGACCCGCCAGTTAGGTAATATTTCAGATAGAGGAATTGAAGTAAAACGGATGAAGCCGAAAGGAAATGCTATTGCAGATAGCAGGATGTATTAAAAGTAAAAGTGGGTTTAGCTTCGTGGGGCATTTTATTATAAGTGCTTATTCGACTTACTTAATAAAAGAGGCGCTCCAAAAATATGTAATACGCAGAAAGGATATGAGAAATGATCTTTGAATTTGTCATTTTTGATAATGTTTACTCACTTTTGTGCTGGAAAAATAATATAAAATATTTTTTTAATATTTATGGAGTCAAAGCTTTCGCTTAACTGGGTTTCTTTCATGATACACGCATGATATTTATTTGGAAAGAATGACGGAAGCCTCAGGCCCGTAAATGCAATTATGTGGTTTATAATACCACTAGCAAAAACCTCGGCGTTGTCCGGAATATATGCAACTTATTAAAAATAGCAAACTCCCAATATTGTCTCATTCATTTTTTGCCATTGCATATAATAGGTCGCAATCATAGTTGCCATCAATGTCTTTACTAAAAAAAATTTTTTTTGAAGCATCTCAAGGCATTCTCATAAGCACTAGCAGTTTTTCCAAACCATTCAACAGAGCTAAGTAACAGTACGTTACAATGATAATAGACATGGATTCAACAACAAATTTTGGAAGTGGTAGAGGTTTAAAAATGTAGGAGACTGAGGATTTCCACTTCCGGTTTCTTTTCCACCTCTAATCTTTCTTTGAAACATCTATTTCTCAGAATTGGCTATAGATAAAGTATAGATAACAACTGATAAGTAATCAGCATCAAATTCGAGAGGAAATTCACAAAGGATTTCTACTTCCTATTCTGAAGATGCCCCTTTCGTTTCAAAAATTTGCATTTTCCTTGAAACATCTATTTTTAGGGTCAGCTGTAGAAAAAACTTATATAATAACTGATGTGAATTCAGCATTAAATTTTGAAGTCAATAAGGGGACTACTTCACTCAGGATTCCCACTTCTGATTTTGCTCCACTTTCGGTTCAAAACTATTTTCCTTTAAACATCTACATATTTCTCATGTTTGACTATAGACACAGCTTAAATGATGACTGATCAGCATCACCTTCCAGAGGGGTTGAGGTATTTCTAAGGAATTTCACTTCCGGTTTATTCCCGATTCCGGTTCAAAATTTCCATTTTCTTTGAAATATCTATTATTTGGAATCGGCTAGAAATAGAGCTTAGATGATTACTAATATGGATTCAGCATTAAATTCTGGAGTAGGGGTCTCATTAAGAATTTGCAAAACACCTGGCTGGCCCAACCGAGAAATGAACCACAGATCTTCGTACTGGCCAGCCAAATCTCTACCTCGGAACTACTGGGACGAAATTTCAAATTCTCATTTTCTAAGTGGACTCTGCATTCTCCACCTTCTAATGTCAAAATAGCACGCAACTGACATTCTGACTGACCACCTCCTGCTATTTTTACCTCAGGTTAGCCTCCTGCTGCTATTTTTATCCTCCAGCCTCAAGATTTGCTTCCTGCGTGTTCGTTGTCCTCTCGATTTGAAATCGGCCCTCAATATACCAGAGTCCACTGAATCCATGTTAGTTGTATTAGGGTCACTTTCAGACCACCGCATTTTTACACTAATCTACAGGGTTAATTTGTTCAGGCGTCATTGTAAAGAACATTGCTGACCCAAACGGGAATCGAACCACGGATCTTCATAATTCCTTCATATTCCTTTTCTACTTTTCCTGCAACACATGATGATGTATTACTTTCCCTGCAATATATGGTAATGTATAGGGAAAGTATTGGAATCATGCCGAAAATCGCAACTCGAGTTTTCGATGGATCTACACCTTTTAGGACCTCTAGAACACAAAATAAATGTTTTTAACGTGACGTCTGTGGTGTGTGTGTCTGTCTGTGCAATGTATGTATCCACTCTAACTTAACTAATTGACTGAATTTCATAAAATTTGGTAGGTAACAAAAATCGTCAAAATCTAAAATAAAAGACTGCTCAAATATATCAATTAAATGCTTGTTTTATACGTAATTTTTGACGATGAAAAGAATAAGATCAACCCCATTACTCTAGAGCTATCCGTTCGCGAGATATTTTAGTTTTTTCGCATTTTCGCTACGCCACCTTTGAAAATAAGCCCAGTTACCAAATGAAAATGAAAACTGACTTAAAAGTGCAAATTCAGTGACATTTAAAATAATTATGGGTGTTATTTTGTCCAATTAAATTCAATTTAATGAATTATTGAAGAAATAAAGAAAACGTGAATATGAGTCTGCAGGAAAAGTCATGTGCTGCCCACATCATATTTTTTAAATACATGCATCGAAATATGTATTTTTTGGTTATCTGGTATATATGTATTATACAAAAATGACTTGCCACCATGCAAAGGCACCTTCCTAAAGTTTTTGCTTAATTTGTATTTTTTAAACTGTTTTTCTATGTAATTAAAATAAACTCTGCTGTAAAAAAACATATGCACCCACAAACAGTTGAGTTATAGCCGCGAAACTCGGCATGCAAATGTCATTTTAAGAGTTATGCAAATGATCAAACTATCAGCACCAATGATGTTATGAGGTTCATGCAACGCACATGAGAACGACGCATTGTGCAGCATTTAAAACGACCGGTGTTCTCACTCACAGGCAATTGAATCTGGATTTTCTGCTTTGATACTGCAAGTTATATAGAGATGCTTTTGAAATGCACCGACGGCGCTACGAACGATTGTCGGATTTAGAAAGACGTCACATCATAGGCCTAAGGAGAGGCTGGTTGGTCCAACAGGCGTATAAGTCGCCATCTTGGTCGGAGCTGTATCGTCGTTTCACGGTTCTAGAGAAGGCACATATAACAGTGGCAGAGGCTCAGGACGTGCCATATAGACAACTGCTTGAGAGGATCGTGCAATCAGGAGAGGAGTCACGTCCACACTAATGGCGTCACTGTCATGGTGTGACAGTCTGGAAAGTCATCTTGTGTGACAGCCGATCTCCTCTGGTTGTACTGCAAGCCAATCTCGCTTGTACGTCGACGATGTTCTACAGCCAATTGTTCTGCATTTGTTGCCGAGCCGCTCAGGTTCCATTTACCAAGAAGGCAACGCTCGGCCGCATACTGCACAACTTTCTCAATGTCTTCGAGGATTTAATACTCCTCATGGCCATCCAAGTCCCCAGATGTATCACCACTAGAAAACTTCTGAGACATGCTGGGACGACAATTGCAGACATCTCAAAATACCACTGAATTAGCTGACCACATTTGTGGCAGTATCTTCCACAGAAGGACATAAGCAACTTAATTTACTCTATGCCTCACCGAATATCAGGAGGATTTCCCATTTACTAAAAGGCCACCTTCTTGTTGCCACCATTTCTTAATAAAACTCTTTTTTTCCTTTCAAATTCTAATCGTTTACATACGATACATACATGCCGAGTTTCGCGGCTGTAGCTCACTTTCTTATGGGTGCATATATTTTTTGCAACAGAGTGTATATACAGGAGTTTACTTATATGTGATATGCTTTTAATTATGTGGTTTCACCAACATCCTTTTAAAATAACAGGTAATGTCAGGTATTTCTGCTTAGATGCTAAAATACCCGATATTTGTGTAAGTTTACTCCAAATAATTCTGCTAATAATAGGAATCGAGTTATACCTAAAAATGGAATAATATACAACATGGAAAGCAAAAAGTCGGAACAGGAAGCCGTAATCGCTATTGACCGGTGTTTTTAAACTATACTGACATTAGAGTATAAAATACAGTATTTAAAGAAAATCTATGTATAGTTTAGTGAAATACAAAATTTTCCATAAAAAAATGAAATCATCAAAATCGTATAGGTGCTACAGCTTTGTGGACATTGACTACCTAAGAAAAGTTATCCAGAAGTCCAGAAGCATGGAATTTGAATAAAATGTTCGTTGTGAAACCTAAATCTGGCTGAATTTTGTAGTAGACTCCAATAACAAATTTTAATTGCAAACGGATTAATGTGCTGTTAACCTTTCAGTTATATAGCTAAAGAATTGATGTGTGCAGTACATGACTTTCCCTACATAATGCAATTACTTTACTTCTTTCAATGTAAAATAATGATGGACAAGATCCTTGACACAATGTTTCTAACGTTGAAAGGTACACCGGCATTTAGTGCTTTTCAGGATGACAACATGTAAAATTATTTTGAAGTACAAAGTTAATTTATATTTCACACAAGTATAACTTGGCAATTGGAAATATTGTAAACATATGCTAATTATAATTTCATCAATTTGGCGTAATTATTTTATCTTTAGCTCCATGTTTGTTAATTTCACAACATTTTTGTCAATTTGGCTCCACATTAAAAAAGTCGCCAAGTTGGCAATATTTCGCTAAATTAATCCCTAGTTTTTTTTTCCAAACGTTATTTACTTGATGATACTCACTAATGTTCATTTTTATTTATTTTTGGTGCATTTATTTAAAAAACGCGCAATGTATCGAGAACGGTTCAAGCTAGAATTCTAAAGTTTGTCATTCGTTTTAGAATAATAAAATACATACAAAATGATCATTTATTTAACATCATTGAATGTCCTGATTTTTTTTATAACTTTTTCAAAATTTCAGTCGAAAGTTTTGGTGTTTTCCGAACGTTCGATCGCGTTAAAATCAATAGGATACCAGAATTCACGATCGTAATAATCGTACCAAATAACGCTTGAAACTCTTCATTCGTTCGTGAGGTATCGCGTCGACAGACTCACGGGGGGGGACACACACACACACATAGAGACATCACCCCAAAACTTTCAATCCCAGTTCTGGTATTGTTAAAAAGTACTCTCCCGTTGAAAACTCGAATTCACATTTTAGACCCCGTTACAATACTTTCCCTGTCTATTATACTATGTATGCTTGGAAAACGTCTATCATGAAACTGTACGAAATCTGACCCAAATTTCGTAGTGAAACATAAATCGGATCGAATCAAAATCGAACAAAAATGCTAACGCTCAATTTCTGACTATTTAAAAATTACATATGTAGAGCCCACTTTGACTATAAGAGCTTACAATTCCTTCTCAGCAGCTCAAAGGTAAAGCGTCGGCTAGCCAGTACGAAGATCCGAGGTTCGATTCCAAGTTGGGGCAACAAGATTCTTTACAATCAGTAGAGCTTCGGCTACCAGTACGAAAATGCATGGTTCGATTCCCAGTTGGGGCAACAATGTTTTTTACAATCGGTAGAGTGTCGGCTGGCCAGTACGAAGATCCGAGGTTCAATTTCAAGTTGAGGAAGTAAGATTTTTTACAATCAGTAGAGCTTCGGCTGGCCAGTACGAATATAAATGGTTCGATTCCCAGTTGGGGCAACAAGGTTTTTTACAATCGGTAGAGTGTCGGCTGACCAGTAAGAAGATCCGTGGTTCGATTCCAAGTCGGGGCAGCAAGATTCTTTACAATCAGTAGAGCTTCGGTTGGTCAGTACGAAAATGCATGGTTCGATTCCTAGTTGGGCAACAAGGTTTTTTACAATCGGTAGAACGTCGGCTGGCCAGTGCGAAGATCCGTGGTTCGATTCCCTGTTGGAGCAGAAAGGTCGTTACAATCGGTAGAGCATCAGCTGTCAAGTACGAACATCCACATATTTTTTTTTACATATATTTATTTATTGCACGTAATTTTTAAATGGATGAATCTCGTGCCAAAATTCTAATTATGTTATTTTGGGTACGAATAAATGAAATCTGACCAAATATTCTGTTGCGATACAAAATGCATCCGGATTCTATCAGAAAAAAAAAGTATATCTATTCTGTCCGGTTACAAATCGGTTTGGAATTATTATTTTCGCAGCAAATTTAATGACTCATTAATATATTCAGATTTCACTTTTTATGACTAAAATGTTTCACATCTCACACGACTTCTTATTATTTCACTACCATGTGCAGTACTACGTTTCTGAAAATACTCTCAATAGATTCGAGCGAAAGGTAGGTCAGTAACACACTTTCCTTCTTCTACCTGAAAATACATAACTCATGGTGGATCCGTCTCGTGAAAGGAGGGGGAAGACAAGAATGAGTGAGAGTTTGGGCAATCCCCTAACCTTAATGCTGGACGGGCCTCTTTAAGGGTCTTAAGACCTAGATCTAGTAGCCTTCAAACTGGTCTCGATAGATCGGAATTTGGAATGCTTTAGGTTATTGAAGGAAATGGGGACAACAGGGCCATACCAAGATCACTGAAAAACAGAATCTATGTGCACCATCCATTCTTTCTATCAAGCATTTGTCTAATTTCAATGACTTAAACTTTTGTATTACATATAAAATTCATTATAAACAAACTACTGAAAATTAAACTTAAATCGTGGATAACGGTCCCTTCAAATAAAATTACTCTGGGCCCAAAAGTCATATATTAGAGAATGGAAGCGCTACATATCTTAAAATGATAAGCAGTAGAGTCCACTTTGATAAGAACTTGCAATTTCGTTCCAATAGCTCAACGGTAGAGCGTCGACTGGCCAGTTCGAAGATTCAGGATTCGATTCCCAGTTGAGGCAGCAAGATTCTTTACAATAGCGCCCAAACAAATCAACCCTGTAAGTTAGTGTAACGATGTCAGAGATCTAAAAGTGACACTAGTACAACAAGTGCGGATTTAGTGAACTCTAAGTTATGGAGCGTCGATTTTCAATCGAGAGTATAACAACCATGCAGGCAGTTAACCTGGAGGATGAAGATAGCATCAAGAGGCTAACCTGAGGTAAAAATATCAAGAGATGGTCAATCAGATTGTCAGTTGCACGCCCATCTGACATTAGAGGGTGGAGAATGCAAAGTCCACTTCGGCGGTAAGAGTTGCAATTTCGTCTCAGCTCAACGGTAGAGGGTCGGCTGGCCAGTTCAAAAATCCAGGGTTCGATTTTCGGTTGGGGCAAGGTTTTTTACAAGTATTTTCAAAAACTTATTATATGTTTAGTATCGAAATAAAATAGAAAATTAGTTTATCATTTATGCTTCTGTCAAATTTTATCTATTGATACTAAATTTATATGACAATAGATAAATTTTCAAAGAAAAATACAAGAAATATATATAAAAAAAATAAAGCTCTAATATTAGGAAAATTTCTTCATAATATGTTTTAAGAATTCACTTATATTAGCATAATATTTATGTTTCGATTATGCAGATTATATTACGATTTTGTTTTTCTATCGATACTATTAAATGCTGCCAGAGTATTTATGCGTGTATGTTACCTATCTATCTATGTACTTATAAATGTTTATATGTAAATATTCAGGGTTTCCTTCGAGAACATTTCGATGTTTATTTAAATTCATACATTTAAGTGTTTTTTTAAAGATGAAATACAGGCCTGTTGATATGTAGTGAAGCAACCTGTTGAGATGTAGCATTGCATAAAAGAAAAAGTACTCAACTGATGATCCATCACCACCCGTAGATCATAGTTTCGTGATCTTTGCCGCTCGTCAGTACGGTGCATGTTATGAGATGATATTCCACACTGGTGAGGGATGATCAGTTGAGAAATTTGTTTTGTTTTATTTATATGTCAAAATTCAAAATAGTTAATATATATTTTAACTATAATCAATAAACTACTCAAAAACATAAAAAAATTTAAATTTATCTATTTCATAGCAATCCGCTGTTAAAACACTAAAAAAAGTCAGCTTTGGTGGTTTATTCTCAATCAGTCTTTGCGAAGTTTTAGTTCATAATGAATTAATTTCACACTGTCGTTTAAATACCTCGCCAAGCTCTCTCTATCTACGTTTCAATGATAACATCATGTGATTGCGGTGGGTAGCATGCTGTAAGTCGAATATCCTTCATATGTTTTGCATCGGCAAGCTTTGTATCTAGATGGGGGATGTTTTTACTTTCCCTACAATACATAATATATATAAAAGTAAAGTGTTATAAAATATTGTTATAAAATATTGTTTTTATATATTTTTTCATTTTGAAATATTTATTTTAAATCTACTTTCTTATAAGTTAATTAAATCTGCAAAACGTTAGCATGCTCCGTTCTCGAGATTATGCACGTTTATGATCTACATTGTAATAATTCACTGCTATACGCAGCTCTCTCTCTCTCTATCTGTCTATCTATCTCTAACTATATCTATCTATATATCTATCTATCTATCTTGATCTCTCTCTCTCTCTCTATCTATATCTTTCTCTCTATCTATCTCTCTATTTCTATCTATCTCTATCTCTTTATTTTTATCTATCTCTATATATTTATCTCTATATCTATATCTATATCTATCCCTCTCACCCTCCCTCTCTCCCTTTCTCTCTCTCTCTCTCTATCTATCTATCATTCACTCATTATAACACTATTAGGTGTTAAATGGCTGTATACCACCAAGTCTATTCAACTGGTATATCTATTGTATGGGGAATATAGTTACTCTGTTGAAAATAAAGTATATATCTATAAATAAAAATTCATATTTTTTGTAGTTTTAGAACGTTAGACCCTATAGCGAAAGTAAATATTGGTTTCATAATTTTTTTAAGAAATTTTGTATTTGCAATTTTATTTTCTTACAACACAAACAAATACAAGTTTAGCACGTAACAAAAGACAAACAACAATTTCTAAGATATTGTAAAATGCATGTTTAATCATCTGAAGAGTAAAAACTTCGTTATACATAGTACAAAGATTGAATAAAAGTATCGACCGGTTTTAAAGGCTAAAAAGAGTCTTCTTCTTCTAGATAAATTAAGATAGAGTACCGGTACCGATCGGTTTTAAAAGCAGAAATGAACCTCATTCAAGATACATTAAGACAGAGTACCAACCTGTTTCAATGCCAAAAAAGAGCCTTCTTTTTCCATGATAACTAAAGACAGAGCACCAATACCAACCGGATTTTAAGGCAAAAGAGAGCCTTATTTTTTAAAATAAGTAATAAGCACCAGTGCCAACCGGTTTCAAAACTAAAAAAAAATCCTACTCCACAAGAGACAGAGAACTAGTACCAACCGCTTTCAAAGAAAACAAAAAAGGTTTATATCAAAATAAATTAAGAGGACCAGTATCAACCGGTTTCAAAGCCAAAAAATATGATGTGGGCAGCACATGACTTCCCTTATATAATGCAATGAATTGACTCCTTTTACAATCAAAAATAATGTATAAGATCCACGGTACTGTGTTTTTAACGCTGAATTGTATATTTGGCAATTTTCTGGGTGACATTCAAAATATCCAGTTAACTTATATTTCGCGCAACTCTAAATACATAATTATCAATATTGATAGCATCCTCAATAAGCGATATAGTCCGTATATTAAAATATTTTAATAATTAATTCATCAATTAGACATCATTTTAATTAATTTAGCGACATTTTTGCAATTTTGGCGATATTTTCGTCAATCTGGCGCGAAACATCGCCAAGTTGGCGATACTTTGCTAGATTATTCGCAAATTTCGCCAAATGCATCACCAAGTGTTACAGACAGACGGAGAGAAGACCATTTATTATATAATAGAAAGTATGCCCGTCATATGACGAAAATCAGGATTTTGGAAACATTACTTCTCATTTGGTGTCATTTTTATCAATATGGCGATATTTTTATCAATTTTGGGGCACTTTCGTTAATTTTGCAATATTCAACAAGAAAAATCAATCATGCTTAAAGCATTGATTATGAAACACTTTCCAACTTCAATGTAATTTTATTTAAACATGTCTAAAATGCAATACATTCCTCGGTAATATTTTAAAACTTATCACAATACTACATTAATTTATTATATTTGAAAACTTAAACCTTCATCGAAAAAAATGAACTTCATTCAAATGACGGCATTGAAATATAAATTGCCTGGTTTAAACATCTCTAAAATGCGATACATTTCTCGGTAATAATTTTAGAATTATCATAATATTACGATAATTTATTATATTTGAAAACTTCATCGAAAACAACTGAAATTCATTCAAATGACGTCATAGAAAAAATAACACGCCTAGCTCTCTCTATAAAAGCAGCATTTCATTCATAAACAATTTTCCATTCATTTCATTCATCACAATACTATAAAAATGTATTTTATTTAAAAATTAAGACCATGGAGCTACGAGTAATTAAACTCTATGCTTAAAACTTCATCGAAAAAAATCGTCCTTCTCTTTGTAAAATCAGTGAATATTTCATTCATATCATCTATGCAGACTCCATGAACTAAATGATTTTGTGTTAAAGAAATACAGCAATTGTAATGCAACTCATTCTACATATTTTGCTGTTTACTTTTAACATAGATGAAAAATAGGCTTCGTTGTAGAAATAATCAAATTTGGATGAGCATTTAAACTCAAATATATAGTAATTGCGTTGTTTCAGTATGTAGATGCACAGAATTCTAGCAAAAATAAAGTGGTTTTAGGACGGATACAACAGTCAATATGAATTAAAGAGAACTTAAAAAATCACGATTTTGAAACAAGATGGATGCCATATATCATTTTGAAGTGGGTCACGTGATCGCTTCATATAAGAGGTGTAATTATTATTTTAATTTTTATTTAAAAAACTACTGAATATATTTCGCTGAACTTTTTTATATATTTTATGGAACAATTTGAATATTACCTAAAATTTTCGAAGCAATTTGTGAATTTTAAATCCGCTTAAAAAATATTTGAAAAATTAGGTCCCATAAGACTCAATGTATTTCATTTTTTCAACCCGGGTTCAATCCAAAACTAATTGGCTGATATTATTCATTTATATTTCCATAGGTCCTACAGACCGTCTCAACAACATACTAAAATTTCATTTTGATTAAGTCATTTTTACGGCAGTTTTCGTGCTAACGGACAGACAGACAGAATGAACAAAGTCATAAACATTTTTCAACTTTGTTGTAAAGTGTTAAAAAGTCGCCAAGTTAGCGATATCCCGCTAAAGATACTTGTCACTTCGGCAGCATTTAAAATAGTCGCCAAGTTGGCGACTCAATTTCTCGCCAAGCGTTGCGGACGGACGGAGAAATACGTTAGTCTTATAGTCTACTCTTATGTTGTTTCGAAGAAATTGAACTTTCATCAATTAGACGGCATTTCATTGATTTATCGTCGGTTTCATCAAATTAGCGAATTTTTATCAATTGGGTGGCATTTTCGTCAATTTGGCAGCATTTAAAAAGTCAGCAAGTTGAAGATATTCCGACAAATTAGTCACTAAAATTTTGCCAAACTTTACGGACGGAAAAATAGGTTATTCTTACATTCTTTCCAAGATATTGAATATTCATCCATTAGCCGTCATTTTTAACACTTTACAACAAAGTTGAAAAGTGTTTATGACTTTGTTCATTCTTAACACTTTACAACAAAGTTGAAAAGTGTTTATGACTTTGTTCATTCTGTCTGTCTGTCTGTCTGTCTGTCTGTCTGTCTGTCTGTCCGTTAGCACGATAACTGCCGTAAAAATGAGTTTATCAAAATGAAATTTTAGTATGTTGTTCAGACGGTCTGTAGGACCTATGGGAATATAAATAAATAATATCACCCAATTAGTTTTTTATTGAACCCGGGTTGAAAAAATGAAATACATTGAACCCTATGGGACCTAATTTTTCAAACATTTTTTAAGTAAATTTAAAATTCACGAATTGCTTCGAAATTTTTAGGAAATATTCACATTATCCCATAGAATATATATAAAAAAATTCAGTAAAATATGTTAAGTAGTTTTTTAATTAAAAAAAATATTTAATATAGGGAAAAAAACAAATTCAATTAAATTCTGACTTTGGGATATCTTCCAGAAAGAAAAGAGAGAGATATTATATAATAAATATCTCTACATTTGTTTAAACGTTTTGCATATGGGAGTGGCTTCATATTTTAAAATAAATTTGGTAGATAACAATTTTTCATTTTTTTTAAATTTTATATAACTCTTCATGATAAATTTAATTGATGGCATTTTAAATGCATCCTACGTCCTAGAGAGTTAAAATTTGGTACACAGCTTAAATTTGTTGAACATTTTATTCGACAAAAATTTGATGGATCTTTAAATATAGATCATACATTTTTTTCGAAATGGCCTGAAAATAATCCCCGTTCACTTCTATAAACCATTGGTGTAATATTGTTAAAAATTCTGATGTGGACAGCACATGTCTTTCTCTGCAGACTCATATTCACGTTATCTTTATTTCTTCAATAATAATTTGAGTTTATCTGCACAAAATAACAGCCATAAGTATTTTAAATGACATTGAATTTGCACGTTAAACTTAAATTTGGTTCTCATTTGATAGCTGGACTTATTGTCAAAGGTGGCGTAGCGAAAACGCGAAAAAACTAGAATATCTCAAGAACGGCTAGTCCTAGAGTAATGGGGTTAGTCTTATTCTTTTTGTTGTCAAAAATCACATATAAAATAGGAATTTAATTGATATAAATGAGCACACGTAGTCTTTTATTTTTATATATAACGATTTTTGCTGGCCATTTCGCAAAAATAGCCCGTTCCTTTTTCCCGAATCGTAGTAGAATAACCTACAAATGATTTATATACAAAATTTTGTTAAATTTGGTATATAAATCACTTGTAGGTTATTGAAATATTATACTCCAAATTTTGTTAAATTTGGTTCATTAGTTTTTAGCTAGAGTGGATAAAGGCAATTTCTGCGGCCATTTCGCAAAGAAGGCAGATTCTTTTATTACGAATCGTACTATAATCTAATGAACATCAGGATTTCCCACAAAAAACATACCTACCAAATTGTATGAAATTCGGTCCATTAGTTTTTCAATTAGAGTGGATGTAATATCCACACAGACACACAGAAACATACACAGATACACCCTTACACACACAGACGTCTTCCTAAAAGTAGTTTTTTCGTGTTCTAGAAGTCCCAAAACGTGTAGATCCTTTGAAAATTCGAGTTCCGATCTTCGGCACGATTCCAATACTTTGAGTACATACACATACACATATATATTATCTGTGTATTATCTGTGTATCTAAATTCCGTGCCTATGCAATTACAATAGTTGTGATTTTAAATGATCCCTAAACTTTTATTATTTCTTCAAGGAAGCCTAATTTTAACATATGCAGAATGCAAATATCTCAAGCGATTGTAAGATGAATTACATAAGAATTGCTGAATTTTTTTCACACAAAATTATTTAGCTCTGGAGTCTGGAATACAAGTTATATGAATGAGATATTCATTGATTTTGCATAAAGAATCAGATGATTTATATTTCGATACAGTTTTAAATATTTAAGTATAATAAATTACTGTAGTACTGTGATAATGTAAAAGATATTACCACTGAATGAATCACATTTTAGAAATTTTTAAATGAAATTACATTTCAGTTGGAAAGTGTTTCATAATCAATGCTTATGCATGATTGATCTTTCTTGTTATTAATTTAGCGTCATTTTTAACACTTTACAACATAGTTAAAAAGTGTTGAAAGTTACAACAAATTACAAGTGAAAGTGTCTGTCTGTCCGTTAAAACGATAACTGCATTAAAAATGACTTTATCAAAATGAAATTTTAGTATGTTGTTCAGACGGTCTGTGGGACCTATGGAAATATAAATGAATAATATTACCCAATTAGTTTTGGACTGAACTCGGGTTGAGGAAATGAAACACATTCAACCCTATAGGACCTCATTTTTCAAACATGTTTTAAGCTAATTTAATATTCACAAATTGCTTCGAAAGTTTTAGGAAATATTCAAATTATCCCATAACAAATATGAAAAAAATTTCAGCAAAATATATTCGGTAGTTTTTAAAATAAAAATTAAATAATAATTACACCCATATTATATGAAGACATCACGTGACTCACTTCAAAATAAAATATGGCATCCATCTTGTGTCAAAATCATGATTTTTAAAGTTCTTCTTCATTTATATTTAGTGTTGCACCTGTCTTAAAACCGCTTTACTTTTGCTTACAATTTGTAAATCTATATTCTGAAACAACGAATTCACAATATGTTTGAATTTAAATGATCACCAAACGTTAATTATTTCTACAACGAAGCCTAATTTTCACGTATGGAGAATGTAAACGAATAAAGATATAGGATGAATTGTATAAGAATTGCTGAATTTCTTTAAAGCAAAATTATTTAGTTCTGGAGTCTACAAACTAGCTGATATGAATGAAACATTCATTGATTTTACATAGAGAAGCAGACGATTTTTTGATGAAGTTTTAAGCATAACAGTTAAAGTATTTGTACCTCCATGGTTTTAAGTTGTTAATTAAAATAAATTATTGTAGTATTGGGATGATTAAAAGAAATGGAATAAAAGTGTATGAATAAAATATTTATAGCTTTTACATAGAGAGTCAGACGATTTATATTTCAATGACGTCAGTTGAATAAAATTCCGTTTTTTCGATAAAGTTTTATGTTTCCAAATATAATAAATTAATGTAGTATTGTGATAATTTTACAAATATTACTGCTGAATGTATCGCATTTTAGAGATGTTTAAATAAATTTGAATTGCAGTTGGAAAGTGTTTCATAATCAATGCTTTATGCATGATTGATCTTACTTGTTATGAATTTGGCAGCATTTTTGTTAATTTGGCAACATTTAAAAAAGTCGCCAAGTTGGCGACATTCCACTAAACTCGTCGCCATAATCCACCAAGCGTTATGGACGGAGAAATAAGTTAATCTTATAGCAAATAAATGACTATTGGCGTCCAAATACAAAAGTATTACCCAAAGTAACTTTTCTCATGAATGGAACGTGCTAGATCCACGGGAATGATGTCACCAAATTTATTGCATGTTATTATATATGAAAAGTTAACATATTTCACACTATTTATTATTATTTTTCTATTTTATGTGATTTTTTGATAATTTTATTTGAAAAATGTGCAATACCTCGAGAACGGTTCATGCTGGCGTTCTAAAGTTTATATCAATCGCTTTCTAATGAAAAATTACATAAGAAATGACTATTTTCGTAACTTTATTAAAGGTTTTGATTTTATGATGATTTTTTCAAAATTTCACTCGAAAATTCAGGGAAATTCTGAACATTCGATTGCGTTTAAAAACAATAGGCTTCCAGTATTCAAGGATTGTAATTTGTGTACCAAATTTCTTTCAAATCGTTCCATTCGTATGTGAGACATCGCTTCCAAAGGCTCACTGACACACACACACACACACACACACACACACACACACACACACACGCACACTTACACACACACACACACACACTTACACACGCACACTTACACACACACACACGCACACTTACACACACACGCACGCACACGTATACACACCCACACGCACACTTACACACACACACACACACACACACACTTACACACACACATGACCTCAAAAAATTTTATTCGTGTTCAGGGATGCTTGAAACGTGCTCTCCCGTCGAAAACTTGAATTCCAATTTTCGACCCCATAATACTTTCCTTATACATTATACTATGTATATAAGGAAAGTAAAAACAGACTTCTTCAAGCTAAATTAAGATAGAACAGCAGTAGAAACCGGTTTCAAAAGTAAAAAAAGCCTTATTTATCAAGATAAATTAAGAGTACCAGTGCCGACCGTTTTCAAACCCAAAAGGAGGTTCGAAACCCGAAATCCAAAAGACGAAATGGGCTACAAAACAGGGGGCCAAAAGAAGCTCATCCCATCTTTTTGACTTCGAGTATGTTGGTTTTCTTGCACTGACGAAGAGGATCCAGCGTATCCTCGAAACAGATGCATGCTGCATTATTAACTTATTTGAGCTTAAATACGTTGCTCAAGTTTTTCTTATAGATATTATTTATTAACAATTTGAAACAACTAATCGGGGTATTCAAATATTCGAGATCTGGTTAATATTCGAATTCGAGAAAAATGTTATTCGTCCATCTCTAGTTTTCAACGATTTCCGAAACGAAAAACAACAGCAGTGACCACTCTGAGTCCTTTTCGAAAGGAAGAGCTCAGAAGAAAAGTGAAAATCGTCTGCCATCGTTCCAAGTGTCTGGAACATGGAAAGAGAAGGAAGAGCCAAACGCTCGCGGCAAAAGGACAGGGGAAAGTAGAACTTGAAAATGGGAACATGAAGTGGAATGAAAATTTCGCGATGGGATGGGAATACCGATAAGAAAGAAGAAAGTTTTTGCGTTGAGGTTGCTTTCTCTTCTTTTGACCGTCTCTTTGTCTTTATTTATTTATTGAACAATCTGAAATGAGAGCACGAGCTCTGTTATGGGAGGAGCTACATAACTGTGTATACTGGAAAGGTCGTGTGAAGGGTACTACCTCGAGGGCAGTGTTTCGTAAAGTGCCGTCCGCGACCCACTGTTGGGCCCCAAGCGAATTAAAAAAAATGTCAGTCGAAACTAAAAAAACGTTCCACGTACGTCTGCCACAGCTGTTAGACTAACAAATACCTACATATACGAGACTGTAATAAGTAAACTTATATGCACTTTCCTTGTGCAGAATTTCGACATGGACGTCGGAACCAGAGGAACAGCGGGGGGAGGGGAGACGACTCAATTCCATTTTATTACAAAGTACAAAAAGCTTGTAACGAGAAGCATGGGTGCCAATTTTAGGGCGATGATGCCATTTCCCTGAAGGTTTGAATCTGAAGAAACACAGGGACCCTTAAATTTCAGAACTTTCAGTTCAACCTTTCAATTCCGAACTTCAAGCATCATTTAAAACAATATGCCAGTTTGAAAAGTTTCAGATAATGCACCCTCTGTCTTTTCATGCATAAGGGGCGGGCGGGGGCTAAATACTAACCGATTTAGTTAGTTTTATTGTGATTTGAAAACAATATACAAACTATTTTTTTATCTTTGTTATTGTTAACACTTTACAACAAAGTTGAAAAGTGTTTATGACTTTGTTCATTCTGTCTGTCTGTCTGTCTGTCTGTCTGTCTGTCTGTCTGTCTGTCTGTCTGTCCGTTAGCACGATAACTGCCGTAAAAATGACTTAATCAAAATGAAATTTTAGTATGTTGTTCAGACGGTCTGTAGGACCTATGGGAATATAAATATATAATATCACACAATTAGTTTTGGATTGAACCCGGGTTGAAAAAATGAAATACATTGAGCCCTATGGGACCTAATTTTTCTAACATTTTTTAAGCGGATTTAAAATTCACAAATTGCTTCGAAAATTTTAGGTAATAGTCAAATTGTTCCATAAAATATATAAAAAAAAATTCAGCTAAATATATTCAGTAGTTTTTTAAATAAAAATTAAAATAATAATTACACATCTTATATGAAACGATCACGTGACCATGATATGAAACGATCACATGACCCACTTCAAAATGAGATATGGCATCCATCTTGTTTCAAATTCGTGATTTTTTAAAGTTCTTTTTAATTCATATTGAGTGTTGTATCCATACTAAAACTACTTTATTTCTGCTTAAATTCTGTGCATCTACATACTAAAACAACACAATGACAATATATTTGAGTTTAAATTCTCATTCAAATTTGATTATTTCTGCAATTAAGCCTATTTTTCACCTATGTAAAATGTAAACAGCAAAATATGTAGAATGAGTTGTATTAGAATTACTGTATTTCTTTAACACAAAATAATTCAGTCCATGGAGTCTGCTTAGCTGATATGAATGAAATATTAATTGATTTTATAAACAGAAGGACGATATTTTTCGATGAAGTTTTAAGCATAAAGTTTATGAATTGTAGCTCCATGGTCTTAATTTTTAAATAAAATAAATTATTATAGTATTGTGATGAATGAAATGGAGAAAGTTATGAATGAAATCCTGCTTTTATAGAGAGATCCAGGCGTGTTATTTTTTCTATGACGTCATTTGAATTAATTTCAGTTGTTTTCGATGAAGTTTTCAAATATAATAAATTATCGTAGTATTATGATAGATTTAAAAATATTACCGTGGAATGTATTGCATTTTAGAGATATTTAAACCACGCAATTTATATTTCAATGCCGTCTTTTGAATGAAGTTCATTTTTTTCAATGAAGGTTTAAGTTTTCAAATATAATAAATCAATGTAGTATCGTGATAAGTTTTAAAATATTACCGAGGAATGTATTGCATTTTCGACTTTTTTAAATAAAATTGCATTGAAGTTGGAAAGTGTTTCATAATCAATGCTTTAAGCATGATTGATCTTTCTTGTTGCTATTATTATTGATATTATCATTATCATTATCATTATTATCATTGCTGAATCTTTCCGTATTTAGTTATAATTCATATGCTGATTTTGACAGATTTCTCCCAGTTATTGATATTAAAATTAGAACAGTGACTTCAGAGGGCAAAATATTAATTTTGAACACTCCCATCCCATATAAATACCCATAACCAGGGGCGGCAAATAGGGGGCGCGGTCGCGCCCCCAAATTTTTCCTCGTCACCTATCGGCTTCTCCCTTTTTTTATCGACTGTCCACTGGCCAGTTTTCTCACGCTATAGAGCTTCAAAAGAGCTGACCTTCTCAGTGAAGCTTCTCTCTTCCAGCAGAAACGAATACTTTTCAACTTGAAAAGACTGGGGTGATGTTATCCTTTTCACTTGAAAATTTCAAGTGTCCGATTAAATTTATGTGTAGTTAGTGCATGTTCATCCATTCCTTCTGCTATAAATGCATTTCAGCAGCTCAATGCATTATATTCTTTCATAGAAACATCCTGTAAAAGATATGCTATTTTCGAAAAGATTCGCTCATCAACAATTACTTTTTCTGGCTCTTCAACACTACAATCACTAAGTGATACGAAGTGGTCTTCCAGAGTTAAAAGCCATAAAAGTACTACTTGATAATTTTGAAGTAGTGATTTTAACATTGGAAGAATTATCTGAAAACGATTCTCTCAATGGTGGAAGAGCCAAAGACTTTTGACATGCATGACATCGTTCGAATTTTTGTTCACTTTGTTTGTATTGCCCAGTGTTTTTTATCAATGCAATACTCTCTCAAAGTATCTTCAGTCATCCGATCTTAATTTTCAGACTGTGCAAGCTTTGGTTAAAGCTACTATTGAAACTGTTAGTTTTTTTCGCACTGATGCATTTTTCAATCAAGTGTGTAGTTTTGTGACAGGACTTTGCGAAAAAAATTCTTATTCTGGACCAAAACTGAAAAGGCGTAGGAAAATTCCAAGCGAATTCGGTGGCGGGGAAAAAAATCCCCATGATGATGTTAAATCATATCACAAAATCAATATTCAATATGAAATTATTGATTCAGTATCTAATGAAATTGAGACAAGATTTAATGAGAACAATATATCTTTTTTTATTTGCCCTTAGTTCAGTATTATCAGGATCAAATGTCGAAAAGGAAAATGTTTCAACCACATGCAAAGTATATAACTTCCAGAAAGAGGAATTGTTATGTAAATTGCGACTGTTTTATTTAATGGTGAAAATTAAAAACATAGACCATCCCAATTTTAAAAGTCGCCTGGATTATTTTAAAGAACGGAATTTAAAAAATGTGTTTCCTGTCATAACATTATTAGTTAAATTGTTTCTGACTGTGCCAATCAGCTCAGACAGTTGTGAAAGGTCTTTTTCGTATCTCAGGAGGCTGAAAAATTATTTTTGCAGTACAATGGGACAAGAAAGACTTTTATCTTTAGCTGTTTTGGCTATAGAACAAGATACACCACTGGATTATGATGATATTGTAACGAAATTTTCTCTTCTTCCAGACTCTAAGAACTGGCGTTTAAAACTCCAATAAAGGTAAATAAATATAGATATTTGTATTTAGAAAAATTATGCTAACAACAATTATGTTAACACAATTATGTACAAAAATTATGTTAACAACAATTATTTTTCTCAACATCAATTCAATTTTGTGATCCCTCCCCCCCCCCTATCCTGTTAACAAACATTTTATTTATTCCATATTGTGGATTTTCATACATACAAATCTCGCACCCCCAAATGAAATGCTGAAATGCCGCCCCTGCCCATAAGCATACCTCAGACGTACTTACAATTTTTTTTTTTTACTTTCAATAGTGAAAATATTTATTTTTTTTAATCATTTTTCTGTCTGGAATCAAAATTATGAAATATTTCGGGAACAGCGCGTGTTAACGTCTTGTGATATCATTCGCTTTTAAATAAAATGTTGCTTAATAAATAACTGTTTTTCTAACTTTTAAAATGTAGGGAGATTGAAAATGCTACAACCAACCCCTTTATTGGGGTAGGTTGTAACACATTGCGGGGGGTTGGTTGTAACAGTGAATAACCTCACAAAGGGCATCGTTTGAGCCAGGGCTATGTTTTCTGGCGTCTAGGGCACTAGTCTACTAATGGTTACTTTTCTCGTCAGCTGAGTCACCAGAGTTACCGTTTTGACAAATGTAGAAAACATTTCCAGCTGTGCATTTTTCGCGGCTCCATTTCTTACATTCAGTGCACTGAATCCATTTCTCGCCACTACGACTGTTGTTGTAGTCGTCCAAACACACCAAGCAATAAAACCGTTCTTCTGAATCTGAACAACTATTGGAGATTGAGTCTGGGACAGATTTATCAGACTTCTAAAACTTGATTCTTTTTTTACATGGCTCCTTCACGACTTTTTGTTTTGGTTTCAATGGTGCCTTAGACTTACCCTTCCTAACTTCTGCTGTTTTTTTGCTCCCATCAGTGTTTTTCTTTACTGGCGTCTCTGTTAGTATTTCTGCATATCTTTTCTTTCTACCCTTTGTCACAACTTTTCTTGCACCAGCCTTAGGAAAAGGTTGGACAACCTTCGGCGAAAAGACCAATGTGTTGCTGATGTTAGTTGCGGATCGTTTGACCGGATGTGATGGTTCTGGAGTAATGCCATGTGATGTTGATGATTCTGGATCAATGCCATGTGATGTTGATGGTTCTGGATCAATGCTATGTGATGTTCATAGTTCTGAATCAATGCCATGTGATGTAAATGGTTCTGGATCAATGCTATGTGATGTTGATGGTGAAAAAGGCCGAAAAAGTGGTACCCAGCATTTTTTATATAACCTAAGATATTATTCAACTTTTGATAAAATAGAAATATTATCTCATAGACAGAGAGATAAAGAATAAATTTTCACCCGCAAATTTTGATAGGGTTTTTAGAAAAAATATAAAAATAAAATAATTTTAAAATTCACATTTTTTGAGTTTTAACTCTACAACTATTGCCATTAAAATTTACAATTTAGGTTACAATTCATATACGAAAATTCTGGGAATACAAATTAAAAAAAAGTATATTAGGGACATATACTGAAAATACTAATGTCTTTGTCTTTAACTTTTGAAGGTATTTCAATTTAAGAAACGTTATCTTCAAAAAACTAAAGTCGAATAAATGCATTCAAAGTTTTCCACTACTCGTATTTAAGCCTCATAGGGATTTTACTAACATGGGGATCCAGGAGATATAGAAGGAAAACAAAAACGTCATTTTGTTCAGAACAGCCTGAAGTATTTTTTCATTTTATAAAAAAAAAAGAATAAATAAAATAAAAACCGAACAAATTACGATTTATTGACCCAAAAGGGGTACTAGATCCACTAATCTTTCATTATTGCAATATGGACGGAGCAAGGTGTAACACACTTACAACCTACCCCAGTTGTTCTGTTACAACCTGCCCCATGTGTTGCACCGTGTTGGATTAGAATGTACCACCGAAACTAGGCGTGGCCGACATCCGTGATAATAGGCTTGTTTGCAGCATTATAGTGTATATTATAACGTGGTTACAACGCAGAAACAATCCTTAACAACTGAAATACACTTACAGCAACTTTTAAACAATCATGATTTTTTACTTACCTCGCTTTTAAAATTCTTTGCTGAACTGCAAGTGTTGCGTTTAACAGAGCCATATCAAAAAATGTTGGTATATGGCAGCACCTGCTAGGAATCGCTCCACTAAGCTTCGAGATTTTAGCCTGATCCAGGAAGGAGTAATCGCAAGTGTTACAGCCAATCCGTGTTACAACCAGCCCCGGTCTCCCATATTTATATTTTTATAATTTTTTTTCAAAAAAGAATGTCTGAAAAATTGAGCTTTCATTTGGGTCTTTAGCCTTAAAAATCAATAGACTTCTGACGTTCATCAATTAAAATAATTGATTGAATTTGACAATCGATTAAAATAAGTTTCATTCGTTTTGCTCAATTTGCTCGAGAGATATCGTAACAGAGAGACAATATACAGACATTATTGACAAAATTGTTTATCCTTATTCAGGGATTCTCCAAACGCGTAGATTCATAGAAATTTGAAAGTAGGACCTTTTATTTTCATCCCAATTCTCTCCCTTTATATATAATACATCGTGCAGAGAAAATAAAAATGGGAATTTCTCCGCTGAAACAAGATTACCTTTGTACATCAATCTATTTGTCACATCAAAAACAAAAAGAAAATAAAAATTCCTAGATATAAAGTTTCGAGTTTTTATGGTAAACCATTTCTTAACAGTTGGTAGCAAAAATTTGTATTATCTTTAATGCTAATTTTTCTCACGAGATGTTCAGCTGTAACTTGTAGGCTCCACTTTAAACGAAAAGACTATCGTAACAAGTAGTTCAGTGAACAAACCGCCGACTGCTCAGGCGATGTAATCGAATCCCAGTAAATCGAATTCCGGACACAAATTCTTCGCAATGTTTCTGTAAGCATCGCCTGAAAATGTTTTTGCTTTAAAATGTATAGCTTGATGGCACCGATAAAATACTGAGTTAATATTTTTTTCGAAAATGAAATTGTGTGTGTGTGTGTGTGTGTGTGTGTGTGTGTGTGTGTAGACACACACACGCACACTTGCAACGGTAGGGCAAAATTTGGGATGGAATTAGTTGTAGTGAAGAATTGGGTGTCCTATGTGACCCAAGTGATGAGCCCCAATTTCAGCTTTAGAATTTGTAAAACAGGTTCGCTTTATCAAATATATGGTAAAACTGAAGAATGTTATCTATATATGTACCTTTTAGCTTAGAATTTTCCTCCTTTCCGAAAATATGCACTATCTTACTAATGTAACCTTCGGAGGGAGGACTTGAAGATCTAGGTCATCATACCCGTAAAAGGCCCCTAACGTGAAAGTTAAACGAGATCAGAAACTTTACAGTGAGTACATCAACGAGTACATCACTTTTACAGTCTCACTTCTTATCTCGCTTAACTTTCAAGTAAAAAAATATTTACAATACATACAAAAATTTTCTATTCATTTTTATTATGAATACAGGTGTAAGCAAAAATAATATTTAATTTGATAAAATGATTCTTATCACAATAAGTTGAATGCTTGTGCTTCAAGATCAAGTTTGGATGCTTTGGTGCAATTTTTTACAAAGAAAATACATTTTGGTAATTTCCGATCCTTTATTAGGACACCAAACAGCTAAATTGTTATTCAATATTTTTTGTCAAATTTTTACATTTCTTTGTATACGGTACAATATTAAATGCAGGGCACTTGAGGAAACCATGCTGCAAAACTTTAGGAAACTTAGACTAAAAAAATATCCCAAACGATTTTGGAATTTTTATTATTCGGAGAACCTTTCTGTGGTAAAATATATAGTACGTATTCTTTAATGTTTCCGCTTCGTAATTGAAAAGTTTAATTTCAAAATACCCAGAATTATTATTTGACACATTTTCCTCATGGTAATGAAAATAATGAGATTATTCGTTTCCTAGGATTTTGGGATGTTTTGCTGCATTTTTTTACAAAGAGAATTTTTTTTGCAATTTTCCGATTCTTTATTAGGACACGAAACAGTAAATCTGACATTCAATATTTTTTGTCAAATGTTTAAATTTCTTTATATACAGTACAATATTAAATGCAGGGCACTTGAGGAAACCATGCTGTAAAAATTTAGGAAACGGAAACTAAAAAAAGTAACCCAAACGATTGTGGAAATTTTGTTATTCGGAGAAACTTTCTGTGGTAAAGTATAATAGTCCGTATACTTTAATGTTTCCACAAGTAATGTTTCCGTTTCCGAATTGAAAAGTTTAATTTCAAAATTTCAGGAATTGTTATTTGACACATTTTCCTTATGGTAATGAAAATAATGAAATTATTCGTTTCCTAGGATTTTGAGATGTTTTGCTGCAATTTTTTACAAAGAAAAATTTTTTTGCTAATTTCCGATCCTTTATTAGGACACGAAACAGTAAACCTGACATTCAACATTTTTTGTCAAATTTTTAAATTTCTTTATATACGGTACAATATTAAATGCAGGGCACTTGAGGAAACCATGCTGCAAAACTTTAGGAAACTTAGACTAAAAAAATATCCCAAACGATTTTGGAAATTTTATTATTCGGAGAACCTTTCTGTGGTAAAATATATAGTACGTATTCTTTAATGTTTCCGCTTCGTAATTGAAAAGTTTAATTTCAAAATACCCAGAATTATTATTTGACACATTTTCCTCATGGTAATGAAAATAATGAGATTATTCGTTTCCTAGGATTTGGGGATGTTTTGCTGCATTTTTCTACAAAGAAAATTTTTTTTGCAATTTTCCGATCCTTTATTAGGACACGAAACAGTAAACCTGACATTCAATATTTTTTGTCAAATGTTTAAATTTCTTTATATACGGTACAATATTAAATGCAGGGCACTTGAGGAAACCATGCTGTAAAAATTTAGGAAACGGAGACTAAAAAAAGTAACCCAAACGATTGTGGAAATTTTGTTATTCGGAGAAACTTTCTGTGGTAAAGTAAATTAGTCCGTATTCTTTAATGTTTCCACAAGTAATGTTTCCGTTTCCGAATTGAAAAATTTAATTTCAAAATTTCAGGAATTGTTATTTGACACATTTTCCTTATGGTAATGAAAATAATGAAATTATTCGTTTCCTAGGATTTTGAGATGTTTTACTGCAATTTTTTACAAAGAAAAATTTTTTTGCTAATTTCCGATCCTTTATTAGGACACGAAACAGTAAACCTGACATTCAATATTTTTTGTCAAATGTTTAAATTTCTTTATATACGGTACAATATTAAATGCAGGGCACTTGAGGAAACCATGCTGTAAAAATTTAGGAAACGGAGACTAAAAATAGTAACCCAAACGATTGTGGAAATTTTGTTATTCGGAGAAACTTTCTGTGGTAAAGTATAATAGTCCGTATTCTTTAATGTTTCCACAAGTAATGTTTCCGTTTCCGAATTGAAAAATTTAATTTCAAAATTTCAGGAATTGTTATTTGACACATTTTCCTTATGGTAATGAAAATAATGAAATTATTCGTTTCCTAGGATTTTGAGATGTTTTACTGCAATTTTTTACAAAGAAAATTTTTTTTGCTAATTTCCGATCCTTTATAAGGACACGAAACAGTAAACCTGACATTCAATATTTTTTGTCAAATGTTTAAATTTCTTTATATACGGTACAATATTAAATGCAGGGCACTTGAGGAAACCATGCTGTAAAAATTTAGGAAACGGAGACTAAAAAAAGTAACCCAAACGATTGTGGAAATTTTGTTATTCGGAGAAACTTTCTGTGGTAAAGTATAATAGTCCGTATTCTTTAATGTTTCCACAAGTAATGTTTCCGTTTCCGAATTGAAAAATTTAATTTCAAAATTTCAGGAATTGTTATTTGACACATTTTCCTTATGGTAATGAAAATAATGAAATTATTCGTTTCCTAGGATTTTGAGATGTTTTACTGCAATTTTTTACAAAGAAAAATTTTTTTGCTAATTTCCGATCCTTTATTAGGACACGAAACAGTAAACCTGACATTCAACATTTTTTGTCAAATTTTTAAATTTCTTTATATACGGTACAATATTAAATGCAGGGCACTTGAGGAAACCATGCTGCAAAACTTTAGGAAACTTAGACTAAAAAAATATCCCAAACGATTTTGGAAATTTTATTATTCGGAGAACCTTTCTGTGGTAAAATATATAGTACGTATTCTTTAATGTTTCCGCTTCGTAATTGAAAAGTTTAATTTCAAAATACCCAGAATTATTATTTGACACATTTTCCTCATGGTAATGAAAATAATGAGATTATTCGTTTCCTAGGATTTTGGGATGTTTTGCTGCATTTTTTTACAAAGAAAATTTTTTTTGCAATTTTCCGATCCTTTATTAGGACACGAAACAGTAAACCTGACATTCAATATTTTTTGTCAAATGTTTAAATTTCTTTATATACGGTACAATATTAAATGCAGGGCACTTGAGGAAACCATGCTGTAAAAATTTAGGAAGCGGAGACTAAAAAAAGTAACCCAAACGATTGTGGAAATTTTGTTATTCGGAGAAATTTTCTGTGGTAAAGTATAATAGTCCGTATTCTTTAATGTTTCCACAAGTAATGTTTCCGTTTCCTAATTGAAAAGTTTAATTTCAAAATTTCAGGAATTGTTATTTGACACATTTTCCTTATGGTAATGAAAATAATGAGATTATTCGTTTCCTAGGATTTTGAGATGCTTTGCTGTAATTTTTTACAAAGAAAAATTTTTTTGCTAATTTCCGACCCTTTATTAGGACACGAAACAGTAAACCTGACATTCAATATTTTTTGTCAAATTTTTAAATTTCTTTATATACGGTACAATATTAAATGCAGGGCACTTGAAACCAAGCTGTAAAAATTTAGGAAACGGAGATAAAAAAAAGTAACCCAAACGATTGTGGAAATTTTGTTATTCGGAGAAACTTTCTGTGGTAGAGTATAATAGTCCGTATCCTTTAATGTTTCCGTTTCCTAATTGAAAAGTTTAATTTCAAAATTCCCGGAATTGTTATTTGACACATTTTCTTCATAGTAATGAAAATAATGAGATTTTTCGTTTCCTAGGATTTTGGGATGTTTTGCTGCAATTTTTTACAAAGAAAAATTTTTTTGCTAATTTCCGATCTTTTATTATAGGACACGAAACAGTAAACCCGACATTTAATATTTTTTGTCAAATTATTAAATTTCTTTATATACGGTACAGTATTAAATGCAGGGTACATGAGGAAACCATGCTGTAAAAATTTAGGAAACGGAGACTAAAAAAAGTAACCCAAACGATTGTGGAAATTTTGTTATTCGGAGAAACTTTCTGTGGTAAAGTATAATACTCCGTATTCTTTAATGTTTTCACAAGAAATGTTTCCGTTTCCGAATAGAAAAATTTAATTTCAAAATTTCAGGAATTGTTATTTGACACATTTTCCTTATGGTAATGAAAATAATGAAATTATTCGTTTCCTAGGATTTTGAGATGTTTTACTGCAATTTTTTACAAAGAAAAATTTTTTTGCTAATTTCCGATCCTTTATTAGGACACGAAACAGTAAACCTGACATTCAATATTTTTTGTCAAATGTTTAAATTTCTTTATATACGGTACAATATTAAATGCAGGGCACTTGAGGAAACCATGCTGTAAAAATTTAGGAAACGGAGACTAAAAAAAGTAACCCAAACGATTGTGGAAATTTTGTTATTCGGAGAAACTTTCTGTGGTAAAGTATAATAGTCCGTATTCTTTAATGTTTCCACAAGTAATGTTTCCGTTTCCGAATTGAAAAATTTCATTTCAAAATTTCAGGAATTGTTATTTGACACATTTTCCTTATGGTAATGAAAATAATGAAATTATTCGTTTCCTAGGATTTTGAGATGTTTTACTGCAATTTTTTACAAAGAAAATTTTTTTGCTAATTTCCGATCCTTTATTAGGACACGAAACAGTAAACCTGACATTCAACATTTTTTGTCAATTTTTTAAATTTCTTTATATACGGTACAATATTAAATGCAGGGCACTTGAGGAAACCATGCTGTAAAAATTTAGGAAGCGGAGACTAAAAAAATATCCCAAACGATTTTGGAAATTTTATTATTCGGAGAACCTTTCTGTGGTAAAATATATAGTACGTATTCTTTAATGTTTCCGCTTCGTAATTGAAAAGTTTAATTTCAAAATACCCAGAATTATTATTTGACACATTTTCCTCATGGTAATGAAAATAATGAGATTATTCGTTTCCTAGGATTTTGGGATGTTTTGCTGCATTTTTTTACAAAGAAAATTTTTTTTGCAATTTTCCGATCCTTTATTAGGACACGAAACAGTAAACCTGACATTCAATATTTTTTGTCAAATGTTTAAATTTCTTTATATACGGTACAATATTAAATGCAGGGCACTTGAGGAAACCATGCTGTAAAAATTTAGGAAGCGGAGACTAAAAAAAGTAACCCAAACGATTGTGGAAATTTTGTTATTCGGAGAAACTTTCTGTGGTAAAGTATAATAGTCCGTATTCTTTAATGTTTCCACAAGTAATGTTTCCGTTTCCTAATTGAAAAGTTTAATTTCAAAATTTCAGGAATTGTTATTTGACACATTTTCCTTATGGTAATGAAAATAATGAGATTATTCGTTTCCTAGGATTTTGAGATGCTTTGCTGCAATTTTTTACAAAGAAAAATTTTTTTGCTAATTTCCGACCCTTTATTAGGACACGAAACAGTAAACCTGACATTCAATATTTTTTGTCAAATTTTTAAATTTCTTTATATACGGTACAATATTAAATGCAGGGCACTTGAGGAAACCAAGCTGTAAAAATTTAGGAAACGGAGATAAAAAAAGTAACCCAAACGATTGTGGAAATTTTGTTATTCGGAGAAACTTTCTGTGGTAGAGTATAATAGTCCGTATCCTTTAATGTTTCCGTTTCCTAATTGAAAAGTTTAATTTCAAATTTTGTTCTAGGATTTTGAGATGCTTTGCTGCAATTTTTTACAAAGAAAAATTTTTTTGCTAATTTCCGACCCTTTATTAGGACACGAAACAGTAAACCTGACATTCAATATTTTTTGTCAAATTTTTAAATTTCTTTATATACGGTACAATATTAAATGCAGGGCACTTGAGGAAACCAAGCTGTAAAAATTTAGGAAACGGAGATAAAAAAAAGTAACCCAAACGATTGTGGAAATTTTGTTATTCGGAGAAACTTTCTGTGGTAGAGTATAATAGTCCGTATCCTTTAATGTTTCCGTTTCCTAATTGAAAAGTTTAATTTCAAAATTCCCGGAATTGTTATTTGACACATTTTCTTCATAGTAATGAAAATAATGAGATTTTTCGTTTCCTAGGATTTTGGGATGTTTTGCTGCAATTTTTTACAAAGAAAAATTTTTTTGCTAATTTCCGATCTTTTATTATAGGACACGAAACAGTAAACCCTACATTCAATATTTTTTGTCAAATTATTAAATTTCTTTATATACGGTACAGTATTAAATGCAGGGTACATGAGGAAACCATGCTGTAAAAATTTAGGAAACGGAGACTAAAAAAAGTAACCCAAACGATTGTGGAAATTTTGTTATTCGGAGAAACTTTCTGTGGTAAAGTATAATACTCCGTATTCTTTAATGTTTTCACAAGAAATGTTTCCGTTTCCGAATAGAAAAATTTAATTTCAAAATTTCAGGAATTGTTATTTGACACATTTTCCTTATGGTAATGAAAATAATGAAATTATTCGTTTCCTAGGATTTTGAGATGTTTTACTGCAATTTTTTACAAAGAAAAATTTTTTTGCTAATTTCCGATCCTTTATTAGGACACGAAACAGTAAACCTGACATTCAATATTTTTTGTCAAATGTTTAAATTTCTTTATATACGGTACAATATTAAATGCAGGGCACTTGAGGAAACCATGCTGTAAAAATTTAGGAAACGGAGACTAAAAAAAGTAACCCAAACGATTGTGGAAATTTTGTTATTCGGAGAAACTTTCTGTGGTAAAGTATAATAGTCCGTATTCTTTAATGTTTCCACAAGTAATGTTTCCGTTTCCTAATTGAAAAGTTTAATTTCAAAATTCCAGGAATTGTTATTTGACACATTTTCCTCATGCTAATGAAAATAATGATATTAGTCGTTTCCTAAGCAAATTGATAAATAATATTGATAAATAAGATACAGTACCAAGATATCGCCAAGAAATTAGATAACCTTATTACTTAAATAAATGTTTCATTTTTGGAAAAATCTAAGTTTGGGGCCAACTTTACACAGTTCATAGATCTTACAAACCTACATAAGTTACCTACATAAATATAACCAGAGACGTTTCGAAAAAACTTTTACAATTTGTGTAAAACTCTAGATTATTGAGCACGTTTTCAATATACTAAATTGAAATGAACTTATTGGGATCAAAACTCTATCTATCTATTTATCTATTTCTCTGTTACGTTTCAACATATGATGCTGAATATCAAACATACATTCACTATAAAACACATTTTATGAAATATAGATTCCCTGTGTTAAACTTAAACGTACATATTTTTGACTTAAGTAGCAATAGTTCTTAAAGTAAATACAGAGAGGAACGTTCAATTCGTAAATTACAAGACTTGGCAAAACATTGCTGTCTTCAGTTAACATAACAGTCAAAGAAATTCTATCACGACACGTGATCTGTGTTACGTAGGCGTGTTCTTTCATTGAATTGGAACATCCTCCAACCTTTTGGATTGCATAGACTAGTATAGTCAATACAAAATTTAAATGTTTATAATACATATATACATCACAAATCCAATTTCATTGGGGCGATCATCAGAAGTCATTTTTGGTTATACTGTTAAAGATGAAGTACCTTTATCGTATTCGTAATTACAGTTTTTCGTCGTTCTGATTCTTCAGGCCAATTATTTCAGCATGCGGTCAAGTTATTTCAGGTTTTTTCTTCCATGAAGAACGCTCCCACCATCTGTTCTCAAATAGATCCAAAATATTTGACGACAGATAGAGTGAATCAGCAGATACCAATTGCGTAAAAGCTCCAGATTTATCCACGATATAGTCATGTTGTTGTTGTTGTTGAAACCCAGACCGTCCGACCTACCAGAAAGGTGTAAGGTAACTGTTTGGACGGTCGGGAAGTGCCACCCAATTTAGACCGGAACCCAGTGGGGGAGGCATCCACAGGGACCGTACCCTCCTTCCCCTACCACCAACCACTCGGAAGGACTTTCGGACCCACATGTTTAACGTGATCGTACTCCGCATGAACACGGCAACAGTTTTGGCAGTGGCTGGAATCGAACCCGGGTCTACCGAGTGCAACTCCAGCGCGCTAACCAATGGGCTACCGCGCCCTACGATATAGTCATGTGCTGATGTATCCGTAAATATATGAAAAGTTGCTGCATCAGATTTTCTTCGAAATTTTCTTTTAGGAATAATGCACTGCTCAATGAGATATATGTGTTGAGCCCAACTTCTGTATTTCTGTTGCTATTCATCTGGAAGCCTTCCAGTCGTCACTCCAACTAAAACCATTCGAAATCTATTCAATTGAGGGGGAATGGTCTGAGACAGATTTGGTTCCGCACTTAAATAATCGTTTAGTGAAGCAAATCAAGAACTATTAGCGCAAGCATCAAATACAGGGCGAATTTTTCGTGGTAGCACTTAAAATCTTGATAACTGGGCTATGAAGCAAATAGTGAACATCTTAGCATCTGTCTCTTCAACTTCTTCAATAATACTTTCGTTCTTCCATTCATGAAAACTATTATCATAAGAATCAAAGGTATTCCCTTTTTCCAAAAGTTTCCTAAAAAAATGAGGGCTTATATTGGCCAAATCTTAATTGTCATTTAGAGGTGAGTAACCAACACAGTCTGACACAGTGTCTTGAAAATGTATCAATGTTTGTTCTTTTAAAAACTTTGCCATTTTACGTTCAAACGGTTCAGTAATTTTTAGAGTCTAGTTCACAGAGGTTTGGGAAATCTCCAAATTTTGCAAGTTGAGTGTGACTAAGTAGATAGCAAATTTTCTTTCCCCAACTCCTAAAATGCTCCAACCAAGTCGTGTTTCTATCGCTGAAATTCCTGATTGAAATACTTCAGTTCTTCCTATCAATATTTATCCAATCATGGCTGAACCAAGCAAAATTCAAATAGGCCGAGCATCATCGCCGATGTCAAAAAGCGCAATTCTTCGTGCTGCAAGTGCAGAGAGCAACATCTTATCTCGCATTTTCGGAAACATCGTACAGATTGTTGGTTGATCCAAAACAGATATTTGACATTAAAAGGCACTGTCAAGACTTTCTGCTGCAATATTATATTTCTGCTTATCACTTCTGGGATTTTATTTGCACTAAAAAGCTCTTACGGTAAAATTTCATTTCCCGAGGGAGTACGCATCATTTCTTTAACAAGACTTTCTTCAGCATAGGAATGATGGGAGGCATCGTTCAACAATACTCAAGTTTTATACTTCGAATTTTATATTTATGCACCAAGTTTTATACTTTTTCGAAGTCGTAGCATGAGAGTTTTAAATAACTATTTTGAGATACCTGTAAAGATAAAGTGGATATATACTTTTCTTTCTTTTTTTAATTCTTCAGGTAAAGGTTTTTTTTTATCTCTTGAGTTCATCAGGACACAGCAGTGCAAAATGACGTCTTTTACTAATGATACACTTTACAGTGCTGTGGCACGCTCTTGCCATCTCATGTGACCATATTTTAGACATACCATATAGCATTTCCTTTGCGTCACTTTTACTTTCCTATCTTGCAAATTCATTGTGACAGCTTATAAGAACGATCACAAAAAATCCAGTTTAACTTCTCTGAAAAACGTGATTGATATATCATTTTTGACTAATATATCAAAACCGTATTCAGTCAAAATTCAAGGCTTTTCCCCTTCTACTTCATTACCCAGAAATGTCAAAAGTGTTTCAAACAACTTTTCTTTCACCTGACACTTAACATTTAGAATATATATCCCGATTAAGACATTGCCTATCCCACACTTTTAGCACTTCTATAGGCAAACAAGACTCAACGATCGGATACAGCATCGCGTCGTAGTTTTCAGTTGTAGCACCTAGTTTTCAAAACTTTTAGATAGGAGCATAGTTTGTCCTACAGAGCTGCAAGCTTAATGTTTCCTCAACTTCTAACCAAAGTCAGCAAATCTCTAATGAGGGTCTCTAATCAATAGGTAATAATCTCTAATCAATAGGTCATCTCAACCAAACCTCAAGTGATCGATATCCTTTTGATAATTCTCCTTGAACGGTGGGTAACTCTCAACAATATATCTGGCCTTACGCTTTGGTTTTCATGTAGATAGTAAAAACTGAAACTTATCTTCTTCTCTTAATTGCTTCTTTTCAAGAAATTAAGAAAATTGTCTCTAGAAAGGAACCCATGACAGAGAATTTAAATCATGTTCTTTCAAATTTAACTTTCATCATGTTCAGAATCATGCCCAGACGATCTAAAGTTGACGGCAACTTTAGATCATCTGGACATGATTCTGTAAAAGACAAAGTAATTGATTGTAATTGTAATTGACTTTTTAAACTTATTAAAGTTACTATTACTTATTGACTATTACTTATTAAAGTTCTTTCGTATAAAGTTTTCGTTTCAGTGAAACGATCACTGTGTGACTCCTTAACGTCAAATTCTTCCGAACTGATTTCTAGTGCATTTATTTCAGAATCTACAATGAATAAGCACCGAGTCTTATCGTTAATTTTATTAAAAAAAACTACTTATAATTGCTTACTATCAATATCGGTTTCAACACTTAAATCATTAAATTGATTACACGACGTAGTAAACAGGAGTCTTAAATATGTACGTTCTGCTTTGAATATAATCAGCTAGTCTTCCGTATTTAGTTTGCACAATCACTTTAAAATCAAACTTAAAACACAATCACTTTTAGAGCAAATTAGAACTAACCTTGCACGAAAATAAATCCTGTGTCAATGGAAGCCAGTTGTTACGTATCAACATATGATGCTGAATATCAAACGTACATTTATTATAAAACACATATTAATAAATTTAGATTCCACGTATTAAACTTAAACGTACATATTGTTGACTTACACCGTAGCAGTTGTTCTTAATGTAAAGAAAAGAGAAAGAGTTCTTAATGTAAAGAAAAGAGAAAGAGTTCTTAATGTAAAGAAAAGGACTATCTATCTATCTATATATATATATCTATCTATATATATATATATATATATATATATATACTCGTATATATATATGTAATTCTTTCATATCTATTTCACTCTCTCTCTTTCTTTCTCCGCCTCTGTCTTTTCTTTCTTTTTTCTTCATTTTCTCTCTATCTATCTCTATATATCTCTCTATCACTGAATTTTCTCTTTCTCCTTGTTTCTCTATTTATCTGTCTCTCTCTACTTCTCTGTCTCTATCCTCTTTTCTTGCCACCTTCCTCGCTCTTCTTTTTTCCTCTCTATTTTTAACTCTCCTGCTTCTTCTTATCTCTATCTACTTATACTCAAGCTCTCTCTCTTTTTATTCCAGGCTCTCACTCCCTCTCACTCACTCTCTCTCTCACTCTCTTTCTCACTCACTCTCTCTCTCACTCACTCTCTCTCACTCACTCTCTCTCACTCACTCTCTCTCACTCACTCTCTCTCTCTCTCTCACTCACTCTCTCTCACTCACTCTCTCTCACTCACTCTCTCTCTCACTCACTCTCTCTCACTCACTCTCTCACTCACTCACTCTCTCTCTCACTCACTCTCTCTCTCACTCACTCTCTCGCACTCACTCTCTCACACTCTCTCTCTCAAGCTCTCTCTCAAGCTCTCTCTCTCAAGCTCTCTCTCTCTCAAGCTCTCTCTCTCTCTCACGCTCTCTCTCTCAGGCTCTCTCTCACGTTCTCTCTCTTTCACGTTCTCTCTCTCTCACGTTATCTCTCTCACGTTATCTCTCTCACGTTATCTCTCTCACGTTCTCTCTCACTCTCTCTCACACACTCTCTCTCACACACTCTCTTTCACACACTCTCTCTCACACACTCTCTCACACTATCTCTCTCACACACACACTATCTCTCTCACACACTCTCTCTCTGTCTCTTTCTTCCTTCTTTCTGTTTCACTCTATCTCTCTTTTTCTCTCACCCAACCCCTATCTCTCTCTCTCTTAAAAACAACAGAGAAAGTGAAAACTGAGAAGTAAAAACGACGAAAATCATTTTAGGAAACCATCAATCTATGATATAGGTCAACTTTCCCTTGGTAGAAATTTTTTCTTATCCCCGTAAGCAAAAAACAACGATACTCTGGAAATGCAACAACAAACCGCACTTGAAAGTAAACAAGCAGGCGAACGTGCCTCGAGCATGGAAAGGAAACTCGTTTCCAACTAACCTCCCCGTTTTTGTATCTTTTTTCTGCCCTCTGGTGGCATCACTCTCGCAACAGTGATAGTGACCTAGAAAAAGGACGTTTAACATCCTCTGAAGGAAAAGGGAGTTCCAGCTAACGGCAAAGAAACCGGAACACCAATTTCTCCAGGTAATTAAATGTAATACTCGCGCAGTTTTCGCTTTCCACGCACTTTCGATGAGGCTCCCTTAGGAACGTAATGATTACCTAAATTGATAGGATCAGGAAAGGTATGTGGGGCCAAGAGAACCTCCTGAAGAGGAAATATTTGATGATTCTCATACTTTCTTCCTGTGTGCTCGTAATTTTGTCCTGGTGGGCATTAAAAAATGGAACGGAATACTTTCGATAATCAACTTTTATTTTTTACAAGCGTCACTTATCATAGTTAGCGAAAGATAATTATAGTTCCTGTGTAATAAAAATTGAGAGACCCAATGGCTGATGCAAGATGCGCAACCTGAGGCATCCAATGATACAGGATATATTTCATGCATAGTATATTTGTGAAGATGGTGCTGAAATAAGTCTTCTTTCACCAATACGCTAGTACCTGGGCGTGCCGTCTATACTTCATACATTATAAATATGATTCAAAATTGTAGATAATTTTAGATTGACAAAATACATCGGCATTGTGATATTCTGAGATTGAGACTACTAATACTAACACATTTGGGTTCCCAAAAGTACGTGTAAAGCTCATATTACACCATGAATGCATACTTTTTGAACACGTTCTGTGATCATTCCTACATTCTGATATCGTTCTTTTAGATATTCTTTCAGGCATAGACGGAGCTAAGATTTTTAGTTTGAGGGTGCTGCAAGTCCCTTCAGAAATTTTCAGTTGCAATACATAACACCAATATAAATGTGATAAATCGCTGAAGGTGTCATTGGAAATTTTAGGGGTGCTTAGCACCACCAAACTCCCCTAGCTCCACCAATGGTATCAGGACGGGTAAAATGAGGGTATTTTAGTGATAAGATGGAATGATAGCATTTAACGCTGAGAATAATAGTTGAAAATCGTATAATCAGCATTCTTATTGCTCTTAAAATTTCAGAACTTCCCAGAAGATAATGTAGGACATACTATTTCACTTCAACATAAAATCGAAGTCTATTGTGTATATGTGTAAGAGAGAAAGAAGGGGAGGTGGAGGGGAGGGATGGGGAGAGAGAGAGAGAGAGACCCTGTTTACATATGGCAAAACAGAATATTTCATTAGCAAATTTTTTGTTTCTTAAAAACAGGATAGGTCGATTTAATTTAACAAGAACTGTCAATAAAATAGTTTAAATATAACAAAGTGATGAATCGTTAATTCATTTCATCCTGAGTCCTTTTTTATTAAAAATTTCATTTTGATAGATTCGATTTCATTTGCTGTTGAAACATTTTTACGAATAGTATGTACATTTAACAAAACTAACTTATTTCTTCAAGTTTCATATCTAAGGAGTGCTGAAAGCCCAGACCACCCGACTCGTCCGAGGACTTAGAGTAGCAAACTGGATGGCCGTATATATAAAAAACTAACTTATTTCTTCAAGTTTCATATATCTAAGGAGTGCCGAAAGCCCAGACCACCCGACTCGTCCGAGGACTTAGAGTAGCAAACTGGATGGCCGTATATATCTAAGGACTGCGTAAAAGCTCTAAAAGAAAATACTTTTGATTTTTTATGCGCACAAACTTTTCATTTTGTGTGTGTTTAAATAAACTTTAATTCTTCAGCAAAATGGATTGGGATATAAAAAATTAATTTTATCACCAATTTACCTATATCAGTGTTTTAAAAATACACCAGAAAGACCTCTAAAAAAGAAAAAAAGAAACGTTATAAAATCATTACAAAAATGTTTTATAGATCCCCATAGAATTCCAAAGAATTTTATAGAAAAGTTATAAAATTTTCGAATAGAGGCTTATTGATAAATATTTTTTCAGAGTTTTTTTTTATACAATATTTGATGCGTACAATAACAAAATAATAAAAAAATATTCTAAATCATTTTATAAATCACCCTATACTCCGGTTAATAAATAAAAATCAACAGCTTTCTCATATATTATTTAATTATATAGTTCAATATACAAGAACAAAGTATCCTTAACCAAAAAATGAATTTATATTTTTAAATAGCTGATATTTAAAAATACTGTTTGAAAATATAATGTAGCATATAAAAAAACAGTTTGCCTGAAATAAAAATGCAATGATTTTGGTATCAAAATTTCTTTAAAAAAAAACCAATTGGCACAATTTAGAACTCGTATAAAGGAAAATACCGGCATTTTTCGAGCTTCACTTAATGCTGGTTGCTTATAAAACAGCAGATACTTATTTGGATATATATGATGTACAAACGCGTACCTGGAGCGAAAGTATGGAAGTAAAATTATGACGTCATATGTATCATTTTTAATTACTAATTGATAAAAAGAAAATAGCCTGTAACGGAGACGAAATAGATGACAAAAAAAAATGTTAATTAAATATAATTATTAAATATAATTAAATAAATATTAATGTAAAAGAAATAAAGCCTTTCAATACAGGGCAAAAATCGTCAAAAAATATACGATCCATGGAAAACCAAACTGATTCAATTTGCATGTACTTATAATTATACATATATTTCGAGTGTCTTAACCACAAATATTCCATTTCTGCTTTGAAAATGTAAAATTTGCCTATTTCAGTCTGATGTTATTCCATCAGAAGGAAACTCAAACCTTCATGCTTAATATAAAAATAAATCCTAATTACAGATGAAGAGTGTAGCCCAAATCCTGAGCTGTCTAATATAGGCACATTAGTAGGGATATCAAATACTCTGTAATCGACAAAGTATGGAAATTTTCATTAGCCCCGAAAAACAAAACTAAAAATTTAATCCTAAGATGTTCGACTTTTCTAATGATAAGAGTGACATCGTTGCATGGGCGTAGAAACCGGAAGGGAGGGGATGAGGAAACACATCGTCCCCCCCCCCAATTTTTGATTTACGTTCTTAATTACAAAATTGAAAGTAAATTGTTAAATATATTCATGTGAATTAAAACTCTGACTGGTACCGACTCGAGAAATATGATAAATAGTCAATTATTTATTGTGATTATCTAATTTATAAAATTAGACTACACACATAGTTGTATAAAGAGTGCAAAAAATTGCAAACAGGGGGGGGGGCTTCATCCTGATATTAGTCCCCCTTAAATATACCATTGGTTGTATGTGTCTCAACCTTCGAGGAGTAATCAAGTAAAGAAAGCCTCGGCAACCCTAACGATAGACCGAAACAGTTGTCATGTGACTTCAGGGACTCTTCCCGCCCAGAGCGGTTTGTTTCCCTTGTAGTTCAACAAGAAAGATCAATCATGCTTAAAGCATTGATTATGAAACACTTTCCAACTCCAATGCAATTTTATTTAAAAAAGTCTAAAATGCAATACATTCCTCGGTAATATTTTAAAACTTATCACAATACTACATTAATTTATTATATTTGAAAACTTAAACCTTCATTGAAAAAAATGAACTTCATTCAAATGACGGCATTGAAATGTAAATTGCCTAGTTTAAATATCTCTAAAATGCGATACATTCCACGGTAATATTTTTAAAACTATCACAATACTACGAAAATTTATTATATTTGAAAACTTCATCGAAACAACTGAAATTAATTCAAATGACGTCATAGAAAAAATGACACGCCTGGATCTCGCTATAAAAACAGCATTTCATTCATTAATTTCTCCCATTCATTTCATTCATCACAATACTATAATAATTTATTTTATTTAAAAATTAGGACCATGGAGCTACAAGTAATTAAACTCTATGCTTAAAACTTCATCAAAAAAATCATCCGTCTCTTTATAAAATCAATTAATATTTCATTCATATCAGCCATGCAGACTCCATGGGCTAAATTATTTTGTGTTAAAGAAATACAGCAATTCTAATGCAACTCATTCTACATATTTTGCTGTTTATATTTTACATAAGTGAAAAATAGGCTTCGTTTTAGAAATAATCAAATTTGGATAATCATTTAAACTCAAATATATTGTATTTGTGTTGTTTCAGTATGTAGATGCACAGAATTTAAGCAAAAATAAAGTAGCTTTAGGACGGATACAACATTCAATATGAATTAAAAAGAACTTAAAAAATCACGATTTTGAAACAAGATGTATGCCATATATCATTTTGAAGTGGGTCATGTGATCTTTTCATATCATGGTCACGTGATCGTTTCATATAAGAGGTGTAATTATTATTTTAATTTTTATTTAAAAAACTACTGAATATATTTCGCTGAATTTTTTTTTTATATATTTTATGGAACAATTTGAATATTACCTAAAATTTTCGAAGCAATTTGTGAATTTTAAATCCGCTTAAAAAATGTTTGAAAAATTAGGTCCCATAGGGCTCAATGCATTTCATTTTTTCAACCCGGGTTCAATCCAAAACTAATTGGGTGATATTATTCATTTATATTCCCATAGGTTCTACAGACCGTCTGAACAACATACTAAAATTTCATTTTGATTAAGTCATTTTTACGGCAGTTATCGTGCTAACGGACAGACAGGCAGACAGGCAGACAGACAGACAGACAGAATGAACAAAATCATAAACACTTTTCAACTTTGTTGTAAAGTGTTAATAAGCGAAGGTAAATGGCAAAGCGTCCTTGAAAGAAAAAAATATATATATTTAATTATTTCTGCTCCCCTTAAGCTTTGGAGGATAAAACAAGAAAGATCAATCATGCATAAGCATTGATTATGAAACACTTTCCAACTGAAATGAAATTTTATTTAAAAATTTCTAAAATGTGTTACATTCAGTGGTGATATCTTCTACATTATCACAGCACTACAGTAATTTATTATAGTTAAATATTTAAAACTGTATCGAAATATAAATCATCTGATTCTCTATGCAGAATCAATGAATATTTCATTCATACAACTTGCATTCCAGACTCCAGAGCTAAATAATTTTGTGTGAAAAAAATTCAGCAATTCTTATGTAACTCACCTCACAATCGCTTGAGATATTTGCGTTCTGCATAAGTTAAAATTAGGCTTCGTTGAAGAAATAATAAAAGTTTAGGGATTATTTGAAATCATAACTATTGTAATTGCGTAGGCACGGAATTTAGATACACAGATAATATACAGATACACAGATAATATATGTGTGTGTGTGTGTGTATCTATTCAAAGTATTGGAATCGTGCCGAAGATCGGAACTCGAATTTTCGAAGAATCTATACGTTTTGGGACTTCTAGAACACGAAAAAACTATTTTTAGGAAGACGTCTGTGTGTGTAAGGGTATATCTGTGTATGTTTCTGTGTGTCTGTGAGGATATTACATCCACTCTGATTGAAAAACTAATGGACCGAATTTCATAAAATTTGGTAGGTATGTTTTTTGTAGGAAACCCTGATGTTTATTAGATTATAGTACGATTCGTAATAAAAGAATCTGCCTTCTTTGCGAAATGGCAGGCAGAAATTGCCTTTATCCACTCTAGCTAAAAACTAATGGAACAAATTTAACAAAATTTGGTGTATAATATTTCAATAACCTACAAGTGGTTTATATATCAAATTTAACAAAATTTGGTATATAAATCATTTGTAGGTAATTCTAGTACGATTCGGAAAAAGGAACGGGCTATTTTTGCGAAATGACCCGAAAAATCATTAAATTTAAAAATAAAAGACTACGTGTGCTCAATTATATAAATTAAATTCCTATTTTATACGTGATTTTTGACAACAAAAAGAATAAGACTAACCCCATTCCTCTAGGACTAGCCGTTCTTGAGATATTCTAGTTTTTTCGCGTTTTCGCTACGCCACCTTTGACAATAAGTTCAGCTATCAAATGAGAACCAAATTTAAGTTTAACGTGCAAATTCAATGTCATTTAAAATACTTATGACTGTTATTTTGTGCAGATAAACTCAAATTATTATTGAAGAAATAAAGAGAACGTGAATATGAGTCTGCAGAGAAAAACATGTGCTGCCCACATCAGAATTTTTAACAATATTACAACAATGATTTATAGAAGTGAACGGGGATTATTTGCAGGCCATTTCGAAAAAAATGTAGGATCTATATTTAAAGATCCACCAAATTTTTGTAGAATAAAATGTTCAACACATTTAAGTTGTGTACCAAATTTTAACTCTGTAGGACGTAGGAAAGTGCATTAAAAATGCCATCAAATAAGTATATTATGAAGAGTTATATAAAATAAAAAAAAATTGAAAATTGTTACCCACCAAATTTATCTTAAAATGTAAGGCCTCTTTCATATACAAAATAATTAAACTCTTGGAAAGATATTTATCTATCTATATAAATAAAAATGAAAATCTGTCTGTCTGTCTGTCTGTCTGTCTGTCTGTCTGTCTGTTTGTCACACCATCACGGGAGAACGGCTGAACCGAATTAGATGAAATTTTGTGGGTAGCCCAGAAATAGCCCCACTTAAAATTATATCTGTGTTTTGAGTTTCTACGACCAGTGGTTCTCGAGATATTAGTAAAAAACGAAATTTTCGTTTGTCTCATCATCCCGGAAAAACGGCTGAACTGAATTTAATGAAATTTGGTGAATAGCCTTGAAATATCCCCCCATAAATTTTGTCCAAGTTTCGAGTTTCTAAGACCTGGGGTTGTCGAGGTATTAATGAAAAACGGAACTTTTTCCTAGCAGTTCTACTCCCTAACTCCGTGGTTTATCCAAACGAAAAGCTTGAAAATCGTTTGAAAGTGAATTAAAATTTAATCTCTGAGTTTGATGGGAGATTTTTTGCGTTAATTAGTCACTTTTTGAAAAAATGAATTGTTTGAAACATGATTTAAAGGGGAAAGCTATCTCCATGGTTCATGGTTTATTTAAAACAAGCTTTTGCGGAACAATGAGAAGTATAGAGAAATCAAAATCGTTATTTAATTTCGCAGTTTATGTTATAAGACATGGCATATTTAACATGTTATAAGATTCTATCTTATATCATGTTACTCAGAAACGCAATTAAATTAAATCTGTCTGTTGATTTTAATAATTATTTTTTCGATTTGAATAATAAATAAATAGATATAAAAATATATTTTAGAAAAGAACGATTTGATTTTTCTTATAGCATTTTTGACTGGATAATATCAATTACGGTCTTCAGGTTTAAAAATTATTATTATTTATATTTTCGGGGATTATTGATTCAAGGATTATTGATATTTTCAAGTTATTATGCAATTATTTTATTATGACAAAAATTGTTTAAACTCATATAATGTATGTTGTACGAATCTTCTACAAATACACGTGTATATCTTTTAATCTACGAGAATATAAGTAGTACAGGTATATTGACATATGTTTTGATATATATTGGCATATATTGGAATCAATTACGACCTTCTGGTATAAAGAGTACGGATATTATTGATGTTTTCAATTTATTACGTCATCTCTTTTATTTTGGCAAATATTTTTGAGACGCATATTGTAATACGGGTAATCTTCTACTAACACATTGGCATATTTTCTGATCTGCGACAATATAATTAGTACGGGGTTGCATATATTCATTCAATTCCTATTTTTTCTTCTGTAAATTTGCTTACAAAAGGGGGCAGGATGTTTTATTCTTCAGATCTGATCGTGAAGATAATTTTGCATAGTGAGAACATATATTCTTAAACTTCTCTTTAGGAGCAATAAATTTAATATTTTAACAGAATTTGCACATGATTGCGAACTATAAGTTTCTTTAAATTATACACTCCGTACGAATAAAGGGTGTGCTGTTAGTGGTTAATAAATTTTAACATTTTAGGAGGATATATCATGTTGCTCGGCATCGCAATTAAATTAAATGTGTTTGTTAATGTTTTTATTATTTTTTTTCGGTTTAAATAATAAATAAATGGATAAATGGATATAAAAGTATATCTTATGAATGGACGGTTTGATTTTTCTTTTAATTATATTAATTGCTGACTGCGTGCATCAATTTCATTTATTTTGGCAAAGAGTTTTCAAGCTTATATCGTATTTAGCTACTAAACTCATATATTGTGTTTAGCCAATAAATTCATATAGCCGATTGTTGAAACAGAAAAAGAGTAGAGCTGGTATATCTTCTAATACAATTGTAGTGTTTGCATTTAGTATATTGAAACGGGATAAGAATGTTTCATTCAGATCTGCAAATTCAAAGCTACGAATTTGGAGGGATATCGCTAATTTGACAACTTTTCTTAAACTTTGCCAAATTGACGGAAATGTCGCCAAATTGATATAAACGACACACAAACAGCTGCCATAAACCTTCGGGTTGGTCGTGTGGCTTGGGTCTTCTACATATCAATGAATTTTTTTTTTGTTTTGTTAGAAGAGAGTACTGAAATGATGTTTGGTTAGCATTTATCTGTCAGACCAACCATCCTACTTAGTAATACATTTAGCGAATTTTTAAAATGCCACCAAATTGATAAAAATGTTTTCAAATCTATAAAAATATCTTGAAATTGATAAAATTGCGCTACATAAATGATATTAATTGTTTTTTGTTAGGGGATAGTATTGTGATGATATTTCGTCAATTTGTCGCAAAGTGGAACTGTCAGTTCTACAGTCCCACTTGGCGATAAATTTGGCGATTTTTTAAAATGTCGCTAATTTGACGAAACTGTCGCCAAATGTTCCATAGAAATATAACTATTTAGACGATATTTTTTCTACCAATTTATTTGAAGCAAATGATATCATGTCGCTTAGCAACGGATTTAAATCCAATGTGTTTATGCGGCAGACGATTTTTATTAAATCCTTTCCGATTTGAATAATGAAGATATGTATATAAAATAAATTTCATTGCCATTTCATTTTGGACTGGATAATATCAATTATACTCTTCAGGTTTAAACATTATTATTATTGATATTTTCCGGAATTATTGATTCAGGGATTATTGATATTTTTAAGTTATTACGCCATTGTTTTATTGCGGCAAAAATTGCTGACACACGCATATTGTACGTTGTACGAGTAATCTTCTAGGAATGCACGGGTATATCTTCTAACCTACGAGAATATAAGTAGTACAGGTATATTGGCATATATTTTGACATATATTGGCATATATATTGGAATCAAGTACAGTCTTCTGGTATGAAGATTAAGGGGATTAATTATATATTCAATTTATTACGTCGTCTGTTGTATTTTACCAAAAAACATTTGAGACTCATATTGCAAAACGGGCAATCTTCTACTAATAATCGGACATTATAAGTAGTACGTGTATATCTTCCCATATAATTTTAGCACTTTAATTTTGACATATATTGGAATAAATGACTGTCTTCAGATTTAAAGATTACGGGTTTATTGGTATTTTCAATTTATACATGTAATCTACTAATACAGGTTATATTTTCTAATATTCGCGTATATAATTAGTACGGGTCCCATACAATTTTAACGCTTTTATTTTGCATATATTGATTCAATTCCATATTTTTTTTATATTTGCTTACATAAAGGGTCCAAGATGTTTTATTCTTCAGATATGTACATGAAGATAATTTTATATAGCGAGAACAGAGATTCTTAAACTTCTTTTTAGGAGCATTATATTAAATATTTTAACAGAATATTTTGATTAAACATGTCATTTAGTATACTATAAGAATTTGGGCATGATTATGAATTTCAAGTTTCTTTATATTATATACTCCGTGCGAAGAACGGATATGCTGCTAGTTATATAATATATCTCTCTTTTCTTTCTGGAGGATATCCTAAAAATCAGAATTTAATTGAATTTGTTTTTCTCCCTATATTAAATAATTTTTAATTAAAAAACTACCTAACATATTTTACTGAAATGTTTTTATATATTTTACGGGATAATGTGAATATTTCTTAAAAATTTCGAAGCAATTTGTGAATTTTAAATTTGCTTAAAAAATGTTTGAAAAATTAGGTCCCATGAGGTTCATTGTATTTCATTTTTTCTACCCGGGTTCAATAAAAAACTAATTGTGTGATATTATTTATTTATATTCCCATAGGTCCCACAGACCGTCTGAACAACATTTTTGATAAAGTCATTTTTACGGCAGTTATCGTGCTAACGGACAGACAGACAGACAGAATGAATGAACAAAGTCATAAACACTTTTCAACTGTGTTGTAAAGTTTTAAAAACGACAGTGACTCCCTCATGTCCTGAAAAATGGGGTGCGACCCCCTTAAATGCCAACATAAACTTTTAGTTTCAGGTAAAAATAGGAGTGCGTCTTCTATACGCCAATAAAGTACTTCTACATGGAAAAGAATCTAATGTAAGCAGCATATGACTTTCCCTGCAAACTCCTACATTTTCTCATTCTTTCTTTGATAATACATTCAGTTTAGTTTAATTGCACAAAATAATACGGATGCTTTTTCTTAAATAAAACCGAATTTGCAGTTTAAATTAAATTATCGTTTCCATTTGGCGACCTCGTATATTTCAAAATGGCAGTTGGGTAAAAATGCCAAAACACTGAAATATCTCTAGAACGGCATTTTCGATATCCGCGAATTTTAAGGAGCATTTCACAGAAAAGGCGGGTTCCTTTTATTTTTTTTTTTATCGAATCTTACCAAAATCTAATAAGCACCATAATAACCTATAATAAGTAACTTACCTAGCGAATTTAGTGAAATTTTGTCAAATGATTTTGAGTAAAAGTAGTAATACACAGACGTCACGCTAAAAACAATGTATTCGTGTTCTGGCTTGGAGACAGCAGTGCGGACCTGGCCTACATACTTTGCCTATACATTACCGTGTATTGTAGGGAAAGCAAAAGGAGTACACACCAATCGTAATACTAATTACGATATGATTCTCTAAAGGAAAACATGATCAATGGAAAAATCAGATAAAGTACTTAAATTGCGTCGTACGAAAATGAAAGGGAGAAAGACAGTGGCCCAAAGAACTTTTTCCAGATGGGGGCAATCTCAAGGATAAAACCTACAAGATTAACTAAATTAATATCGCCTTTATAGCCTTGAACGTCCAGGGAGGTGCAAATACCTCCCATACCCTCCCCTATGGGCGACCATGGGGAGAAGCAACCATGCAACTACGTCTCAGTTTAATATATTAAAAAGTCGAATATGTCTATTAACTCAAAAACTAATTATATTACATACTAAAATTTGAACCTGTCAAAAACAGGGAAAGTAACACACTTAAAAAATGTTGTAACTATTTTTTAATATGTTTCATTTTGTTTAATAGTATATGGCGCTTAGCGACGAAAACAGTCGTTTCAATCAAAAATCCATTTCCGTTAAGTTCGAACTAATGAATTGATACTAAATGTGTGCGAAGACTCGCAACCTTCTGAATCATCGGGTGGGGGGGGGGAGTCTAGAAGGTGTGGAAAGACTTTTCGAACCCCGTTTTCTCCAATCTCCAAGAAGAAATCAAAAATTTGGCTCTGTTAGGTTCTGTTCCATGGTCGGTACTATAAATGTGAAAAAATTCAGCCTTCTAGGTCAGTGGAAGGCTTACGGAGAGGCGAAAAAGGCTTTTCAGCCTCCCCCCCCCTCACACACACACACTCGTACACTTTGTACTCTCCCAGGAAGGAAATCGAAAATTCAGCCCCTTTAAGTTCGCGGTCGATACTATAAGTGTGTAAAGATTCAACTTTCCAGGTCACAGGGCGCTTATGGGAGGGTCTGGAAAAACTTTTCAGAAAACCCTCATTTCTTTGACCCGGATGGAAAAACAAAATTCCAACTTAGTTAGGTTCTTCCTTCTTTCAGTACTGTATGTATGCAAAATTGCAGTCCTCTGGGTGTCCGAGTTGCTTGGAAACATTCAGCAAAACAGAAACATGTTAGCCACTTATTAAATAGATTATAGACGTTCCTCACTTTCTTTTCCAAACTGCATCCCATTTTGAGAATTTACTCTTGTTCTCTATTTAAGTATTGAACAAAGAACTAAGAGTTCGCTACTTAGCAATTCAAAGTACACGAAATAATAAAAGAAAGTCACAAAATCTAACTTAAAAAAAAAATCAAGAAAAGGGAAAACTAGAAGTTGTCAAGGTGAAATAAAAGGTTTCAATATCTAGGTGACACGTTGCTCCAAGGGGAAAGTAAACTTATTTTGCTTTATAATAAATTGTCGTCGGATCTGAACACGTGTGTCAAGTTATTGCTTTCATCTGAGCCTCTAACAATGGCTAGCACGCTGTTTTATTCACATTCAGATTTGAATCAAAATATCAAGATTTTCTCGATAAATGTGTACGCTTGCCTGTAATATATTACCGTATAGAAAAATTTCACTCAAATATACACTGCCAATACTTTTAAAAGTAATATATGGTCTGGACAGCATATGACTTTCCCAAAATCTCAAATTCACTTTCTCTTTCATAACCCATTAAATTACTCAAAATGCACGTTACTGATTTGATATTATAACCAATTTGCAGTTTCAATACGTCTTCTTTTCCATTAGGCAACTTAACACATTTTAAAACGTCGCTTTTTCATCCATTTTCATCGTCAGAAATTGTGTATGAAGCAAGCAATTACTTAATACATTTAAACATATTCAATTTTTTATTTCAGATTTTGGCAATTTGTGAGAGCCATTTCGCAAAAAAAATCCTGTTGTATTTTTTCATTGTAGTACTCTTCAAAATTCCAAGCATTGAAATATCTTGGAAATAGCTAGCTCATCCTAGAATAAGGAAGTTTGGTCTTATTCGTTTCGTCGTCAAAACTTTTATGCATACTTAGTCTGTTATTTCAAATGTTGACGATTTTTGTGGATAATTTCACAAAAATGGCCAGTTTTATTTTTCCGAATCTTACGGAAATCTAGTCAGTACCAGGGTAACTCACAAGAGACAAATTTTGTAACATTTCGTTGATTAGCTGAGTTAGAGTGGTTACATGCATTGCATAAACACACACACACAGACGTTACGTTAAAATTAGTAAATCTAGTCCAATGGCTTTAACTAGAGTTGTTGCTGTTGTTGAGACCCAGACCGTCCGACATACCAGAAAGGTGTAAGGTAACTGTTTGGACGGCCGGGAAGTGCCACCCAATTTAGACCGGAACCCAGTGGGGGAGGCATCCACAGGGACCGTACCCTCCTTCCCCTACCACCAACCTCTCGGAAGGACTTACGGACCCACATGTTTAACGTGATCGTACTCCGCATGAACACGGCGACAGTTGTGGCAGCGTGCAAATCCAGCGCGCAAACCACCGGGCTACCGCGCCCGTAACGTGCCAACAGCACGCTCCCAGGTGGTCACCCACCCAAGTACTAACCGCGCCCGATGCTGCCTGACTTCGGTGATCTAACGAGAACCGGTGTTTTTAGCACGGTACGGCCGTTGGCCAAGCTTTAACTAGAGTGAAAAACATCGTGAGATCTTCAAAATTCCAAGCAAATTAAAATATCTCGGGTGTAGCTCATCCTAGAGTAATGAGGCTAGTTTTATTCGTTTAGTTTTTTAAAATTGAGGATAAAACAAGCACTTAATGAAACCATTTCAGCATAATTAGTCTTTCATTTCCGATTTTGCGGTCCATTTCGCAAAAAAGAGTCAGTTCTGTTTTTTTAATCGTGACAAAATTTAGTAGGCGGGGTAACCTACAATAACTTACCTACTAAATTTTGCGAAATTTTGGCGAACAGTTTTTGAGCTAGAGTGAATGCTGCACACAGAAAGAGAGAGAGAGACACACATACACACGCAACCAATTACACACATAGATAAATACACACACACACACACACACACACACAGAGACGAACGCACACACAGACGAACGCACACACCAGACGAACGCACACACCAGACGAACGCACACACAGACGAACGCACACACAGACAAACGCTAAAAATAGTGGATTCATATTCTAGAATGTCCGAAACGTGTAAATCAGTCGAAAACTCGGGTTCAGATTATCTGTCTTCTTCCAATACTTTTCTTAAATTTTACCATGTATTGTACGGAAAATAAGAAGCACTTTCATTCATCAAAATTAAAAAAACAGTATTTTTGTTTTACTTAAAAACCAAATACATAATCAGTCACAAGCATTTAATTAGCAGTAACAAGCATTGCATTAAAAATATCATTTAAAATCGAAATATGGAAATTTAAATAAATGAATAGACAATACTGCCAAAGTGTGCTGTTTTGGAGAATAGCATTATAAAAATGGATTTTTCCTAGGCTATGCATAAAATCCACAAAATTTTGATCTCATTTCAATTCAGTGAAAATATCGAAAGTGCTAAATGATTACTGAAAATCTACAGGGTTTTTATGCATGCCCTTAAGCACCCCAATAAATTTTATGGCACCCAATGAATTGGAATGCCAATGATAACTTTCTCATATTGCTATAAGCATCGTATGCTGATAATTGCTATTTCCTGATGTTTGGATATGTGGCCTCGTGTCACAAACGTCTTGGCTTGGATTGACTTTAAAAAAGCAGAAATTTTTACGCAGAAATTTTAAGCCAAACAAATAAAGAATAGGACCTATAGAACTGGTTTAGCTCCAAATGAAACGCAAGTTTCGTTTGCTTTAAAACGAAGATGATTTCCAATTATCTTCCACCATGACGATAATAAATCTCAATCTTATACAATGATTGTAAATAAACCCCAAGATCAAATCTTATGAAGATGTTGTAGTGTATCTGTTACATATATAAATAGCTACGTGACACTATCATGGACATTAGACTCTAATGGGTTAAAATATTTAACAAACCTACACAAATGCAAAGAACAGTAATAAAAATATTTTTATCCAAAATACCACATATAGAGAAAAATTCACTATTACATTGTTTTCTGCGAACTCAGTTCAATTTTCAGGATGGACTTGTATATTAGTGTTTACATAATTGCAAATAAAAAATTCAGTTGGAGCTCCCTAACTTTGTGTTACTCCTGGACTTGGACAGGAGTAACATAAAATTACTCCTGTCCAAATTCTCTCCAAAGTTACTTCTGTCCCCATCCCTCTTACAGACAGACGTCTCTGAATGAATGCATTTCAATAGAAATACCTTAACAAACTTGTAAACAAGAAAACATAAAGCATTTCGCTTTTCAAAAAGTGACCTTTATGAAAAGGGTTGAAAGGAAAAATTGTCATTAATGCGCGTTTGTCAAACGTCGTGAAGGGAAAGTATAAAGAAAAAAAGTTATTTTAAGTATTTCGTCATAAATTTGGCAATTTTATTCAATAACAATTTAACAAACAGTAAGAAAGACTTGTTGTTATTCCATTAAAAATGGAAGTTTAATATTCATTTAATTTCAATGCAATAAGATTTTTTTTAATGTACCAAGTTTGTGGAGAAATATTTTAATTATCCTTTCCTCTGTATACTTTTCACGCTTAAAATTTAATAAACTTGGTAACAATACAAGGTGTTTCAAAGAGATTGTACGACTAAATATTTCTTAAATAATTAGTTACAGGCCCATGGTTCTTACGAAATGCTTCAAATAAGATAAACTTTCAGACTACTGCAGTTTTGATCATAATTCAGTTAAAAAGTACAAAGTTTAACTTTTTATCGGTTCCACTACAATATAAGTTTCACAAAGCAAATTGTTCCTTATTCATGTAAAGATAAACCACGTTGGCCCGATCAAAAGAAACTGCGAAAACATAGATTTTAGGAATCATACAAAAATGGAATTTCGTTAGATAAAACTTCCATTCGAAAACTTACATGAGTACCCCTATTTAGAAAAGTTTTATACAGTCCCCAATTAACAGTCGAAAACTTTAATTAGTTATATCTCGAGTAAAGTTCCATTGTCATATGATCGAAATATGACAATGGAACATTTTTATTTGACAAATTGGGCTATAGAAAATATTTTTAGAATTGAATCTTTTTTTTAAAGATCCGTATAAAAAGTTACATTTTGTCGTTTTACTAAAGGGTGTCACATGATCGACATTTGCATACAATGATAGTCCTTTATTAAAGCATTGAATCCAAGTGTCTACGACCAATCGTTCAGATATTTAATGATTCATTCTCTCAGTCATTTTTATGGGGACTCTTTTTTGAAAAACTAAACTACTTAGCTTCCTTTTTAGTTTGATGTTTTAAAGTTTATTTTTGATGGCATTTGGTTTTTTACCTAAACTTCAAACATTATTAACACTTCAAACATTATTTACACTTCAAACATTATTTACACTTCAAACATTATTTGCACTTCAAGCATTAAACTTCAAGCATTAAACTTCAAGCATTAAACTTCAAACATTAAACTTCAAGCATTAAACGACAAACATTAAACTTCAAACATTGAACTTCAAACATTAAACTTCAAATATTCACATCTGTGGACACCAACTGATATTTTTAATAAGTGTATAATAAGTGTCAAATTTTAAAATAAGACGAAGCTGGTCTGCAAATCTTTCTTCCGATCCAGGCCGTCAGACCTACCCGAAGATGTAAGGTATCCGTTTGGACGGCTGGGACAGTGACACCCAATTTAGACCGGAACCCAATAGGGGCGGCATCCACAGGGACCATACCTTCCTTTCCTACCATCAATCTCGCGATAGGACCTTTCGAACCCACAGATTTAATATGCCAGTGCTTCGCCTTAACACAGGGATGGTTTGGAAATCGAATTTAGGTCTTCCGAGTACGATTCCCACTGCGCTATCCCATCCCCCGTTCTGCAGATCTTAAGACAGGTGGTGGACCTGGTTCATCTTTAAGTAAGTATATTACAAAAATTGAATTGATTATTATTTGATCAAATATAATTGACTCGCCGTGCTCTATCGGCCGTCCAAACAGGATTTTCTTAGCAAATACATTTGTACTGAAGCTTTTTGTACAAGCCCACTGATTATTTCGATCTGAAAAGAGAGACTTACACAATAAAGTCCTAAAACAAATGCCATTATTCTATCATACGTGTAATTAGTATTATACCAAACAGGCCCACAATATCTGCAATTCGCACCGATTTCTTAAAGATAATATCTTCTCTGTAAGAAATCGATGACAATTCGGAGAGGGGGGGATGTATAGAGGGGTCCATGAGAGGAACTTTGAAATTATAATGATTGCAATTATAAATATTATTATTATTAAGATTAATTTAAAATTTACTTGAAATTATAAAGATTATTGTTATTGTAAAGATACTTAAACTAAGAAAAATACGCCCTAAATTATTTTAGCGTTGGGGCCCGTGCTTACGTGCGATTTTAGAAATTTGAGTTTAGCAACGTCACTAACCTTTTCTCGAGAATTGAAAAATCGCACACACGGCATCCAAACGATGAATGACCGTAGAATGCAAATAGTCATTGCATTGAAGGCTACTACGAGGAAGGTCACTAGCCAACAAATATCAACGTCATCGCTCTTGAAGCTGATGTAGAAGGTCATTTACTGTCTAGGAAACTATTTTTCTGAATTCAACGATTAATCAAAATCTGACAAAAGGGGGTGATTTTATTAGAAAAGTTGAGTGCATGATTTACCACCATGTACATATTTGCGTATTACCACACTGTATCACGTTGATCGGGCTAATAACTATTTACAGATAAGATGCGATCAGAACATGAGTAAAAAATAAATTTCTATTATGTATTGAAACCCCCTCCAGACGCATACTAAAAAAAGTACAAATTAAATTAATAAATTAAATTATTGATTTCCCTTCATACACAGTTTAATGTATATGTAAAGTACTGTGAAGGGGTCGAAAATTCGAATTCGAGTTTTCTGCAGAAAAGCACGTTTCAAGCATCCTTGAACTCGAATCAAACATTTTGAAGTGGTGTGGGGGGGGGGGGGACCTCACGAACGAATGGAAAGTTTCAATTGAAAACTGGTACGATTATTACAATCGGTGAATACTGGAACCCTATTGATTTTAAATGCAATCGAATTTTCGAAAAATTCTCAAATTTTGGAAAAATAATGATAAATACATAATTATTTTAGATGTTGACATAAATTTTAGAACGCTAGCATGAACCGTTCTCGGGATATTGCACGATATTTGAATGAATTTTTGAAAACATCAGGACCTTCAACATTGTTAAATCAGTAATCATATCATGCGTAATTTTTCATCAGAAAAAAATTAACACAAACTTTATAATACTATTATGAACCGTACTCGAAATGTTGCCCGTTTTTCAAATAAATTTTACAAAAAAATTACATAAATTATAAAAGTTGTTAGTAATCCTCCAATGAGTACATTCTTCGTATGCAGTATCATGCGCCAAATCTGTTAACATCATTCTCGTGGATCTAGTTCGTTCCATTCACGAGAGAAGTTATTTTTGTAATAGTTTTGTATTTTGACGCCAAAGAATTCGTCAATAGTTACTTATTCCATGGGATGATATTAATTAAATGTACGTAACTTTCAGGTATCCAACACGTAACTTTCCGTACAAATTACTAAATTTCGATGTTATGGGAAAAAATAAAGTTAATTAGATCTTTCTTTCGATACTTATGAGAAAAAAATTAATTTGAGCTTTCTTTTCGATATTATGAAAAAAATAAAATTAATTAGAGCTTTCTTTATGACAAAAAACATAATTAAAGCTTTCTATTCGATATTGTAAGAAAAAAATTAGAACTTTTCTATTCAATATTGTGACAAAAAATAAAATTAATTAGAACTTTCTTGATATTGTGAGAAAAAAATAATTAGCGCCTTCTTTTGGTATTGTGACAAAAAATAAAATTAATTAGAACTTTCTTTCGATATTGTAAGAAAAATAATAATTAGCTCTTTCTTTTCGATACTATGGGAAAAAATAAAATTAATTGGAGTTCTGCTGTGACTCAACCTCGCTGAAAAGCAATAGGATTATTGTTATCTATATAAATAAAATTGAAAATCTGTCTGTCTGTCTGTCTGTCTGTCTGTCTGTTTGTTCCGTCATTACGGGAGAACAGCTGAACCGAATTTGATGAAATTTTGTGGGTAGCCTGAAAATAATCCCACTTAAAATTTAGTCCATGTTTGGAGTTTCTACGATCAGTGGTTCTCGAGATATAAGTAAAAAACGAATTTTTCGTTTGTCTCATCATCACGAGAGAACGGCTGAACCGAATTTGATGAAATTTTGTGGATAGCCTTGAAATAGTTCTTCATAAATTTTGCCCGAATTTCGAGTATCTAAGTCTAGGAGTTGTTGAGATATTAATGAAAAACGAAACTTTTTTCTAGGAGTTCTACTCTCTAACTCCGTGGCTTATCCAAACGAAAAACTTGAAAATCGTTGAAACTTTATCTCTGAGTTTGATGGGAGTGTTTGATGGAAGAGTTTGATGTGTTTGATGGAAGAGTTTGATGGGAGATTTTTTGCGCTAATTAGTCACTTTCTGAAAACATAAATTGTTTGAAACATTATTTAAATGGGAAATCTATATCCATGGTTTATTTCTCACAAGCTTTTATTGAACAATGAAAAGTATAAAGAAATCAAAATGGTCATTTAATTTCGTAGTTTATGAGGAAGATTCTATCTTATATCATGTTGCTCAGAAACGCAATTAAATTAAATCTGTCTGTTAATTTTAATTATTATTTTCTTCGATTTGAATAATAAATAAAAGGATATAAAAATATATTTTAGAAAAGAACGATTTGATTTTTCTAATAGCATTTTTGACTGGATAATATCAATTACGGTCTTCAGGTTTAAACGTTATTGTTATTGATATTTTCGGGGATTATTGATTCAGGGATTATTGATAATTTGAAGTTATTATGCAATTGTTTTATTATGACAAAAAATGTTTAAACTCATATATTGTACGTTGCACGAATAATCTTCTACAAATACACGCGTATATCTTCTAATCTACGAAAATATAAGTAGTACAGGTATATTGGCATATGTTTTGATATATATTGGAATATATTGGAATCAATTATGACCTTCTGGTATAAAGAGTATGGGGATTATTGATATTTTCAATTTATTACGTCATCTCTTTTATTTTGGCAAAGATTTTTGAGACTCATATTGTAATACGGGTAATCTTCTACTAACACACTGGCATATTTTCTAATCTACGACAATATAAGTAGTACGGGGTTGTATATATTGATTCAATTCCTTTTTTTTCCTTTTTTTTTTTTTTGTTGTTCTTTGTTTTGTTTTTGTAAATTTGCTTACAAAAGGGCCAGGATTCTTCAGATCTGTCCGTGAAGATAATTTTGCTTAGTGAGAACAGATATTCTTAAACTTTTCATTAGGAGCTATAAATGTAATATTTTAACAGAATTTGCACATGATTGCGAATTATAAGTTTCTTTATATTATATACTCCGTACGAAGAACGTTTATGCTGCTAGTTACCAATAAAATTAAACATACAAATTCATAGAAATTGCTTGATTCTTTCTCTCATTCTCCCTGAAGAAAAATCTATATATACTAATTGCCAAGTATCCGTCTGTCACGCTTTTTCTAGGCACTTCCCGAATAGAGACTTGCAGTCGATCGTTCGATAAAATCCCCTGGAAAAATCGAATTTTTCAAAAATGTTCTGTAGAGGGGGTGCTCGACGTCAAAACATTCGAAAAGTGAAATGATAGAAAAGCATGCTTTGCAATGAGATAGAGACTTCAAATTTGGTGCATGGGTAAATCGTTCGAATGGAAGAAAGTGTGTAATTTCAGATTTCCAATATTTTCAACTTAAGGGGGTGCCGCACAAAAAAATGTTCGATTTGCCGAATAAACGAGAAACGACTCTTTTAAAGTTTGAGAGAGGCTTGAAATGTGGTATATGGGCTAATCATTTGATGAAAACATCCAAGACAAATATATTTTTCAAAAATATTCGTTTTGTTCCAGAGAAAAATGTCTGATAGGTGAATTAATAGAAAACATGCTTCGGGATGGAAGAGAGATTTCAAATTTGGTATACAGGTAGATAGATTGGAAGGAAGAAATTATATAATTTCAGTTATTCAATATTTTCTACTTTAGGGGGTGCCGCACATCAAAATGTTCGATTTTCGAAATAAAAGGAAAACGCATCCTGAGAATCGCAAAATTAGATAGGGACTTGATATTTGGTATATAGGCCAATCATCTGATAAAAAACCAAAGAAGAATGAAGTTTTTCAAAAATGTTTATTTTAGAGGGTGGGTACTTCCCACAAAAACGTTTGAAAGGTGAATTGATAAAAAAAACATGCTTCGGGATGAGATAGAGGTTTCAAATTTGGTGTACGGGTAGACAGTTTGGAAAAAAGAAAATGTACAATTTCAGTTTTCCAATATTTGCAATTTTGGGGTGTTCCGCACACCAAAATGTTCGAGTGAGAAAATGAACGAGTGAGAAACGCATCCTTTAAAATATGATAGAGGCTGGAAATTTGGTAGATGGTCCAATCTTTTAACGGGAAAGCCAAGACTAACAGAGTTTTTTAAAACTTTCATTTAAGGGGGTGGTTGCTCCACACAAAAACATCATTCGAAAGGTAAAATGATTCAAAACATACTTTCCAATCAGATAGAGACTTTAAATTTGCTATAATGGTAGATAGTTGGAAAAGAAGAAAGTGCACAATTTTAGTTTTTCATAAATTGGTACTTTAGGGGCGCAGCACGCTAAAATGTTCGATTTGTCGAATAAATGAAGAACTCTTGTTTTAAGTGAGATTGCAATTTGGTACACGGGTCAATGGTTCAATAAAACTCTCTAGAAAAATCGAATTTTTCATAAATGTTCTGTAGAAGGGGTGCTCCACATCAAAGCGTTCGAAATGTGAAACGATAGAAACGCTAACTTCGTGATGAAAAAGAGACATCAAATTTGATATGTGGGTGCATAGTTCGAAAAAAAGAAAGTGCGCAATTTTAGTTTTTCAATATTTGCTACTTTAGGGTTTGCCACACCAAAATGTTCGATTTGCCGAATAAATTATAAACGCCTTCTTTTAAGTGAGATGGAGACATAAAATAATTTTTTACACAGAACATATCCAATGAAATGCACGGAAACAATCAAATTTTTCAAAAATGTTTGGTAAAGGGGGGGAGGAGGCTCCACACCAAAACGTTCTAAAGGTGAAATGATAGAAAACATACTTCACGATCAGATATTATAAATTGTGAGTGACGGTTCGAAAGGAAGAAAGTAAACAATTTCAGTTTTCCAATATTTACTTCTGTAGGGGTGCCGCACATCAAAATGTTCCATTTGCGGAATAACAGTGAAACCCTTTATTTTAAATGAGATATAGACTTAAAATTTAATACATAGGTCAATCGTATGGTTAAAGAAAAATCTAGTTTCTGAACATTTATGTGGAGGAAGAGGGGGGGGGGGGGGGTGCTCCACGGCAAAACTTTTAAAATGTGAAATGATAGTAAAACAGACTGCGCAATGAGATAGAGGCTTTAAAATTGGTACAAGAATAGATCGTTAGATAGAAATAAAGTGTATAATTTCAGCTTTCTACTATTTGCTAATATAGGGATGCTAACACTTAAATATTTACTTAGCTGAATAAATGAGAAATTCCCAGTCTGAAGCGAGACAGATATTTGAAATTTGGTGTACGGGTGAACCGTTAGAAAAGGACCACAGGAAAAATGAAATTATTCAAAAATTCACGTTATTTGGATGTTGCTTATTGTGAGACTGTTCAACGGGTATTCTACTAGTAAAATATCTAATGCTTCAGGAACGGCTCGTAATCAGGATTTTTGGTTAAAAATACTTCTGAAACAATGTTTTCGCTCTGACTACTGAGAAAAAAATTAAAAGACAAATTCTTAATTAAACAACAGCATAAAGGTTGGAAAAGGTGCCAACTAATTAATTTTAAAGTCAAAAAAGAGCCTTCTTCGTTAGGATAAATAGGACAAATCACCAGTACCAATGAAGGCAAGAGCACATCTGTCAAAGAGAGCACAAAATTAGGCTCCAAAATCAGCACAAAATCAGGCTCTAAAATCAAGCTCCAAAATCAGCACAAAATCAGGCTCTAAAATCAAGCTCCAAAATCAGCACAAAATCAAAAGCGAAAAGTCGCACAAAATCAGGTGCCTGGCCGCATGTGGGCTGAAGATTGATATAGGTACGTACATAGATATACTTAGATATATATAGTCACATCATTTTTGGGCCGATGTGGTGGCCTAGCGGTCAAAGAGGCAGGCGTTTCCTCGTGATGGCTCGGCTCCCGATTGCGGGTTCGAGCCCCGCCATAGATGTTGTGATGTCTTATTGGGGCAGAAGTCAGACTTCTACTTTCGGGTGCCCCGGGTCTTTGACTAAACAGAAGCTGCGCACATTTCTTCCTTAATAAAATATGTTAGGGACACGACACCAACCAACCAACATTATTTTTGGAGTGAAATGTGGAACATATATAAGTATAAAAATTAATATATGTTAGTTATTATCTTCATAATACGCTTTTTTTAAGCTAATTTATGATCATAAATACTTTAACACTTAATTAATACTTTATATCATATATACTATATCACACTTTATATTATACATAGTTTAACACTTAATTACACCTTTATCACAAAATTACCCGAATTTCTAATACTGAATAATATTAATATCCAGCACAGAGTTTTGAGTTTTCAAACAATTTGTACAAATACATCATTGGTAAATTGGTATTCATCATTAGTATGACTCGAAAAAGAATGTCGCCGTTTGCCGTATAAACACCAACAATAATTGTAAAACGGGCAGGTATTTATTTATAACGAGCAAGGATCATATAGAATTCATGTCTTATTTGGGGTATCTAGAGGGTCGTAAAGTAACTTTATCCACTCAGTTATATGACAGGATTAACATCTAGTCTTCTGTTGTAGTAGTATTTAGCCTTGCATTCGCTACCTACAGATTTCAGATTGAAATGCAACTTCAGATCAGCAAGACATCGTCATCCTCTGTGTTTTGAGTAGCATCCTGGTTAAAGATTATTGAAAAAATCAAAGCTAGACCTTTATGAGACTGCAGTGATCCACTGCATCTAACTGCAGTGTTAAGCTAATGTAAAGCTTAACACTGCAGTTCTCGTAAAGCCCTCGTGTCCCAGCCGGAATTCCGCTTATCTAAACAATGCTTTAACCATTGAGCCGGACAATATTATCTTCGCGGTAATGGATCCCATATATTGTTAAATTTTTACATTTTAAGTGTGTCTACTATTTTACTCCTCCGGTGTTTGGCGTCGCGATAACTCGTAAAATCTCGCCTTATGACCTAACAGCATATGTGTAGCTAACGCCCATAAAGAAATATTAAATGCCTTGAGCTAGAGACGTCTTTAGCTCAACGCTATGATACTGACCTAGCACGCCTTAGCCCTGGAATCAAACCTTGGCACTGCCAAGTTTGGGATTTCGTCTTCTCGTTACATTGGTGACCTTAGACGAGCACGAAGCATCCTTCACTCTATTATTTCCAATTATTCAGTCTTCTGACTATTATATATAAATTGAAAAAATGTTCTTTCTATACTCCCCATGAGATGGCGCAAGCACAAACGAGTAACTTAATCTCCCAAGATTCTCTGGTGTTGACTTGCCGTACAGAGACTGGCCTTGTTACTCACTACGAAGTTACTTAATCGATATTCCTTCCTTTCATCCTGCAGCTGGCACACCTCATCTGTATTCCTGTAACAACTTCATTCAGTTTCCACGAAACTCACTGGGAGGTGGAATAGTTTAAGATAATATTAAGTGTCTTCAATTGGAAACGTCTTTAGCTCAATGCTATGATACTAGCCTACCACGCTTTAGCCATAGAATCAACCCCGGCACTTTTTAGTTGGTGATTTCGCTTTCTCCATGTTGAAAGATACTTGAGATCCCAATACATTTTAATATAGAGTAAGAGTTGAATTAACTGAGAAAAAATTAACATAAAATTAAAAACTATAAATTCACTGTTTTTAATTTAAACCTTTCTCTAATGATAAATGTTAATCTACATTTTAAAATTCGCATTCACAGCGCATTAAGCATATATCTACCCTTTCACTTATTTCTCAATTTCCTTAAACCTCTTTGTGCTCACACAAATATTATGCCCTCCCCCCCCCCGGTATATGTAATTTATATCTCCTTTCCTTGGATAAATTTTAAGGTCTTCCAAAAGAAGCGTCGAGCACTTGATTCACCATTTTCGTTACCTAACCATTACCGTTTGCTAATATCGAAACAGAAGTCCCCTTACTTATCTCCCCATTATGTAAATGGCAGTGACCCATATTTAAACTCTACCCCTTCCTCCTGGTTCCTGTTATCAGTGGTGTGTGACTCCAGGGTGGGGTCTCCCATCGAACAGATCGTGAATCAACAAGTTTTATGACACCGAAGAATAAATGAACACTTATGAAAACAGTACGCTCTCCAAATCTGTTTCAGATCGAGGTCAAAGTGATAAAATTGACTTTTCAAAAAAATGTCGCCCTACATTCACCGCGGAAGACATCATACTGACCATGTGTCATCCAATTGATGTAGATGAGAAATTTAAAATTCATATTCGGCAGTCAAGAGATATTCGCTTCTCCAATATTGCAGGAATTGGTCGCTGTTTCCTCTTGATGAAATGAATACTTTTGACCGACGACTGAAATATTTAGCAAGCGTCGAATTGGCCTCCAATTCTAAGGATGTTTAATAACTACTCCGGGTTGCATTGACAGGAGAGAAGGAAAAATTTGGGAAACTGTGGCTTCTCGGTCACACATAAATCTTTTAAATGAAAATTTATTCTGTTTATGATTACTACAAAATGTGTATTTTGTTGGAACAACATATTGCAGCTGCACAAGAATAATATTAATAATATATAAGAGTAATATTTTATGCAGTGCTTTTAGCAAGAATAAAAGATTTCTCCCTCACCTGTTTTAGTAATCCCCTCTTCATACCATACCTGTCAGCGATGAAATGCAATGCAAACACATACCCAGTCTACAAGCAACAAATTCAATCCCTCAACTAACATTGGAGAAATTGAACTAAGATTTCATTCAAGGCATACTCGGTTAATTATACTTATTGCGTTCCAGTTTTAAATGCCTAATAAAATATTCAAATTACGAAATTTGCTTAAAATGGAAATAATTCTACATAGGAAACATAAATACTCGCTCTATTACTGCTGCTAAAAGGTTAAGTGTAAAAATATGATTCGTTACTGAAGCAACATAAATCAAATTTACGGCATCGACCACAAAACTATATTCCTTCGTCAGGATAAGAAAATCAGAGCAGCACCAGTAGATAATTTACTAATTTTGACACACGGCTACCAGTGCTAATGCAGCTACTTTATTGTTTCCCTATCATGACGAAAGAAGCTTATTTTGCTTGAGAAACCGGTTGAACGAAGTCAGTCGCACCACGCAATTGCATCAAGACTGCCATGTTATCTTCAAACTAAAAAAAATTCGTCAATAACACCGCTAAGACAGCAACCAGTATAGAACGGAAACAATTCACCAATGCTGGTGCTTAATAGCATGAAGATGGTTGGCGATTATAAAATTTCACTTGTGAGCAAACCTTAATAAAATTTGTACTTTTGATCATAGACAATTCTTAGACCTTAAATTATCCATTAAATGATATTTCTTTCTATACCCAGACCGTCCGACCTACCCGAAGATGTAAAGTATAACTAACTGTCCATTGGATGTTTGAACAAAATTTAATCAGTGGGTTAATACAACCCCTCCTGGAAAGATCAAAAATTACACTTTATATCTGAAGTAGAAGAATGTAGAGACTACCTTGCATATAAAAGTCTCAGCTCAGTGGTTAAACAGGAAAGATCAATCATGCTTAAAGCATTGATTATGAAACACTTTCCAACTTCAATGCAATTTTATTTAAACATGTCTAAAATGCAATGCATTCCCCGGTAATATTTTAAAACTTATCACAATACTGCATTAATTTATTATATTTGAAAACTTAAACCTTCATCGAAAAAAATGAACTTCATTCAAATGACGGCATTGAAATATAAATTGCCTGGTTTAAACATCACTAAAATGTGATACATTCCTCGGTAATAATTTTAGAATTATCATAATACTACTATAATTTATTATATTTGAAAACTTCATCGAAAACAACTGAAATTCATTCAAATGACGTCATAGAAAAAATAACACGCCTGGCTCTCTTTATAAAAGCAACATTTCATTCATAAATAATTTCCTATTCATGTCATTCATCACAATACTACAATAATTTATTTTATTTAAAAATTAAGACCATGGAGTTACAAGTAATTAAACTCTATGCGTAAAACTTCATCGAAAAAAATCGTCCTTCTCTTTTTAAAATCAGTGAATATTTCATTCATATCATCTATGCAGACTCCATGAACTAAATGATTTTGTGTTAAAGAAATACAGCAATTGTAATGCAACTCATTCTACATATTTTGCTGTTTACATTTTATATTGGTGAAAAATAGGTTTCGTTGCAGAAATAATCAAATTTGGATGAGCATTTAAACTCAAATATATTGTAATTGCGTTGTTTCAGTACGTAGATGCATAGAATTTAAGCAAAAATAAAGTAGTTTTAGGACGGATACAACACTCAATATGAATTAAAAAGAAATTTAAAAATCACGATTTTGTGACAAGATGGATGCCATATATCATTTTGAAGTGGGTCACGTGACCTTTTCATATCATGGTCACGTGATCGCTTCATATAAGAGGTGTTATTATTATTTTAATTTTTATTTAAAAAACTACTGAATATATTTCGCTGAATTTTTTTATATATATTTTATGGAACAATTTGACTATTACCTAAAATTTTCGAAACAATTTGTGAATTTTAAATCCGCTTAAAAATGCTTGAAAAATTAGGTCCCATAGGGCTCACTGTATTTCAATTTTTCAACCTGGGTTCAATCCAAAACTAATTGGGTGATATTATTCATTTATATTCCCATAGGTCCTACAGACCGTCTGAACAACATACTAAAATTTCATTTTTACGGCAGTTATCGAGCTAACGGACAGACAGACAGACAGACAGACAGACAGAATGAACAAAGTCATAAAAACTTTTCAACTTTGTTGTAAAGTATTAACAAGAAAGATCAATCATGCTTAAAGCATTGATTATGAAACACTTTCCAACTTCAATGCAATTTTATTTAAACAAGTCTAAAATGCAATACATTCCTCGGTAATATTTTGAAACTTATCACAATACTGCATTAATTTATTATATTTGAAAACTTAAACCTTCATCGAAAAAAATGAACTTCATTCATATGACGGCATTGAAATATAAATTGCCTGGTTTAAACATCTCTAAAATGTTATACATTCCTCGGTAATAGTTTTTGAATTATCATAATACTGCGATAATTTATTATATTTGAAAACTTCATCGAAAACAACTGAAATTAAATCAAATGACGTCATAGAAATATAACACGCCTGGATCTCTCTAAAAAAACAGGATATCATTCATAACTTTCTCCCATTCATTTCATTCATCACAATACTATAATAATTATTTTATTTAAACATTTTGTTTAAGACCATGGAGCTACAAAAAATTAAACTCCATGCTTGAAACTTCATCGAAAAAAATCGTCCTTCTCTTTATGAAATCAATTAATATTTCATTCATATCAGCCATGCAGACTCCATGGACTAAATTATTTTGTGTTAAAAACATACAGGAATTCTAATACAACTCATTCTATATATTTTGCTGTTTACATTTTACATAGGTGAAAAATAGGCTTAGTTGTAGAGATAATCAAATTTAGATGAGCATTTAAACTCAAATATACTGTCATTACGTTGTTTCAGTATGTAGATGCACAGAATTTAAGCAAAAATAAAGTAGTTTTAGGACGGATACAACACTCAATATGAATTAAAAAGAACTTAAAAAAATCACGATTTTGAAACAAGATGGATGCCATATATCATTTTGAAGTGGGTCATGTGATCGTTTCATATCATGGTCACGTGATCGTTTCATATAAGAGGTGTAATTATTATTTTAATTTTTATTTAAAAAACTACTGAATATATTTCGCTGAATTTTTTTTTATATATTTTATGGAACAATTTGAATATTACCTAAAATTTTCGAAGCAATTTGTGAATTTTAAATCCGCTTAAAAAATGTTTGAAAAATTAGGTCCCATAGGGCTCAATGTATTTCATTTTTTCGACCCGGGTTCAATCCAAAACTAATTTTCTGATATCATTCATTTATATCCCCATAGGTCCTACAGACCGTCTGAACAACATACTAAAATTTCATTTTGATTAAGTCATTTTTACGGCAGTTATCGTGCTAACGGACAGACAGACAGACAGACAGACAGACAGAATGAACAAAGTCATAAAAACTTTTCAACTTTGTTGTAAAGTGTTAAAAATGTTAACTGGCCTTTCGAAAATCGGTTATTCAATTCCCCGCTGAGCCAGTATTCTTCTCAAATTCCTCTATAAACATGCAAGTTTTGGAAAAGTTGGCAAAAATCTATTTTTAACACTTTGCAACATAGTTGAAAAGTGTTTATGACTTTGTTCATTCTGTCTGTCTGTCTGTCTGTCTGTCCATTAGCACGATAGCTGCCGTAAAAATGCCTTTATCAAAATGAAATCTTAGTATGTTTTTCAGACGGTCTGTGGGACCTATGGGAATATAAATAAATAATATCACCCAATTAGTTTTTTATTGAACCCGGGTTGAAAAAATGAAATACATTGAACCCTATGGGACCTAATTTTTCAAACATTTTTGAAGCAAACTTAAAATTCTCAAATTGCTTCGAAATTTTTAGGAATTATTTACATTATCCCATAAAATATATAAAAAAAATTCAGTAAAATATATTAAGTAGTTTTTTAATTAAAAATTATTTAATATAGGGAAAAAAACAAATTCAATTAAATTCTGACTTTTGGATATCCTCCAGAAAGAAAAAAGAGATATATTATATAATAAATATCTTTCCAAGAGTTTAATCATTTTGTATATGAGAGAGGCTTCACATTTTAAAATAAATTTGGTAGATTACAATTTTTCAAATTTTTTTTAATTTTATATACCTCTTCATGATATATTTATTTGATGGCATTTTTAATGCACTTTCCTACGTACTAGAGAGTTAAAATTTGGTACACAGCTTAAATTTGTTGAACAGTTTATTCTACAAAAATTTGGTGGATATTTAAATATAGATCATACATTTTTTTCGAAATGGCCTGCAAATAATTCCCGTTCACTTCTATAAATCATTGTTGTAATATTGTTAAAAATTCTGATGTGGGCAGCACTTGTCTTTCCCTGCAGACTCATATTCACGTTCTCTTTATTTCTTCAATAATAATTTGAGTTTATCTGCACAAAATAAAAGCCATAAGTATTTTAAATGACATTGAATTTGCACGTTAAACTTAAAGTTGGTTCTCATTTGATAGCTGAACTTATTGCCAAAGGTGGCGTAGCGAAAACGCGAAAAAACTAGAATATCTCGACAACGGCTAGACTTAGAGTAATGGGGTTAGTCTTATTCTTTTTGTTGTAAAAAATCACGTATAAAATAGGAATTTAATTGATATAATTGAACACACGTAGTCCTTTATTTTTATACTTACTGATTTTTGCAGGCCATTTCGCAAAAGTAGCCCGTTCCTTTTTCCTGAATCGTACTAGAATAACCTACAAATGATTTATGTACCAAATTTTGTTAAATTTGGTGTATAAATCACTTGTAGGTCATTGAAATATTATACACCAAATTTTGTTAAATTTGTTCCATTAGTTTTTAGCTGTGATAAAGGATAAGAAGGATTAAGAAATAAAGGATTAAGAAAATAAAGGATAAAGGATTAAGAAAGGATAAAGGCAATTTCTGCCGATCATTTCGCAAAGAAGGCAGATTCTTTTATTACGAATCGTACTATAATCTAATGAACATCAGGATTTCCCACTAAAAACATACCTACCAAATTTTATGAAATTTGGTCCATTAGTTTTTCAATTAAAGTGGATGTAATATCCTCACAGGCACACAGAAACATACACAGATACACTCTTACACTCTTAATGAACATCAGGATTTCCCACTAAAAACATACCTACCAAATTTTATGAAATTTGGTCCATTAGTTTTTCAATTAGAGTGGATGTAATATCCTCACAGACACACAGAAACATACACAGATATACCCTTACACACACAGACGTCTTCCTAAAAATAGTTTTTTCGTGTTCTAGAAGTCCCAAAACGTATAGATTCTTCGAAAATTCGAGTTCCGATCTTCGGCACGATTCCGATACTTTGAATACATACACACACACACACATATATTATCTGCGTATCTGTGTATTATCTGTGTATTTAAATTTCGTGCCTATGCAATTACAATAGTTGTGATTTTAAATGATCCCTAAACTTTTATTATTTCTTCAACGAAGCCTAATTTTAACTTATGCAGAATGCAAATATCTGAAGCGATTATAAGGTGAGTTACATAAGAATTGCTGAAATTTTTTCACACAAAATTATTTAGCTCTGGAGTCTGGAATACAAGTTATATGAAGGAAATATTCATTGATTTTGCATAGAGAATCAGATGATTTATATTTCGATACAGTTTTAAATATTTAAGTATAATAAATTACTGTAGTACTGTGATAAAAGATATCACCACTGAATGTATCACATTTTAAAAATTTTTAAATGAAATTGCTTTTCAGTTGGAAAGTGTTTCATAATCAATGCTTATGCATAATTGATCTTTCTTGTTCTATTGTTGTCTCCGATAACTGCGCATTTCTTTTTCTACATAAGCCTCCACTGAAACAATTTTCGATTATAATATCGGGAAATGTACTATTTACTTTTCAGTTTCCTCCGTCTTTTTCTTTGCGCAAATGCACGTATTTGAAAACTAGTTTCCTCTTACTCAGATGAATGACTTTAATTTCATCTTTGATTCATGCTGATCACTGACCACATAAAACTGGGCTACATTCGAACTTGATCACTCAGATTTATCCAAGAAGCCGGTCTGTTTGATTCTTTATCCCTTTCTTCTTTTGCGTCCACGCCTTCGTGTGCGGCGCGTGCACCTTTTAGCCTGAGATTCAATTATCCTTCTGCCCTGTACTAGCAATTGCAAATCTTTACAGGAAGTTTCGTAAAAAATATTGTGAATAAATGTATCATTATCCCTAGACGCGCCAATTACAAAGCCAAGAAATCATCTGCAGACAGAACCAAAATTAATGTACCCTATTGATGATCATTATCCTTTATTGACGCTCCTTTTCCGAACTCTTCAACATGGGGTCAATGTCAGGGTCACTTCAGTTACCTTGTTTACCGGCTTAGAAGGGAGTTTTCTTTAGACCTTTAAGTACTATAATTTGGGGGATCTATGGCCCCGGACAGATCATCCATCAAATATTCATAGAGAAAGAATTCCCTTAGAATGTAGTATCACGAATTGAAACTGTAGTATATCAGTTCAATCAGGAATTAGTTCCAAATTCTCATTCATACGTTATGTTAATTGACTGAGGTAGAAATTCGGATGTGGCAAACATATGACATTCTCTGCAGATTAATAAAGTTCGATTTTGTGAGAAAACAATAACACAAATTACTAATTAGAGCTTTCTTAAAACTGGAATTTAGCGTCCTCGAAAATTTGCAATTCGCTTTCAATTGCACGTAAAATGACTATGTATTTAAACATTTTTAACAAAATTAATTTTTTAATATTTTTCAATCTCTCTATATTAAAAAAAGTAGCTGCCGCCGCCGCTATTTGACAAATTTCTCATTTCTCGAGATTCTTTGCTTCGTACCGCAAAAACTATTGCATATAAAAATATGAAATTTGGTACACTTGTAGAAAACGCTTTGACAAAAACGCTGAAATAAATCGTTTTTTGATATATATAATGTAGTTTCAGAAATATTTAATATCAAAATCAAATACAAAATATCTGAGCTGTGAATTCGCGTCCTAAATAGACTAACAATAGCAAGACCACGAATTTTTTCAGGCAGGTACCTATACATGTGTGAAGTTTTGCAGGACGGAGCCCTTTTTTTTAATTTCGATGTAGTTTTTGAGATATTTTACTTTTTATGCACTTCTAAAGTGAACTTTTTTTTTTCGTATCGGCACTTCTAGCAATTTCTCTGTCACGTACCATAAAAACTATAGCATGCAAAAATTTGAAATTTGGTACATTTATAGAGACACAACAGGGTAACACGGTGAAATAAACCGTTTATCGATTTAAACTTTTGTTTGGCATGAAATAGCTCGCGAAGCGAGCTCATGATCAAGGAATCCAGTTTTGGGATTCCCTGAGCTAAGAAAAATCCCTGTTTTTCCCTCCTGCGAAAAATAGGCAGGGATAGAAAAGAGATTTTAGAAAGTAGAACTTTTAGGAAAGATAGATGCGAAGCAATATCTGCGAGCGCAGCGAGTAGGAGACGAAGCCTCCCGAAGGGGGTTGCGCAAGCGGAGAGAGCAGGGGCAGAGCCCCCTAGTTATTAAAATAAATATTTAAAAAAATTGAGGACCTACCCAAGATCCATCTCCTTGCTTTAAGATTTCTCCTCTTACGTTTTCCGATTGCAAAAATTGTATTAAACAGAATTTAAATAGCATAGTTTGCCTGAGACTTGTCCTGCCTACAGACTCACAGACGGGTACAAACACAGAATTTAAATAGCCTAGTTTGCCTGAGACTTGTCCTGCCTACAGACTCACAGACGGGTACAAACACAGAATTTAAATAGCTTAGTTTGCCTGAGACTTGTCCTGCCTACAGACTCACAGACGGGTACAAACACAGAATTTACATAGCTTAGTTTGCCTGAGACTTGTCCTGCCTACAGACTCACAGACGGGTACAAACACAGAATTTACATAGCTTAGTTTGCCTGAGACTTGTCCTGCCTACAGACTCACAGACGGGTACAAACACAGAATTTAAATAGCCTAGTTTTCCTGAGACTTGTCCTGCCTACAGACTCACAGACGGGTACAAACACAGAATTTAAATAGCCTAGTTTTCCTGAGACTTGTCCTGCCTACAGACTCACAGACGGGTACAAACACAGAATTTAAATAGCTTAGTTTGCCTGAGACTTGTCCTGCCTACAGACTCACAGACGGGTACAAACACAGAATTTAAATAGCTTAGTTTGCCTGAGACTTGTCCTGCCTACAGACTCACAGACGGGTACAAACACAGAATTTACATAGCTTAGTTTGCCTGAGACTTGTCCTGCCTACAGACTCACAGACGGGTACAAACACAGAATTTAAATAGCTTAGTTTGCCTGAGACTTGTCCTGCCTTCAGACACACAGACGGGTACAAACACAGAATTTAAATAGCCTAGTTTTCCTGAGACTTGTCCTGCCTACAGACTCACAGACGGGTACAAACACAGAATTTAAATAGCTTAGTTTGCCTGAGACTTGTCCTGCCTACAGACTCACAGACGGGTACAAACACAGAATTTAAATAGCTTAGTTTGCCTGAGACTTGTCCTGCCTACAGACTCACAGACGGGTACAAACACAGAATTTACATAGCTTAGTTTGCCTGAGACTTGTCCTGCCTACAGACTCACAGACGGGTACAAACACAGAATTTAAATAGCTTAGTTTGCCTGAGACTTGTCCTGCCTACAGACTCACAGACGGGTACAAACACAGAATTTACATAGCTTAGTTTGCCTGAGACTTGTCCTGCCTACAGACTCACAGACGGGTACAAACACAGAATTTAAATAGCCTAGTTTGCCTGAGACTTGTCCTGCCTACAGACTCACAGACGGGTACAAACACAGAATTTAAATAGCTTAGTTTGCCTGAGACTTGTCCTGCCTACAGACTCACAGACGGGTACAAACACAGAATTTAAATAGCTTAGTTTGCCTGAGACTTGTCCTGCCTACAGACTCACAGACGGGTACAAACACAGAATTTAAATAGCTTAGATTGCCTGAGACTTGTCCTGCCTACAGACTCACAGACGGGTACAAACACAGAATTTAAATAGCCTAGTTTTCCTGAGACTTGTCCTGCCTACAGACTCACAGACGGGTACAAACACAGAATTTAAATAGCTTAGTTTGCCTGAGACTTGTCCTGCCTACAGACTCACAGACGGGTACAAACACAGAATTTACATAGCTTAGTTTGCCTGAGACTTGTCCTGCCTACAGACTCACAGACGGGTACAAACACAGAATTTAAATAGCCTAGTTTGCCTGAGACTTGTCCTGCCTACAGACTCACAGACGGGTACAAACACAGAATTTAAATAGCTTAGTTTGCCTGAGACTTGTCCTGCCTACAGACTCACAGACGGGTACAAACACAGAATTTAAATAGCTTAGTTTGCCTGAGACTTGTCCTGCCTACAGACTCACAGACGGGTACAAACACAGAATTTAAATAGCTTAGTTTGCCTGAGACTTGTCCTGCCTACTGACTCACAGACGGGTACAAACACAGAATTTAAATAGCCTAGTTTTCCTGAGACTTGTCCTGCCTACAGACTCACAGACGGGTACAAACACAGAATTTAAATAGCTTAGTTTGCCTGAGACTTGTCCTGCCTACAGACTCACAGACGGGTACAAACACAGAATTTAAATAGCTTAGTTTGCCTGAGACTTGTCCTGCCTACAGACTCACAGACGGGTACAAACACAGAATTTAAATAGCTTAGTTTGCCTGAGACTTGTCCTGCCTACAGACTCACAGACGGGTACAAACACAGAATTTAAATAGCTTAGATTGCCTGAGACTTGTCCTGCCTACAGACTCACAGACGGGTACAAACACAGAATTTAAATAGCCTAGTTTTCCTGAGACTTGTCCTGCCTACAGACTCACAGACGGGTACAAACACAGAATTTAAATAGCTTAGTTTGCCTGAGACTTGTCCTGCCTACAAACTCACAGACGGGTACAAACACAGAATTTAAATAGCTTAGTTTGCCTGAGACTTGTCCTGCCTACAGACTCACAGACAGGTACAAACATCAGTGAAAAAATCTATCAAATCCGAGAGTCGAAATTTTGAACCCCATCTCATCAAAGTCTCCCCAAATCCCAGTCGTCCCCTCAGACAAATTGTATGTAGGGAAAGTAAAAAGGAGAAAAAATATATTTTATAATATCAAATTTTATTTTACAACTAAAAAATGTATCCGCCGCTGCTCAAGATTTAAGATGCAAACCTCAATGAATTACACCAAAACATACAGCGAATTCTCGAAAACTAAGCAATGCTTTTGCCATACGCTCGCTTAGGACAGAAAATAAATAATTTGATATACAGGTGCAATATGCACTAAATCAGCTTGCGGGAACGCATGCAATCCAGGTACACGGTCTTCCTTAGCTCAATCTAAGAAGTATATACTTTAAACCTAAGTTCTAACATAATTAGAAACTGATATTCAAAATTATCAAACTAATACATTTTATGTTGCTTTCAGAACACCTCTCACGGAAAAAACGAAACGGCGCTATGATTAATTAAAAATGTAAAAATAAAAATTCCTTTACCCGAAAGTTAAATTTTTAAAAAAATGCTATCTCAGTGAGTTTTCATCAGAATTTTGCCATTTTTAACACAATACTCAAAATGGTAATATACTACCAAATTAAAGAATGTAGAACAAAATCTTTAAAATTCACAAAATTAAAAAACCCGTAATTAAATCCACTCCACTTCGAAATAGCTGTTTTTCTCGTTTCAGAAAAATGTCTGCCATTTTATCAAAACATCTGCTTTCGTATCTTTTGCATTCGGAAATCGTCCACTCCAACAAATGTGATTTTAAAGCATATTATATAACTGCAGTGAGTTCTTATCGCACTTTAACATTGTTCGGCCGCGGTCTTTTTCACGGTTGACAAAAATCGTCAACGCTTGTAGAATATACGGCGAATTTCCCCACTCAGAATAATGGTATCAAGATCTTTAATTTTGAATAATTTGCATTCCAATTGTGCAAATTACACAAAAATCCACAACGTTCTGGATAATTATATAATCTTCCTAAATATGAAGTTTTACCGCGATATCTGCATTTGTTGTCGAGTTTGTTCTGCATTTCTATCGTCTACACCTCTCAGTCTAAATATGCACATTTCTCGCCGAATATCTTCTCTGTTAATATGAATTGAAATCAGGGCCGTTGCCAAGCAGGGGTCAGAGGGGCTAAGATCCCCTCCCCCCCAAGAGGTATACTCAGCCCCTCACCCCCCTTCTGATAAAAATATTAAATATTTAGTAGTGATATGAAATTTTATCCAACATGTCATCCAAACTTTGAATAAAAAATTTCTTTATGGTATATTTTTATAAATTACTTTGTTTTAAAGAATACTTAATTTAGCTGCTGAATTTGTGGTTATACTGATGATCAATTTATTTACATATTTAATTTAAACATATTTAAATATTAAGACAATAGTATTTGGATACTTTTGTATTATTGCGGGGTTCACTGTTATACATTCAAGAGTCAAAATCAATTGATAAGTAGTTAAGAGTTAATATTACTCTTACACTGTTATACATTCAAGAGTCGAAATCAACTAATAAGTAGTTAAGAGTTAATATTACTCTTACACTGTTATACATTCAAGAGTCAAAATCAACTGATAAGTAGTTAAGAGTTAATATTAAGCGTTAACTTGCATTAACTTTCAGAAATTTTCTTCAATTAATTAACAGTTTTGCTACTAGTTGATGCTTATATCAAAATTAATTGTAATTATTATATATTAATATTGATGTACAGTAGCTATATGAATTTTCCTAATCAACTCTTAGCTTACAAATATAAATATGCAATTATTTGTTAATAATTTATATAGATTGAAATATATAATAGTAACTATTTAATAAATGCTAATGATTAACTGTTTTGGTGAGACCCTTCTTCAAGATTGTTGAGTCCCTCCTTGAACGTCTCGCCAGCTCCTCTTGAATTTCGTGCTACGGCCCTGATTGAAATGCGCACTTGTTTACTACTTTAACGATACGTAAGATCGAAACCGGACGATAGATGCCAAAGGACAGAGAGAATTCCATTTAAATATAATTCAATGCAATGCAAAGCAAGCCAACTCCATTTAATTTTATTATTCAGCATTAAAAAAATATCACTTTTTTTTTTTCCTGCTCCCAACTTTGGGCTGCATTTTGCCACCCAAAGCTCGTGCTTCTTCTGCTTTTAAGGAAATACGGCACTGCTTCTATGGGAACTGATAATTTCAGTCGGATTCTTGTGATTTTAAACTTGGCCTTTGCAGCTTTGTGTTGCCCAAGCTAAATTGTATACGAATTTCATGCCGTGGAAGGACAAAAATTACTACGTGGAAGGACAAAAATTGTCAATTCCCATAGAAATTCGCAAAATTGCGGGAAATAGTAAGTTTTCTTGATGAGATTGCAGTTAACAGTTATTCCATGCTGATGAGAACTTAAAAAGGGCGAAACCGGCCCATGGATACAGGATACAGTTATCTGCAATAGCAGTATCTTTTCTGCCTCCTTTTGTGTTGTGGCTATACAGATAGTGGTTAAGTGTTGTCTTTTATTGTAGTAATAGCCCATGATTAAACCGGTTTTTTAAATTACTTACGAGCAGAATGTCTGTGCCCTCGTTTCAATAATACATCTAAATATATACCAGTCACTTTTTAAAATGTGTAACACTTGAAACAATACTCGATTTTGTAGTAACGACTTTTTTTCATAGATACTTTGAAGTGCTTCCTCTGTGTAAAAAATATTTGTATTTCAAAATATATTTCTTTTATATAATGTATTTCATTTTGAATTTTAAAAAACTCTGATTTCAGAGTTGTGAGTCTCAAAGAAATTGATAGTTTATCCATAGCCACCTTTGTAAAGGTTTCTATGGTTTGTCAAAACACTCTAGTGAGTCTTTCTAGAAAATGGTTTAGTGCTGCCATCTATCAGAAATTTTGACATCTATTTCGATAAAGCTTATAATACGAACTTTTAAGCATTATAAGAACCTTGATAAACCTAAGCATTCTAATTACGACTTTCAGTAAAGAGATTAGTGACGTTCGAAAGATCTATACACTGCACTGGAGGAAAGGCAGCGATATTAGGAATTATAGCCACTCCCAGCACACACACTCAAAGACTTATCTGATTATTATGGGGGTGTTTGCTATTTTGACTGTTAGGAAAGAGATACGTTTTAAGCAACTGAAATCCCTAATTTCCAAATGGCACGCGACTTAAAGGCACTTTTCGAATAGATAGAAACTTGAGCTTTTGTGCTTTTGGCATTTTGTCAAACGTTTGAAAAACCTGGTAAAAATTCAATTTCACAAAAATTTTTATTTGACAATCTAGAATGCTCCATATCAGTATCGTCGCAGGAAATGTTTCTTTTTCTGGGGGAGAGGGGAAGATATTTTGTAAAAATTTGATTTCAGGGTTGTGAATCCTAGAGTGCATAAATTGGTGATTTATCAAGGCAGTGGCGTTGCTAGGGGAGAACTGAGGGGGCGACCGTCCCCCTAAAGCATTAACAAATATGTGATAATTTTTTTTATGCATGAAGCATAAGTAATTTGTTGATTCTTTCTGCCTTAAATTTCATTTGATAGACGTAGATCCTTAAATTAACTCAATTCAATTATGTTTGTCTGCCAGTCCACTTCAGGAGGGGATAGCTATTACCCTTCCCTTCCTCCCAAGCTCTGGCTTTTTTTTACCTCTGTTTAAAAAAGGGGGAAAATCTAGAGAAAAAAGAAATAACATCACATTGTCCGTTTTTGCTAATTTAGGGCCTTTTATAAGTGAGAATGACTAACAGAAGGTGAACAGTTGGGTAATTAAAAAAAAACAATGTCCAAATTGGAAACACAAATGATTACAAATAGGATCGGATCTCTATCTGTACCCCATCTGTATGTGTGGTCTGCATTCTATGTCTGATTAGCCGGTTAGCCGATGGTGGGAATCAGAACCCTGGAGAAAGTTACAACTTCAGTTGCACATTTCCCTCTTCCCACTCTTCGACGAATAATACGAAATGTGTGGTGAAAATAGTGAGTGTTGTTCTCTTCTGCTTTTGTTTTCAAAGGAAGTTGGCTAAGTGTAAATGACTCATGGTAAATACTAGAAATAGTGAAAGATTTCAAGATATTAAACTTTTTAACTGTGAGGGAATAAACTGTGAAAGAGTTAAGGAATTTAAATATTTGGGTTCACTTGTTACTGATAATAATGAGATTAAACTAGAAATTAGAGCAATAATTCCTGCTGGAAACAGATGTTATTTTGCTTTACAGACACTTTTGAGGTCAAGCTATGTAAATATTAAACTCAAAATACTTATCTATAAAGTGATAATAAGACTAATTGTTCTATACGGATCGGTGACTTGGACTTTAATTAAAAGAGATACTGATCCTTTGGGAATATGGGAAAGAAACATTCTACGGAGAATTTTTGGAGCAATATGTGAAGATGGACATTGGAGGAGTAGAACAAATAGAGAGGTTTATGAGAGATATAAAGAGATTGATATTGTTACAACTATAGGGAAAAAAGAATTCATTGGCTCAGACATGTGATGAGGATGGAGGAGAGGAGAGTTACTAGAAGGCTTTTGGAGGGAAACCCAGAAGGGTCAAGATCCCGAGGAAGACCTAGGGTCAAATGGAAGGAGCAGGTAGAGGAGGATTTGAAATTGCTTGGTATTAGCAATTATAAGAGGAAAGCGGCCAATAGAAAGGAATGGTCAAAAATCTTAAAGGTGGTCAAGACCCTACAAGGGCTGTAGTACCATGATGATGATGGTGGTGGTGAATATAGACTATCGTGAGCGTCAGAAAAAACACTTCGGGCAATTTCACTTGTCACACGACATTCAATCTCACAATTTTTCGTAGAAATTTCAACGAAGAAGCGTGTGTGTGTATGTGTGTGTGTGGGGGGGGGGGGGGGTGATGTAAAACAATTATTATGTTTCTGTTTATATGGGACAGATTAACAAAAACCCAGATACGCATTTGGTGATTGTCGATTAGCGCTGATAAGCCACTCCAATGGTATATCATTGTCAGACCCTCGTCTGAGTAAAAAAATAGAGCTATCGTATCTTTTAGATGGCATACAAAAGACGGCTGTGTTCCATCTATTCCACCCCTATCATATAGTGAAATGACGCGACTGTAAACATTCATAATTCTGTAAACATTGTGATTTGTTTTGCCAATATGTAATAGGAATGGCACATAAATCACCAAAGAGCTTGGTTAAAGAATATTTTAATTTGTGAAAGAATGTAATTGAAATATTTGAAAAACATTCAAAGGTAAAATGTCACAAAAAGTCATGTGCGGCCGCAAACCAATTCATAATATTTTTCGGAGAGCAAGAAGAAATTACGGGAAAAACAAAAACTAAATGTTGAAATATATAGAAAATTATATCTGCCATTATGCCTTGATATTCTGTGGAACATAAGAAATACCATTACGTGGACATGAGAACTAATATAGTTTATCTCATAGGGAGTCCACCGCCAACGAAGCTTCTCTTCTAGATGAATACGTCAGCACTTCAGCAAGGAACGCAATGTACTCGTATGCAAGCCCAATTGTTTTAAATGAACTCATACAAATGATTGGAAATCAAAATCGAAGGGAAATTGTGGAGAGAGTAAATAAAACAACTTTTTTGCCATTCTAGGAGATGAGACAATAGATATCGCTAGGGTTAAAAAATTTTCACTTAGCGTTCGCTACATAAAGATGTTATAACCGTAAGAAAAGACTTTCTGACAATTTATGATCTGCCTATTACTAGTATCGCCTCCACTATCAAATCTAATCCACTGTAGCTCGACTTACAAAATTTAGGAGGTCAAAGCTATGACGGCGCTTCAGCAATGAGGGGAGCACTAAATGCAGTTCAGTTTGGTATCCGAAAATATTTTCGTATTACTGTTCACATTCACTGATCATCTCACAATCTAAATATTTGTATTAGTCATGCTACAAAATCGTCAAATATTTTAAACTCTTTTGTACAACATCTGAAATAAACTATTTCTTCAGAAGTTGTTGGTTTTTTTTCAATTATTATAAGACTCGCTGATCAAGAGACATCATGCAGTTATTGTATTTCAGATTATTTTCAATGCTTTATTGCAGCATTAGAAAAAGTAATACTGATCCAATGTGAAGCATCGAGTAAAGCTGACAGTCTTTATACAGATATGCGCAGTTTCAGACAGTCTTTATACAAACCTGCGCAGTTACAGATTTATTACGTTTTCGTGACGAAAATGCTCTCTTTAATTTACAATCTATCAAAAATTCTATAAAGGAAATGCTGAATCTCAATTCTGCAATGAACAAAATAGCTTTAGTGGAGAAAAGAGTTCTTCGGTTAAGAAGAATTTTCAAGAAGAAGAATTTACAAACTTGTTCTACAAAGCTGAGAACATTGCCCGATGTAGAAGTTCAACCGTCAATTCCAAGAAGAACGGCAGGAATTCAAACATTTCGATGTAATGTTGAAGCTGAAACCCCCTAGAAATATAGATGAACAGTATTTATTTCATTTTTCAAAAGTTCTGCATCTCTTCCAAAACGGCTGTTAAGCCATAAAAACAGATTTTTGTAACTTGATTACATTTTATGTTGTATCTACCATAGAAAATCCATATTTATTAATTTATTTAATTTTTTTTTTTTTTTAAGGGATTTCTGGCTACGCTACTGTATCAAGGCACTCTACTGGGTCCCTCTAATGAAAGTGCTGCCTGTTTTAGTGCTGCCATCTATAGGAAATAATGACATCTATTTTGATAAAGGGTGCAATACGGACTTTTAAGTATTACGATTTGGAGCCTTTGTAAACCTATCTATCTAGTTATTCTAATTACGTTACGACTTTTAATAAAGAGATTAGGGGTGTTTTGAAAGATCTATGCACGCAAGGGAGGTAAAGGAGGGATATCAGAATCATAGCCATTCGGTTTGGTTGCGTCCCTGTGCCGACAGCAACTTGAAACATTGCATCCCCTTTACCTCCCCCTTTCCACTTAGCCTTCATGTCATCTCTTAGTATACTCAGCCCCCTCTCCGATTGAAATATTTCCTTTTTAGCAACGGTATGAAATTTCATACAACATGTCATCCAAATTTTACACGCAAAACTACTTTTTCGGAATTTTTTTTTGTAAATTACTTCGTTTTGTGTAGTACAGAAATGAGAATTTTTAGTGACTGAGTTTCTGTTTATATTGATGATCATAAATTTATTTACATATTTAATTTTAAAATATTCAATAAAGTTTCAAAAATTGGAGTTTCATAGTTAGACATTCTAGAGTTGTGCATTATCAACTAATAATGTATTATTCTAGAATGTACTCGCATAACTCTACAACTTAGTTATATAGAGTTATATATCATCATGCTGTACGCGATGTGTAGTTACAGAGTTAATATGTGATATACTGTATTTAGTTGCAATTAGAATAACTTTTTTAATATAGCGATTTATTTAAAGACTAAAATTTAATATTTTAGTTCATTTCCCTCCCAAATTTGTGTAGTGAGCCCTTCCTTCAATACCATTGAGCCCCCTTGAATATCATTCCAGCCCCTCTCGGATTTCATTTACAGCTACAGCCCCGACTGACTCATCAAGCATATTGAAGCCCACCATAGCTGGAAGCGGAGTCCATTGGCATTAGCTCTACTCGTATTTTCACTTTAAGAAGTATAATTGAAATAATTATGGGTGGTTGTTCTGCGCCGAACTGCTCTATTCATTCTAGAAGGGATTTTAGGCTATTTCGCTTTCCTAGAAACGAAGAAAGAAGAAACCAATTGCTAATGAATATGTACTTGTGCGAGCTAAGTTCTACAATATTCAAATTGAAACTTTTTTTATATATAAAGTATTTATTTTAAACACTTATTTCATAATTTCTGTAACTGTAGTATGGAACCCTATAGGCTTCAATATGCTTGATAAGTCAGCCTGTAGTAGAGGAGCTCTAATGTTGACCGTGACGTTTCCCTAATGACGGGGATGCACAAAAAATTTCTGCTGAAAGGCTAATAGATCCCAAGGTTAATTTGTCTCGTTCGCTATTCCCCCCATGGTACCATTTCTGGGCGAGCTGTGACGTCACTGCTAGACCTTCCGTTCTGTTGACAAGCGGCGCTTCGTTGAAAAACGTTGGAAAACAGCACGGTTTTGTTTAAAAATGCCTTGCTTTAAACATCAACGAGATACATGAAATGTTTCCTAAAATAATGTGCTAATACTGAAATATGACAAATGAACTCAAATTTGAATTCAAAACGAACTAAATTGGTGTAATTAACGGATGAAGAAGTCAAAAACAGCCGTTTGACAAATTATATATTAAGACAAGGATATGATTTTCCGGGTGATTTCGTATAACAAATACATTCATCTTCTTTTTTACACAAAATTTACATATTTCATGTGTAAATTGATAATCTTTATTAATATTTTTACTCACAAATATATTGTATGAATATGGATTTTAATATAGTATTTTTTAACAATTACTTTTACAACACATTAAAGATTTTAAACGAAATATCCCGTTCAAATTCATTAAATAGAGACTGTGTACTTTACTGTCTGTATTTTCTATTAAAGGTTTGGAATAGGATTCAACTGATGAGAAATATGTAAAAATAGAATCAAATAATATTTATTTCTATAAAACTCTCCATATTATCTTTATCAATTTGCAATTAAATTATCAATATGCTATGGCACTTATTCTATCGAGTAAGCGTACCATTCCGTTCCTAATAGTTCCTATACAAAAAATATTTGAACTTTATAATTTCTGAAAAATGTCATCGATTTGATTTTAAAATATTTAGATTGTATCATTGCATGCACAATGCATGTAATTAATATTTTCATTTTATATGCTTAAAGAAAACCCCGTTTCTATATATTTAATGATATACATCTGCTGTTTAATTTTGTTTATTTGAAGTTTTTGTGAATTCATTTAATTTGTTTTATGGTATAGATATTACCGTAGAATTCAGTCAATCAGCACTTTAAAATGCGACAGAAAATCGTGGAAAATAAAAGGGGGGGGGGGGGGGGGTTAGGGAGTATCATCCAGAATTTTATGCTAAAAGAAACAAAGGCTATTTTTATCATTTTATTCGACGACGAATTTTTTTTCTCCGAAATTTGTCCAATATTTAGGGGGAAGGAGCTTCAAACTAAAAAGATTCCATTCACCGTTTGCTTTAAAATAAATAGGGGTAAATGTATCATTTTAATGCGACTATAAATTTATTTTGTTTTTACAAAATTATCCATAAAATTACACTTGTTTCTTTTAACTTATGAATATTCCTTTTTTGAACAAAAACCATTTTTATTGAATCGAAACTACTCCGTCTTACTCATGATGAAGTCCTTCAATTTGACGAATCAAGATATAAATGCCTTAGCAAAAACTTTATTAACAAATTTACTAACAAAAAAAATCTTAACAAACTACATTTGACGTGACTAATAATTATTATTGCAATGATTTGATAAAATATGTGTTTTCAAATTTAAATCAATTACTGTTTTTTCTTCAGATGATTTTGAAAGTTTCCTGACCTTCTCTCAAATCCAGACGATATATTTTTTCTAAAGCATGTAAAATTTTTGAACTAGACAAAAGCTATGCATTCATTGCCTGGAAATAATATTTATTATAATTTATACTGCGTTATTCATGCCTGTAAACTTCGGAATACAGTCAATATTTAAATGATGACTGATTTGCCACATTTAGTTTAGAAATATATATTTATATCCTTCTCAAACCGATTCACATAACACACCTAACACCTATTGGCTCTTCTCTGATCATTCACTATTTTTTTATACATAACTTTTGCTCATTCTATTATCTTTCAACATAGCATTCAGTAATCTTTGTATAAACTTCACTTATGTTAAAATTTTAATAGCTTCCACTCTCATAAAAAAATTGCTATTTCTTTTCATATGTACGGAATTTATTTTCATAAACTTCACATTACTATGCATGTACTGTTTTATTTTATTCTATATTGCTTGCACACCGTTACTATTAGATAAATATTTAAATAGTTTCCGATCAACGTTTCTCGTTCTTCTCGCCTCTGTCAGAGAATGGGTCTAGCTAGAGCTCCTCTACTACAGGCTGACTTATCAAGCATATTGAAACCCATAGGATTCCATACAAAAGTTACAGAAATTATAAAATAAGTGTTTAAAATAAATACTTTATATGAAAAGAGAAGTTTCAATTAGAATATTGTAGAATTTAGCTCGCACAAGTATTCTCCATTACCGGGTATCCAATTATTTTATTAGCCATTGTTTTCTTCTTTCTTCGTTTCTAGGAAAGCGAAATAGCCTAAAACCCTTTCTAGAATGATTAGAGCAGTTCGGTGCAGAACAACCACCCATAATTATTTCAATTATACTTCTTAAAGTTAAAATACGAATAGAGTTAATGCTAATGGACTGCGCTTCCAGCAATAGTGGGCTTCAATATGCTTGATGAGTCAGCTCGTATATAGAGGAGCCTTAGGTCTAGCAGTGACGTCACTCGTCCTTCCTTCCCGGGACAACTTTTTCCCCGAACGAGACAACCTTATATATAAGATATTCTACGGACCTTGAATAGATCCGTCGTTTGGGGTCAAACGAGGTTCTATTAATTAATATTCGAAAGAATTAATAATAACTTTTAGTAATTCTAAATGACTACTATTAAACTGCCGCCCAGGTGGTGAAGTGGATAGCGTCACCGGCTGCTGTCTAGTGGGCTTGGGTTCGAATCCCGAGTAAGGCATGGTTGTTTTCCTGGTTGAAGACAGTCTTCCGCCTTCTGGGTCCTCGTTAAATGAGAAGCTGCACCCTTCAGACCTTAGTCAGTGATGCTTGCATATATTAATAAACTTTGTATTCTTGTCTTGTGTGTCATTCTCTCTGTCCTTCTTCTGGTGTCACTGGACCTGTATTCGTGCTAATGCAGAAACAGGGGTCATAAGCAACAACTATTAAACTTAAGTAATTTGCAAAAACGTCTTATCTGGGCATCAACATGACGAGCATCCGCTTGCGTATTTGGAAGTTTTAAAAAGAATAAATCTGATTTCGTGAATGAAATCCCATGTTACTTGAGAATCTCAGACAAAAGCGATTGATAATTTTTCTAGCATATTACAACTAGAATATAAGACATTTTTTAATTTTCACAGCATAGTATTTGCATATAATTAATATACAAATTTGTTTAAGTACATAGTTGAATGCAGTGATTTTCAACTAAGTTTGCTACTCAATAAGTAAAATACACTTTGTGCGAAGGATAAGGAAAACTTGAACAACGTATATAAGCACAAATAACACAATAATACAACGCTGCATTATTGTGCTATTTGTACTTATATACGTTGCTCAAGTTTTCCCCAAGTTTGTTACATTCAAGATTTATTTCTCACCAATTTTCAGTGCACTCTTTTGAATTGTTAAATTTTCTTAATTCCGCTTATATTAACAAAACCGATTTTTTCTGTCACTTACTAATATTATTTTAATATATATTTCTACTTCCTATTTAATATAAAGGTTGTAAAAGTTCATTTAACTTAGAAATAGGAAAAAGTTTAAAATGTTACATCTATTATATTCAAAATGTTATATCTGTATGTATTCATCTTACATAGGTAACAAATTTTAAAATCTCTTCAATTTCATGTACTCTGCATTTTTATGTTAAATTACTTTATTTTACTCACCAAGGAAATAAAACTTATTGAAAGGGTGAATTTCGATATAAATTCCACTTGTAATACCAAAACATTTTCCAATTTACTAAAATGCCAATCGCTCTGCCTCCCCAGCCAAAAATCTCACGTTACGCTACTGACACTCACTTAAAGTGTACTTTAGCAAATAAAATCTTTAAACATATATTGTTACTCAAGTATTCTAAATAACTTATTTTCTGCACAAAGCTACATTTCAATGTTTAATGGATTTAATTTTTATTTGCCATCATCTTCAGTTTACCATTACCCGCTATGGTAAAAATAATGCACTTTTGCCCTTACGTTTCTGCGCATTCTACTACGCAGGCTGTTTATTTACTCTCGTGCCCATGCTCTATTGACAGGTTACCGATCTATTCCACCCCTAAAAGGTTGAGGTTTACAAGAAAGTTGATAGTCGCTACATCGATCGGATATTAAGATTCGTGATCATTAAACCACAGATAACCCCTTTTTATGCACGATTAGATCAAATATTGACCTATGCTGCCATGTTAAGGAAATAAAAAAATTCGATTTTTTTCTTAATTTCTAGTTCTCTCTCAGATTTAATTTTTTTATCCGGTTCTAGATTTTTCGTTATCAAAGCAGATTTTAAAGTTTCTTGAAAATCCATTAATATATGTGGCAGCTATCGTGTCACAACAAATCGAAAACAGTCAGTCAGACGGACATCAATCCAAAAATAGTGAAAACATGTTCAGGAGAGAAACAATATTTTCTTAATACTATGTATGAGAACGTAAAAATCTGTGTCATTTATTTATACGCATTTTAGCGTATAAATAAATCATTTATTTTGATTCTTCATGAAAAATATCATTACTATTGAACAAATATTTAATTAAAGACTTTGTCGCATAATTTTGCATATGGAAAGTCAACTTATTTAACAATATTTAATACATCTTTAGTTTTATGTAACTTTGCTTCTACATTTATTTAAAAAACATACAATATCTGAGGACGGTATATAGGGTAAACCCGGGTAATATGGCCATACGGATTAGACGGCCAATCGTTGTCATTTGTGTAGTAGCCGGTAAATGACAACACTAACCACACAGTTATGGGTCAGATGTTCGAGAAGAAGGTTGGTCTTGTCGAACGCTAAAAGAACAGCGACATTGTAAGTATATAATGTTTTTTTATATTTCCAACCCCTCAAAATTTTTCTCCGTCCAGTAAGCTGCCTTATGATTACAGTTTATTTCGAGTTAAAATCTTGCAATCGAGCTTAAATGAGGAACTAAACATTGTATTTGTATGCCGAACCTCGATGCGTTTCATTGACGCCACGTTTTCCGGATAAGCGTCATGGCCATCTATCCCGTTTGTTAAGGATAGATGGCCCGCCTTTTCAGGATTACAGTTGACCCGTCTACCTGATAGATTATTTCGACATGCATGTTAAGCAGCTCCTCGCTTTCTTTTCAGAACCGAGATGAGTGGACACAAAACGATTTATGTAATGCAATACGTAATGGCACGTCAGTCAGACCAGTTTCCATTCAATTTCGTGTGTCGAGAGAAACACTGGAGAGGAGATAGAAAACTGGAAACATAGCCAAAGGCTTAATGGACTGAGTCGAGATCGCTGAATCTTGCTCTACTCAGAAATATTCTTAACCACAGCCAGTACTTCCAAGCAGAGTGGGACGAATGAACGGTCCCTCACAAAATTGTTGACCGATATTGCACCTGCTCCATTGATTAACAAAACTCGCACTACATACAAACCATCCAAACGTCAAAGACGCCATGCTACTATTCTAATGTCATCCAAAAATATAGATAAAGTAAAGCAAAAAACAAAAATTAAGAACTTTAGAACTCTGCCTAGGAAAAATCAAAATAGGAAGAAAAACTGTTGTAGAACTTTTTTCAGCAGCAGCTCTGAAGAGGAACTCGAGATTCAATATGCATCCAGTGGCATATCCAGTGATGATTTTGATCACTCTAATGAATGTGTAGAATGCGGAGAAGATTATGATAGTAGAAAGGTTAAAGGTGACTAGATTAAGTGTGTTGGTTACGATCCCTGGTTGCACGAAACAAGCTCATCACTTACCGATGTATGCCAGTCCTGCGGTATTATTATATCAAAAAAGAAGAGACATTTTTAAAATTTTCCAGTAATGTTTTATTTTAGTTAATATTTTTGGAAGTAATCATCTCATTTATTTTTGTAACACATTATCTGTAGTATTTTGCTCCAAAATTAAAATCTTGTTTTCAAATTAAATGCGAATCCTTCCTTATGCTTAAGGCGGAGTTAGACGAATCCCAAAAGTTACCTTTTCCCGATAGATGACTCTGAATATCGCAGGTTTGGCAAGATCCGACCTTGCGCCAAATAGCGATTATGTTCAATTTGCGGTAGCCCAAGTCTCACTCCCGGATTAATCTTGAAACCGGATGTTATGAAAAGCATTCAAATTAGAACTTGATTTCATCGGTAAATAAATTCAAAACGTGGAGTATACGTAAAAGGATGTAAAAACTTTCTTTATATTGATAATAAACTTTCTGTGAGACCAGAATATGTTCTCACATGTAGTGAGACAAGTTTATGTGTAGATTTATGGTGTCCTTAAAGGCAAACAAAGCATTAGTTTGGCTGACGCCGAATTTTATGAGAACTTGAACTTTTAGGTCAAAGGACAGTAAATTTAGAAGGCCATATAAGAGTTGGCCCGGACTGAAAGTACAGTCGTGCCATTGGGTGATGGGTGGCCAATCAGTGCCATGGAAGAAGTAAGGCGGAGTTACCCCCCCCACACACACACACACACACACCAAGTGGACCTCAAGTTTGGATCCGCGAATCGGCAGCATATATGAGTATTAAGATTATCGGCAGTATTAATATGAGTATTTTGTAATAGATAGTAGTAGAACATGAACAAGTAAGATGACTTAGAAGCAGTTATTAAAAGATTAGACTATTTAAAACTTAAACAATATCATTTATTAACAACATAACTACTTATTAACTTCCAATACATAACATTACTCTTAAAATAGACTGGTATGGAGACATGTGAGACTACTTGAACCAATATCTAAATATTCATTAACCGTTGGATTGTTGATGACACATACCTTGAGTTTTGGGCTTTGTTGGGAACCGTGGTCGAATTCGTCTGTAGTTGTTCTCTCCATGTCATGATGATACTCTCACTACTTGAAATCTGCTACTCTTACGATGATACTTGTCGTCATCTTACTTGTTCGTGTTGCTAAGTCAGAATGCTGATGCCTCTAAGTCATGATTTCTCTAATACTCAAATCTTTCTATAACTGCTTCTAAGTCATCTTACTTGTTCATGTTCTACTACTATCTATTACAAAATACTCATACTAATACTGCCGATAATCTTAATACTCATATATGCTGCCGATTCTCGGATCCAAACTTGAGGTCCACTCGGTGGGGGGGAGGGGGGGTAACTCCGCCTTACTTCTTAAATGGCACTGATTGGCCACCCCTCACCCAATGGCACGACTGTACTTTCAGTCCGGGCCAACTCTTATATGGCCTCCTAAATTTACTGTCCCTTGACCTAAAAGTTCAAGTTCTCATAAAAATCGGCGCCAGCCAGGCTAATGCTTTGTTTGCCTTTAAGGACACCATAAATCTACACATAAACTTGTCTCACTACATGTGAGAACATATTCTGGTCTCACACTTTCATATTTATATTGCATGTTCATACCGATCAGTATAAATTTTAAATCTTTTATGCGTATTCATAATTTAAATTGAATTTGTAGTTGCAGCATGCCTATTCATAATGTAATAAATATTTGTTATATGAGTATTGATGGGAAACTGACGAGTTAATTCATTCATTGCTGTTGAAGTATATTTGAAACTTCAACATTTTAAATGGGTTTGCTTGTCTTGTCTATCACGTATACTCTTAAGCATTTGTATATTTTATTATATCTCTACATTTCTATTGCTCATGGGTTGGTAAAATTCAGTATACCTGCATTGATAATGTTTTGTATGCGTTCATATTGATGTGTTTATTCTTTTATGCTTAATTCTAAACTCTTTCAGAAAACAAGAGCAAATAGGTTTCAAGTAAAACTGAGAAATTCCTATATATATTGTTGTTGGAGTGTATTTGAATTTTCAGCAACTTACATATTTTGCCTTTTCTGTCTATGATGTCTGTTCTTAACCATTTGTAGAGCTACTTTGTATATTGTTTTTATTCTCTTGATAACATAACAAACAAAATTCTAAGAAATGAATACTTCACCAACATTTTATATTGAAGACAATTTACTCATCTTGAACCAAAAGGTGAATGGTCGAAACCACTTCTTTGTTGTGGCCCTGCATCAGTGCCATTAAAACACTGACTTAAATGGAAAAAGAACGAAATTAAGGTTTATATTAGCTTGAAATGATATTGACAATTTCATCCCTAGTCTTATTTCCTATGAATCCAGTGTTAGCGAACATTGAAACTTTTCTATTTGATTGATAATTCAACTGTATATATTTTAAATTCAATATAGTAGCAGAGTCATAGCAGTGAATATAATATAATGATCGAGAGTTACTGTATTAGGGATTCCCTGCTCGCTATACATAATACCCCATATATGTGCACATAGGGTTTAAACAGGTATATTAAAATATGTAACAATTTTACTAAAATCTAAAATTATTTTAGCATTTTCATATTTTCTTTATCCAAAGTGCCAGTCTTGAATTTTGTAATATTAAGGTGAAATAGATCTAAATGTTTATCTGAAAAATGAGTTGCAATTGCTATACAACTTTCTATTCTAATGTTATTTGAATTATAAATCACACTAAAATCTTAAATGTAAAATCATACTAATATGGTAATATAATTTCAACCATGAATAGCAGGTGCAAGTTATCAAATATAAATGGAACCATAGACTAATATAATATCCCAGAAACCCTAATGCCAAAATCTATAGAAAATTGGATTCCCTTCAGAAAATTACCGGATGCATGTTATCTCTAACATTAATCATAATTTGCTGTCTTCTTAGTTCAAAGTACACGTCTCTATCCTCAGTCCCTTTTCTTTACCATTGACCAATTTTAACTAATTATAAGATATGCAAATTAAAAATATTTCACTTATATGTGTAATTTAAATTCCTTTTGCTTAAAATGCTCATGCTATCCAGAATCCTAGGACTTATGTTGTGTTTATGAGTTTTAACATTTTAACTAAAATAGCAACAAGATTTCTTTTGGAACGATGCTAAATAAAACTGGCACAGTTAGGACATTGTGTACCCATCAAAGTTGAGGTAGCTTTAGAAACACCCATCAGCAGGTCATCTTTTGTCAACAGATGATGCTGAATATTGCAGGTTCAGCAAGATGCGCCAAAAGGTTAATTTACGGTAGCACTCTTCACTTAATATTTAATTCCGAACAAAACCTAATATTAGGGGAATAATTAAGATCAACAGACAAAATTTTTTCTCCGAGAAGTACTCAGCTTTATTTCAATATGTTTCCAAGTGTTTTTCAAATTATATTGTATATTAATGTTAGGAACATCATGAAATATAAAATAACTATAGGCTTCGAAGAAGCAATTGCCTTGAAATAGAGAATAAAAAAAGTAAGATCTATCTTTTTTTTTTTCATATTGATAATATTTTATGTTTATATTACATACAAATTAACTTAAAGACCATATAAATAAAGTAAAATGCTATATAAAAACATTTTACATGTTCTTATAATAGTATTGAATATTAGTATAAAATTTGATGCAAAACTAACAAGTTGATTTTATTGAAGTGTATTTAAAATTTCAACACTTTAAATATATTTACTTGCTACACCTATGATTTATGTTTTTAAGCATTGTTTGTTAAATTATTTGTATATTTTGTTAGCTCTAACTCTCAAATGGTCATGAGGTAGATAAATTCTAATATTTGACTTAAATATATTTACTTGCTACACCTATGATTTATGTTTTTAAGCACTATTTGTTAAGTTACGAGGGTAGGTTGAAAAGTAATGCACACAGGTTTGTAGAGCGCGAACAAAAACAAATAGCAAGATCGAGCAAAAAGTACATTAAATTACAATTCTTAAGTTTCAAAATCATATATTTATTTTTCAACATAGTCATCGTTAAGGCTAACACATTTCTCCCAACGTGTAACAAGTTTTTTCATTCCGTCACTAAGAAATTCTTCCGACTTTTCTCGAATCCAGGGCTTGACAGCTGCCTTCACCTCATCATTCTAGGTGTAATGATTACCCTTGAGGTCTCTCTTGAGTAGAGGAAAAAATAAAAATCGCAAGGCTCAAGATCGGGGGGATAAGGAGGGTGTAGAATCGGTTCACACTCCAGGTTTCGCAGAGCCTCTCCAATTGGGCGCGAGGTGTATGGACGAGCGTTGTCATGTTGCAAGATTATTGGCGCCAGGCTGCCTCTAACACGACAAACTCGACGTCGGAGGTGTTTTAGAGTCTGTATGTACTAAGAAGAATTTACCGTTACCCCTCGTTCCAGAAAATCGGTCACATAAATTCGGTGAGCATCCCAAAACCCAGTCAAAAGAAGTTTTTTTGTGCGGATGGTTGTGTTTTGAACTTTTTCGCCTGAGGAGAAGAGGGATGTCGATAGTCAGCGCTCTGTCTTTTCTCTTCCGGGTCGGAATGATGGACCCTTGACTCGGAGATAGAGTTTCGTCCAGAGCAGAGCACCAGGCGCGAAGCGCCTTTAATCTCCAATCTCTAGGTGTGGTTCTTATCTTCATACTGTGACATTATTTCATTGGCCCATAGTTGGAGGTTCGAGGTTTTTGATTTACTGTTTTTATTATTTGACCTAGCTCCTAGTGTGGCAGTTTGTTGCACATTTAGAGTTTAAGCAGTTTGGGGGGTTGATGCAGATCTGAGGGTTACCTAGCATTTTAGCAGTTTAGGATTTAAGACATTTTGTAGAAAAACAAAGATCGCGAGTTTTATTTAATATCAACTGATTAAGTTGGGACGTTCCTAGTACCGAATATCAAAGTTAAGTACCGAGCGCGGTCTCTTACGAGATTTAGCCTTGCGATGATCATAGTCATGCAGATTAAATAATAGTTCATTTGGGTCAGATGGCAGATTTTTGTAGAATTTAAGCGCTAGTTTTTTAATTTGGGCTCTAACAGTTTTTATTTTGAAGTCTTTCCTAATTACCGAGTTTCTTAAGTATCTAGGGGCTTTCCTTATAATCCTTAGGGTTTTGTTTTGTCTTGTCTCTAATAAGTCTATGGTAATTTTACAGGCATATCCCCATACGGGTGCTGCCTACAGTATTCCCGGGCGGATGACCGATTTATAAATTAGGTGTTTATTTTGATAACTTAGATTTCCGTTTCCTATCATTGGGTATAAGGCTCCTATGGTTATATACGCTTTTTTGATTATGTTCGTTACGTGCAGTTTCCAAATTAGGTGGGAGTCTATCGTTACACCTAGGCATTTAGTAGATTTTTCCGCTTTTAGGGCATGGTTGTTTATGTACAGAGGAGGCGGAGGTTTACGTTTTCTAGAGAAATAAATCCAATGACATTTATTGGGGTTTAATTTTATTCGCCATTTTTCCAGCCATGTTTGGAGTATGTCTAAGTGTTGTTGTAGTTGTCTGCGCATTACTTAGACGTAAGAGTGTTTTGCAAGTATCGCGCTGTCGCTGCATAGAGTACCAGCTCCATGTCTGGGGTCCTGGGAATGTCATTTAGATATATGTTAAAGAGTGTCGGGCCCAGGATGGATCCTTACTACTTTTAATGTACACTACTTTTAATGAGCTTGGGTGTAGATAAGTTATTTTTTACTCTGACTTGAAAGTGTCTGTTATTTAGGTATGAAATTAAAAGTTTGACAAGTGCGTCAGGGACTTTTAGAGTGATCAATTTGTAAGCTAGTCCACAGTACCACACTTTATCAAAGGCTTTTTGGATGTCAAGAAAAATCGCAGCTGTGGGTGTCTTATTATTAAAACCAGAAGAAATGTACTCTACCACTCTCAGCAATTGATGAGTGGTGGAGTGTTTTGGCCGAAATCCAAACTGCTCCGGAATGATAATGTCATTCTCACTAAGGTGCATGTTCAGTCTCTTAAGAATTATTTTCTCAGTAATTTTACTAAGTGTCGGTATCAAACTGATTGGTCTGTAGTTGGCTGGAATTGAGGCATCCTCACCAGGTTTATGGATCGTTATAATTATCGCTTCCTTCCATTCTTTGGGAAAATGATTTAGCTCTAGTATTTTAGCCAAGCCAAGACGAATACTTTCGAGGTACCTGTGCCGGAGCACTCAACCCCACATCGAATATCTAGCAATATGTTCACCTTTCAATGTATCTGTCATATATATAGCAATATAGCAATGCGCTCTGCTCCAATGAGGGCGCTGAGATGTGGTTGCTGTAGGTGATTTTCAATTGGCTGTTGAGTGTCTTGGGCGGCTACTGCCTGCAAGTCAGTGGTAAGGGAAGGGAGGAAAGGGCCAAAAATCGCTTTAGGAGCGAATAAACAAGAAAAAAGCTTAAGTATTTAGTTTAAGATAAAAATATATATTTAAATTTACAAAAAACATCAAGAGTTGGGTAATTTCAACGTTATAAGTTAATGATTTAAGTTAATGATTTTAGCTGCAGTTTACGTTAAGTTGGTATTTTCTGAGTTCAAATGGGTCTCGCACATTACAAAAAAGAGGCACTTTTCAGTCACACTGAAGTTAAATTAGTTTACTATTTAAAGGAAACGTGGATGAAAGGTACTGGTCTAGCGTAGTATAACGCGGGCAAATGCAAGTTGGCCAGTGGCTGGGCCGTGTGAGAGAGAAGTACGAAGTGACGGTAAAGTGCCGCCATCTATCGTGCGATTTACGAAACACCTGCTTGGGGAACGAGAAATCGACGTTTCTTCCATTTAGTACCATTGGTGCTAAACAGAAGATGCCTGGGTCGACGCTTCCTAAGATAGGAGGGCGCGATAGGGTTATACGTCTGATCTACGTCTCTCAAGCAGGGTTTACTTGTGTTAGTTTTATTAAAATTTAGTGAGTGGATCAAAACTTGCTCGATTATTCCCGAGACTTTTAAATCGTGATGGATGCACTCGTTCTGGACATACCTTGGCGAGTTAACTATGCAGCGCAAAACTTTATTTTGAAACACTTGCAGTTTCTGAATATGGACCTTTGCTGCCGATCCCCAAATAGGACAGGCATACAAAAATCCAGGTACAATGATCTGCTTGTAAATGATTACTTTATTATAAAGGGAAAGGTGGGATTTCCTACCGAGAAGTGGGCGGAGGGCATGAAAAGTTTTATTTGCATTTTCTAGTTTAGAGTCGATATGATCTCCGTAGGTCATATGGGCGTCTAATGTGACGCCCAAATATTTAGCGGAGTTGCAAAAAGGGATGGGTTGATTAAATATTTTAAGGACAAAATTATGGCTAAGTTCTCGGTAGTGGGGTTTTAATATGACTACTGCACTCTTGGTAGCATTAATTTGGATTCTCCAGTGAACGAGCCAGTGCTCAAAGCTATGATTGATGTAACTTTGTAGTGTATTAATAGAGTTATGTGGTGAACAGCTACGTGCGATTAGCGCTGTGTCATCTGCGAAGATGGCCAGCTTAACTTGTGGTATGCTTGGTATATCGTTGATGAAAATATTGAATAAGAGTGGACTAAGGTTTCCTCCTTGAGGAACTCCGGCCCTGATTGGTCTGATAGATGAGAGAGTTTTATCAACTCGTACGCGGAAAAATCTATTAGTGAGATACGAGTTGATGATAGCCAAAAGTTGCGTCGAAATGCCAAGTCGCACCAACTTGGAAATAAGCCCGGGCAAGTACGTTTTATCAAAGGCTTTCGCCACGTCCAGAAAAACAATTGTAGTATACTGCCTGTTGGTAGAGTTTTTATGAATAGTTTCTACAACCCGCATAAGCTGGGACTGCGTAGAATGCTCAGAACGAAAACCATGCTGATTAGCTGAAATTATATTATTCGTCTGGCAGAAACTATTCAAACGTCTAAGCAACACTAATTCATAAATTTTGGAAAAACTAGAAAGCAGGCTTATTGGTCTGTAGTTCTCGGGAGCCGAGAGATTTTGAGAATTTTTTGGAATGAGGCAAATAACGGCAGTTTTCCAGCTTTGGGGAAAAAAGCGATAGTCCAACATATGATTTAAAAGCATGGTTATCCAACATAAATACAAGTCTGGAAGATTTTTAATGATGCGATTACTAATTCTATCAAGGCCGGGTGATTTTCTGATTTTTAGTCCATCAACGATATTTAGAATTTCAGCCAGAGAGACTCTCTCTAAGTCGTTTGGTGCTTGTACTTGTAGAGCTTCGTGATTGGTCTGTTGGAGTGTGTTCTCAATCTCTGTGTATGTATGGCTGAAGTTATTATCGATGTGAGGTGAGAATTGGAGTTCCAAGCTGTCTGCGAATGCATTGGCTTTTTCCTCCGCAGTCTGGGCGAGTCCGTGTAGGCCATTAATGGGCGGTATTGAAGTTTTAGTTGTTCGTAAGGATTTGGCTGTTCGCCAGAGACTGCAATCAGTGGGTGAAAGTCCCTCGATGTGTGTTCTCCAGCGTTGCTGGGTGTGTGTTTTAATCAAAGCTTTGACGTCGTTTTGAAGTTTGCGGAATTGTGCGCGGTAATCCGGGAATCTGGTGCGCTGCCAATCCTTCCGCAAGCGGTTGCGCTGCTTAATTTTATCCCTAATTTCACCTGGAAGAATGTGATAATTAGGTCGAAGTTTTTTGGGTTTGGAGGCTGCAGCTACTGCCTCAAGCAGTATATGGTTCATTTGCTCTAGTATTTTAGTTATTAAGATGGTCAAGTAAAATATTATATTTAATGGTAGGTTTTTAACCGCAATATTCCTGATTTTGTCGTGCCCTGGGCTTTTACGGTTTTTTAGGTTTTTGATAATCTCTACTATCTCTTGCGGGGTGGCTGGGTTAATCTCAGCCGTGACCGGGGAATTCCTGAAATTGTTTAGAGTTTGCCTAACCATTCTTAGGGTGTCCTGACACATTAGATCGTGGTTTGGTTCAAATTGCTTTTCGTAATGCCTAGCAAGCGCCTCTGCCTTTTCTTCGTCTGAGTACGCGATATTAGCGCCATCTATTAGTGGCGGGAGTTTAATTTGAGGTTTTCTGAGTCTTTTAGCGAATTGTCAGAGCGATACGTCTTCCTGGCTAAGGGATTCGATTAATTATTTATACTGTTGCTGCTTTTCTGCGATAATTTTTTCACTGACTTTACACGTGAGTCTATTAAGCTCCCTTTTAAGGGTAGGGTCTCTGTTAGCCTGCCATGTCTTACGCATTCTATTTCTCTGTTTAACTAACTGTTTGACATGGTGGGAAAGTGTTGGCATTTTTCGTGACTCACGATGTGTTGTGGCAGAGGCAATAGCTCTCCTCTGATTTCTGTTGTGAGTGTGTGCGTGGCAGAGTCAATATAGTCGTGCTCATAATGTTGGGTACTGCTAAGTGCGGCTCGAAAAGTGCTCTTTTGAATGCGTTCCAGTTCACCCTCCCTTGTCCCAGAGAGGCTGGAAGGGGAGTGTTCAAATCGAATGTCACCAATACCGGTAGATGATCCGAGTCGAATTCATCCAGGGTATCAATTGTGTGAGCGTATTCTGTGTTTCTAGTTAGGACAAAGTCTATGAATGAGCCATTGACACCTGAGAAGCAGGTTGGTCTCGACGGTGCAATGATGTCAGTGTTTGTTGTGTTCAGGAATCTACGTATCTGTGTACCGCGTATGTTGGCTCTCCTGCTGCCCCAGGCTTGGTGGTGTGCATTGAAGTCGCCCGCGAGTATTGTGTTTGGATATCGCGAGAAAAGCAGTTCCCGCTGAGCAGCTACATTTATACCACTCATGTTTTTGACATAAATTGAAGTTAGGATAAATGGGTTTACATTATTTATTTTAATTTTTATACTAGTATTTTCTATACCTTGAAGATTTATGTTGTTTATTTCCTCGTGGGGAATATTACTTTTAATATATATTGCTGTTCCTCCATGGGGATTTCTAGCAGTTATATTTGAGCTAAGGGTATGATAGCTATTATAGTTTGCTATATTTAGTTTTTTATTTTCTCTAACTTTAGTTTCCTGGATTAGAAGGGCATCTACATCATTTTCATTTACGTAGCTCCTAAGTTCATTTATTCTTGGAGATATGCCGTTCGCATTCCAAAATATTATTTTAAAACTTTCTTTTTGGGACCTATTCATGGCGGGTTTGTTTCTCACTGTTTTTATTTAATTCCGCGATTATTTTAAAAGCCTCAAAGACCATTTGCATTTGGATCGCTCTTTTTTTTAATTAACTCAGCGAGCTGCATCAACAGATGTTTTATATCGTCTAGATTGAACATACTGATAAATCCTCTGACGAGGTTGAGGATTTCATCCATCTTTTCATCATTGGATTTACCAGCAGGTTCAGTCTCAGCTTCTATTTCCTCAGTCTCAGCTACAATTTCCTCAGCCTCAACCGCGGTTTGATCTGTTTTGTGAGTATCCTTTTGGACCTCGGTAGTCTTTTGTTTTTTTTTTCAGCCGATTTTTCTAACTGCTGTGTTTGCGCGAGCTCTTCTTCTCGGGCGCGTTTAGTTTTCTGCCATTCCTGAACCTTTTTTTCTAATCTTAGTTTTGCTTCTCTTGCCTCTTTGGCGGCTTTATCAATTGCTGTCCTCTGTTTTATGTCTTCATGAGCTATTCTCACTTCCTCCACAGTCCTCTGGAGGTCGACGGTTTAGGGGCCTGCTCTTGCACCGATCTGGTAGGTGCTGAAGTTTGAGTTCTTTTAACCTGTGGCACAGAGTGCGAGGAGCCCTGATGGAGTGCCTGAGGGTTTAGACCGAGGACCTTTTGCCTCCGAGGGGGTATCTGATTTTTTGGGGGAGGGGAGCATACCCCGGTGCATTTCCTCTGTTCCAGGGGTTCTTCGGGCATTGCCTGAAGTTCACCGGGTGGTCTCCATTGCAGTTAACACACGTTGCCTTCTCCGTCCTTGGTCTTTGGCAGTCCCGTGTGAAGTGTTCTTCAGCACACTTAAGGCACTTTGGTGGCATGCTGCAATTCTCAGAGGAATGATTGAACTGCTGGCACCGGTAGCATATTTTGAAGCCCCGTGCTCTGAAGGCCTCTACCTTCTCAGCCAAGTATCCTAATCTTGTCAGTCTATATACCCTCTGCCAGTCTTCCGTAGGCCTAATGCTGACTAAGAAGATAGGTAGGGGCAGTCTCGTTTTTGTGTTTCTCAGTTGAGAAACCCGGACTACATTTAATCCTTCGGATGTTAGAATGATTTTTATTTCCTCAATATTATAGTTTGTTGGTAGCCCTTTCAAAACTACCTTTTTGGGCCTTTCCGTCTTTAAGTTTAAACTGTGGAAGGGGATTTTCTCACTAGATAAATGACGTTGTACAACCCTATAGGCGTCAGCGTCATTTGGAATCAATTTTAGCATGTCTCCTGTGAGCTTGCCAGATATTTTATTACCTGAGATTTCATTTAATTTTTTAAGGAGAACCTGGTAATTGTCATTAAACTTGATGAAAAATCATTCCGCTTTTGGGTCTTTTTTCTCAACCTCTGCACTATTTTGCTTGTCACTATTTTGAACCGTTTTTGGTGCACTTTTGAACACTACAGGTTGCGCGACAATTTCAGCATGACTCTTAGTTTTAACATTACCATTTACATCATTATCAATTTTTTCAATACAATCCATGTTATCCTGGTCATTAGATTTTAAGTTTAATTCTCCCTTCTGGTTTTTAGTAGGAGCATCCATAGTGGATTGTCCCTCTATCTTCCTCTTTTTATTTGGATTTTCAACAGTTTTAAGTTTATCTTCATCTTTAATTTCCTTAATTAAGCCTAGTTCTATCATTTTACATTTAATTACTTCACTAGAATTACTTCCTTCACAGTTATAAATCTCATTTAAATCCCATGACTCGTCCCCTGTCACAATATTCAAAAGAAAGTCGTCTCCTTCGTCACGGTAGCGCTGCAAAAGTTGCTCGCAGCATTCCAATCAACGCTGTTTGTTCTCGTCTGCGAGACGGCGTGGTACCCATCGTGCACAGATTTTACAGTATCCCAATTGTTCAATAATGAAGTCGACGCGTTCCTTGGATATTCCAATATGGTTTGCAATACACATTTGAGTGATTCGCCGGTCATTTTGAATCAAATCGTAGACGAGTTTGCGATGTTTATCGTCTGTGGCAGTGATCGGACGTCCGCTGCGTGTTTCATCAACAATTGTGGCTTTTCCAGGCTCGCAACCACGAAATTTTATTACCCATCGATTTACAGTAGACCTATCAACAGCATCGTCACCATAAACAGCCTTTAAACGACGATGAATCTCAGTAGGAGTCACTTTTTCAGCAGTTAAAAATTCGATAACAGCACGCTGTTTAACTCGCGTTGACATAGCACCAGAACACGTCTCCATACTTCCGCTTCTCGAAATACACTGGATGAACGCAACGACCTCAAACCTGCGCATGCGTATTGAGGGGGAATGTTACTTCCACATGCCACCTGGCGCGCTTCTGAAGGTCATTTCGTTCGCGCTCTACAAGCATGTGTGCATTAATTTTCAGTCTACCTACGTATTTGTATATTTTGTTAGCTCTTACTCTCTAATACTCATGAGGTAGATAAATTCTAATATTTGACTTAACTAGTATTTTGCATGCATTAATATTTTGCTTATTTTTTATGCTCAATTCTAAACTGTTTCAGGCAACAAAAGTGAATAGGTTCATACAAAAATGACAAATATTTTTTGTTGTTTGAGTTTATTCAAATTTTAAATATGTTTGCTTGTATGTCTGCATTTTTCAAGCTATTTCCTATAGTTAACTTTGTATATTATATTTTCTCTATTGATAATATAAATGAACAAAAGGAAATTCTATAAAATAAAATCTTTCACCATCATCATTCTATGAAGGCATAGCATCTACTTTTCTTAACTCAAAGGGTTATTTCCCATAAATTCACTCAATGAATATCATGAGTTTTTACTGATTGAAATTCAGCTGTTTATTGGGTTATACATTTTTTATTCAATAAAATATCAGAGTCTTAACAGTAAATGTAATAAGAATATACTAATAAAATAAGAACTTTGTCAAAATACAGCATACATTACATTTTAGCAGCCAACTGGCAAAAATTTAATGTACGCTGTATTATGAAGTTTTTATTTTGTTTTTTATTGCAATTTTCGAGTAATTTTTTATATAAAATGTAATAATCAACAGACACTGTATATTAGGAACCTATGTTCCTTTCTTAGTATGCATAACCCTAATTTTTTGTACTTCAAAATTCAAGCCCTATATCTTTGATGTCTCAACAAATTTGGCTAAAACAGATTAACATATCTTGGTTGTAATGCAGGTCTGGGGTGGGCGCGATTATGCTATTTTCCAATGGAAAACCATGGAATACTCTTCACTTCAACAATAAATTTTAAGGATAATCTCCCTTAAACTTGAAAATTCAAATTTTCACTTAGTAGAAAGTTGCCAGTAGGCAGTTTTAGTTTAGTGGCCACTGTATCACAATTTTTTTGTAAAATCAATAAGTATGGTTACATATACTAAATATATTATTATATATGTAGATATAAGGGGGATAAGAATTGGGGAAATAATAAACAGTTAGTAAACTTTTGGGACAGTTCTCTGATTAAAACAGAATGGAAGAGGGATGTAGTGACCCGAAGTTGTTTCATTTAATCACCACATTGCATTATGTAATTGACCTATGGTGAGCGGCAAGTTCCTATTTTTAGGTCTACTCTAGGATGATATTGCAAATTTGCATTTTAATTTTTAGATAAAGTTTCACATACATACCCCCTTCCCTTTGAAAGAATAAGCCCTTCCGTTCCTATTCTTATCTGTTTAAAAGTACACACTGTTTTTTCCACACATTTAGTATATATTATTTTATTTCCTTTACTTTCTCTTTTATTTGTTTTGATTTTTTCATTTGTTTATATGTGAGGTTAAATTAGATGTTTGCTATTAAATTAAACTACATCAAATACTAGTGAAACTATCGTTTGATACTTTTTATCTGAATGGACCTTATGCCACAACTAACCTGTTCAGATTAGGCCACTCTAACCTATGTAATAATTGTCTCTGAAATGAAATAAATTTAAATATAATGTGCATTATGATCAGTTATGGAAAATGGGAGATAAATTCTGTACGTTTCGGAATTGGTAAGTGGTATGTTTATTTTCTTACATATTTTCCTTGAATTTTATATTCTAAATATAATGGATTGAAGCAGGAAAAACACTATATTTCCTATGTATTGTGTTTTTCCCGCTTATAACATTTTTTAATCGGCTCCAAAGAGAAATGTAAAACCAGGGTTCCACTGTAAAATTGCAAAATGTCATAATTTATTTTCAGTGTAATTGAGTTATTAAATAAATTCTGGTTTATTCGACATCTAATTATTCGGAATATGTGATAGTCCAGCTCAGCCCTTAAATTATATTCGGGTTTAGAGCCGCCGACAAGTAGAGGAGCCAAAATGATACTTTGCTTAGAGGCCCTATGTCATATAAACAGTTTACAAAGAAAAGACCAATAACTTGTATACCCCATACTACTCCTATTTTACATTTGTTGTATAGGAGCCCAAAAATTCTGTCGGTTGCATTGTTTAGGTTCATTCGGCTTTATTGAGTTATATTTACTGTAATAAATTAAATGCTTTTATATCCAGATTTATGTTAATTGAAGTTTACCTTATAATGTTAAAAGTTATTTAAATGTTTTTTCGCATACTGTACAGTATAATTCAGTATGTGTAATTCTTTAAATTAAAAAAAATCACATTTATTTTCGATCATTTTCTTTTACATTAATTTTTTCCAATTTTTATAGCATTTTAATTCACCAACTGATAATTCTGTAAATCTGGTAATCCGGCACCGCTGAAATCTGAAATATGCCGGATCATCTGAACTTTACTGCATATTTTATTTTATTTTTTGTAATCTTGCTAAAAAAATATAGCATAAAATGTTATTTGCAAATTTTGGTCCCCTATTTTTATGGCTCTTTAAATTGTTTTATCACTCTTCACGACTGGAATATGTTATGTTATTTTTTAAAATATAATTCTGAACTATTACAAAATGTGATGCAGACATGATAATCTTATGCATTTGTTGCTGACATGTTTGCATAAATTACTCATTCAGGTTCAGATTCTAATTTTTTTTATATAAAACTACATATATTTTATTGTTCAATATAGGTATCTATATAAATAAAATTGAAAATCTGTCTGTCTGTCTGTCTGTCCGGTCATCACGAGAGAACGGCTAAACCGAATTTGATGAAATTTTGTGGGTAGCCTGAAAATAGTCCCACTTAAATTTAAGTAAATATTTGGAGTTTTTACGATCAGTGGTTCTCGAGATATTGGAAAAAACGACATTTTCGTTTGTCTCATCATCACGGTAGAACAGCTGAACCGAATTTGATGAAATTTTGTGGATTGCCTTGATATAGTCCTCCATAAATTTAGCCCAAGTTTCAAGTATCTAAGACCAGGGGTTGTCGAGATATTAATGAAAAACGAAACTTTTTCCTCAGAGTTCTACTCTCTAACTCCGTGGTTTATCCAAACGAAAAGCTTGAAAATCGTTTGAAAGTGAATTAAAACTTTATCTCTGAGTTTGATGGGAGATTTTTTGCACTAACTAGTCACTTTCTGAAAACATGAATTGTTTGAAACATGATTTAAATGGGAAATCTATCTCCATGGTTTATTTTCACAAGCTTTTACTGAACAATGAAAAGTATAAAGAAATCAAAATGGCTATTTAATTTCGCAGCTTATGAGGAAGATTCTATCTTATATCATCTTGCTCAGAAACGCAATTAAATTAAATTTGTCTGTTAATTTTAATTATTATTTTTTGATTTGAATAATAAATAAATGGATATAAAAATATATTTTAGAAAAGAACGATTTGATTTTTCTTATAGCATTTTTGACTGGATAATATCAATTACGGTCTTTAGGTTTAAACGTTACTATTATTGATATTTTCGGGGATTATTGATTCAGGGATTGTTGATATTTTCATGTTATTGTGCAATTGTTTTATTATGACAAAAATTGTTTAAACTCATATATTGTACGTTGTACGAGTAATCTACAAATACACGGGTATATCTTCTAATCTACGACAATATAAGTAGTACAGATATATTGCCATATGTTTTGATATATATTGGCATATATTGGAATCAATTACGACCTTCTGGCATAAAGAGTTAGGGGATTTTTGATATTTTCAATTCATTACGTCATATCTTTTATTTTGGCATAGATTTTGAAACTCATATTGTAATACGGGTAATCTTCTAACACACTGGCATATTTTCTAATCTGCGACAATGTAAGTAGTACGGGGTTGCATATATTGATTCAATTCCTTTTATTTATTTATTTTTGTAAATTTGCTTACAAAAGGGGCCAGGATGTTTTATTCTTCAGATCTGCCCGTGAAGATAATTTTGCATAGTGAGAATAGATATTCTTAAACTTCTCTTTAGGAGCAAAAAATTAATATTTTAACAGAATTTGCACATGATTGCGAATTATAAGTTTCTTTATATTATATACTCCGTACGAAGAACGGATATGCTGCTAGTTATATCTATATAAATAAAATTGATATCTGCCTGCCTGTCTGTCTGTCTGTTTGTCCCATCATCACGGGGAATCTCATCAAGTTTGTCCCATCAAACGGCTATTTTTCACAACAATGATTGATACTATAAGGTCTTCTGATCATTAAGCCATAAATAAACCCTTTTATGCATGATTATATAAAATTTTGTCCTTTGCTGCCACGTTAAAAAATATAAAATCTATATAAATAAAATTGAAAATCTGTCTGTCTGTCTGTCTATCTGTCCCATCATCAAGGGAGAACTGCAGAACCGAATTTGATGAAATTTTGTGGGTAGCCTGGAAATAGCCCCACTTAAAATTTTGTCCATGTTTGGAGTTTCTACGATCAGTGGTTCTCGAGATATTAGTAAAAAACGAAATTTTCGTTTGTCTCATCATCACGAGAGAACGGCTGAACCGAATTTGATATAATTTTGAGGATAGCCTTGAAATAGCCCCCCCCCCCCCCATAAATTTAGCCCAAGTTTCGAGTATCTAAGACCAGGAGTTGTTGAGATATTAATGACAAACGAAACTTTTTCCTAGGAGTTCTACTCTCTAACTCCGTGATTTATCCAAACGAAAAGCTTGAAAATCGTTTGAAAGTGAATTAAAATTTTATCTCTGAGTTTGATGGGAGATTTTTTGAGCTAATTAGTCACTGTCTGAAAACATGAATTGTTTGAAACATGATTTAAATGGGAAATCTGTCTGCATGGTTTATTTCTCACAAGCTTTTACTAAACAATGAAAAGTATAAAGAAATCTAAAGGGTTATTTAATTTCGCAGTTTATGGGGAAGATTCTATCTTATATCATGTTACTCAGAAACGCATTTAAATTAAATCTGTCTGTTAATTTTAATTATTATTTTTTCGATTTGAATAATAAATAATTGAATATAAAAATATATTTTAGAAAAGAACGATTTGATTTTTCTTATAGCATTTTTGACTGGATAATATCAATTACGGTCTTCAGGTTTCAACGTTATTATTATTGATATTTTCGGGGATTATTAATTCAGGGATTATTGATATTTTCAAGTTATAATGCAATAGTTTTATTATGATAAAAATTGTTTAAACTCATATATTGTAAGTTGTACGAGTAATCTTCTACAAATACACGGGTATATCTTCTAATCTACGAGAATATAAGTAGTACAGATATATTGGCATATGTTTTGATATATATTGGCATATATTGGAATCAATTATGACCTCCTGGTATAAAGAGTACGGGGATTATTGATATTTTCAATTTATTACGTCATCTCTTTTATTTTGGCAAAGATTTTTGAGACTCATATTGTAATACAGGTAATCTCCTACTAACACACTGGCATATTTTCTAATCTGCGACAATATAAGTAGTACAGGGTTGCATATATTGCTTCAATTCCTTTTTTTGTAAATTTGCTTACAAAAGGGGCCAGGATGTTTTATTCTTCAGATCTGCCCGTGAAGATAATTTTGCATAGTGAGAACAGATATTCATAAATTTCTCTTTAGGAGCAATACATTTAATATTTTAACAGAATTTGCACATGATTACGAATTATAAGTTTCTTTATACTATATACTCCGTATGAAGAACGGGTATGCTGCTACTACATATTAAATACAGATTAAATAACAGAATTTTCAAATTAAAATTTTGTATGCATTAATGGTTTGCATATATTCTTAATATATATATTTGTAGTATAGTATTATATAGTTTGTAGTATACTACATTCTTAATATAAATAATTGTTGTGTTATACAGTTTAATGTACATACATTCTTAATATTCTTAAAATAGTTTAATTATTCAGTTTTTGCAAGTAAGCATTGGTAAGAAATTAAATCTTATTGGAAAATCTGAGTTCAACCCTTTTTACCATAGCAAGTGCAGTGTAGGGCAGAAGTCATAGCCCCATTCAGTTCAACAAAATCATTGAGTTCCCATAAGTGGCATGCTGTCATGGAGTGGGATGGAGCGATCGCTCCAGGGTGTAGAATAAGAAAGAGGCGCCTCTTGCGGTGAACATATATTTAGTCGAAGTATCAAAGAAAATACATTATGGGAAAGGACGCAATGAAATAATTTTGGCATGTGCTCAGTCATGTTCGGTATCTACTTTAGATGAGTTTAGTTGTATATACTTCAATTTTCAATGCATATTTGTTTTTACATATCAAAATAGTTTTAAATCATTATCACTTTTCTGTAGTTTTGCACATGAAGCAAGAACCCCACTCCATAAGTGGAGCTATAAATATTCCTTTGATGGCATGCAATGTGAAATATACCCTATACTCCCTATAGCGCCCATAATTTCAGATGCAATGTAGAATACCATGTACATGTGAAAAATCACTGGGGAGGGTAATAATGTAACGTAGGGCATTACATAGCCCCCTAAGCTTCCTTCCAGCTTTGCTAATGCCTTACTTATTTCAGGGCTAGGCTCAAATTACAAGGTGCGTTACATTATATTTTATTCATGTATAATGTAGTATCTTTTTACAAAGAAATATATATAAATATATCTCAAGAATATAATTTTTTTTTTAAATAAAATTATTGTAATTAATAATATTACATATATTCTACTTTCATATCTTTGTTTCCATTCAATGCAGGGTTTATATAAAGGAATGTATTTTGATGAAATTAAAATTTTCTAGGTGTATTTTTAATAGATGCTTTTGTAAGTAGGTAAAGAACATGTTTAAGGAGGATAGTACTGAGGATATATGATGCATTATTTTTTGGTCCAAACAGAGCAAAATCAGATATGAATAATAGAATGATCGGGGAAAAGTTTATTGCTATAAATATGTAATGAAAAGGAATGTAATGGGTTTGAAAATGTAATATAAAGCTTTGACTACATATCCACATTTTGAACCTCACACACTACAAATTGAGTGTTGAAGATCCAGACCGTCCGACTCATCCGAAGACATAGAGCATCCATTTGGACGGTCGGTATAAATTAAATGTGTATTAAATCTTTAAATGAAAAAGTCAGTACCTAATCTCATGGGTGGATACATGAAATTTCTGCTGGTCATTTCGTAAAAAAAAGCAGGTTGTTTCTTTTCCAAATCGTACCAAAATCTAATCATCTTAAATACACTTCAATAAAATCAACTTGTTAGTTTTGCATCAAATCTCATACTAATATTCAATACTATTATAAGAACATGTAAAATGTTGTTATATAGCATTTTACTTTATTTATATGGGCTTTAAGTTAATTTGTATGTAATATAAACATAAAATATTATCAATATGAAAAAAAAATAGATCTTACTTTTTTTTATTGTCCATTTCAAGGCAATTGCTTCTTCGAAGCCTATAGTTATTTTATATTTCATGCTGTCCCTAACATTAATATACAATATAATTTGAAAAACACTTGGAAACATGTTGAAATAAAGCTGAGTACTTCTCGGAGAAAAAATTTTGTCTGTTGATCTTAATTATCCTCCTAATATTAGGTTTTGTTCGGAATTAAATTTAAGTGAAGAGTGCTACCGTAAATTAAAAAATCGCCTCTTGGCGCATTTTGCCAAACCTGCAATATTCAGCATCATCTGTTGACAAAAGGTGACCTGGTGGTGGGTGTTTCTAAAGCTACCTCAACTTTGATGGGTACACAATGTTTTAACTGTGTCAGTTTTATTTAGCATCGTTCCAAAAGAAATCTTGTTGAAACATGCCATTTTAGTTAAAATGCTAAAACTCATAAACACAACATTAGTCCTAGGATTCTGGATAGCATGAGCATTTTAAGCAAAAGGAATTTAAATTGCACATGAAAGTGAAATATTTTTAATTTGCATATCTTATAATTAGTTAAAATTGGTCAATGGTAAAGAGAAGGGAGAATAGAGACGTGTACTTTGAGCTAAGAAGACAGCAAATTATGATTAATGTTGAGATAACATGCATCCGGTAATTTTCTGAAGGGAATCCAATTTCCTATAGATTTTGGCATTAGGGTTTCTGGGATATTTTATTAGTCTATGATTCTATTTATATTTGATAACTAACACCTGCTATTCATGGTTGAAATTATATACTAATATATACTAATATTACCATATTAGTATGATATTACATTTAAGATTTTAGTGTGATTTACAATTCAAATAACATTAGAATAGAAAATGGTATAGTAATTGCAACTTATTTTTCAGATAAACATTTAGATCTATTTCACCTTAATATTACAAAAATCAGGACTGGCACTTTGGATAAAGAAAATATGAAAATGCTGAAATAATTTTAGATTTTAGTAAAATTGTTACATATTTTAATATGCCTGTTAAAACCCTGTGTGCACATATATGGGGTATTAAAAATAGCGTGCAGGGAATCCCTAATACAGTAACTGTCGATCATTACATTTACTGCTATGACTCTGCTACTATATTGAATTTAAATATATACAGTTGAATTTCCAAACAGAAAAAGTTTCAGTGTTCGCTAACACTGGATTCGTAGGAAATAAGAAAAGGGATGAAATTGTGAACATCATTTCAAGCCAATATATTAAGCCAATCTTTTTCCATTTAAGTTTGTGTTTTAATGGCACTGATGCAGGGGCACAACAAGGAAGTGGTTTCGACTATTCACCTTTTGGTTCAAGATGAGTAAAGTGTCTTCATTATAAAATGTTGGTGAAGTATTCATTTCTTAGAATTTTGTTTGTTATGTTATTAAGAGATTAAAAACTATATATACAAAGTAGCTCTACAAATGGTTAAGAACATACATCATAGACAGAAAAGGCAAAATATGTAAGTTGCTGAAAATTCAAATACACTCCAACAACAATATATATAGGAAATTCTCAGTTTTACTTGAAACCTATTTGTTCTTGTTTTCTGAAATAGTTTAGAATTAAGCATAAAAGAATAAACACATCAATATGAACGCATACAAAACATTATCAATGCAGGTATACTGAATTTTACCAACCCATGAGCAATAGAAATGTAGAGATATAATAAAATATACAAATGCTTAAGAGTATACGTGATAGACAAGACAAGCAAACCCATTTAAAATATTGAAGTTTCAAATATACTTCAACAGCAATGAATGAATTAACTCGTCAGTTTCCCATCAACACTCATATAACAAATATTTATTACGTTATAAATAGACATGCTACAAATTCAATTTAAATTATGAATACGCATAAAAGATTTAAAATTTATACTGATCGGTATGAACATACAATATAAATATGAAATTTTATTATCAATATGAAGAAGGTTTCTACATACTTTTATGTATAGTCCACGTTTTGAATTTATTAACCTATGAAATCAAGTTCTAATTTGCATGCATTTCATAACATCCGGTTTCAGGATTAATCCGGAAGTGAGACTGGGGCTACCGCAAATTGAACATAATCGCTATTTGGCGCAAGGTCGTATCTCGCCAAACCTGTGGTATTCAGAGTCATCTATCGATAAACGGTAACTTTTGGGATCGGTCTATCTCCGCCTTAACTGTCACATATTTACCATTAAAATAGACATGACCAATTAACCCCCGATCATATGGCCATCTAACACTGACTCCAAATGATAGATGGCCAACAACATAGTTTTAAGATTTTGGAATTTTTGACTTTCTATCAATTGTTTTTCACAAAAATCCATATAAATATAAACCATTAGAGTCCACTGAGTGCCGATGTGGCGGCCGAGCGGTCAAAGAGGCAGGCGTTTCCTCGTGACGGCTCGGCTGCCAGATTGCGGGTTCGAGTCCCGCCTGCGGGCATGGATGTTGTAATGTCTTATTTGGGGCAGAAGTCAGACTTCTACCTTCGGGTGCCCCGGGTCATTAGACTAAACAGAAGCAGTGCACACATTCTTCCTTAAATGTAATATTAGGGACACGACAACAACTCTACTGAGTGTGTTAAAATTTTTGTGATCATGCATTTTAATAATACAAACCCATAATTTTCACTTAAAAAAAACTATGGCCATCTAACCCGGGTTTACCCTACTATTAAAATGTGTGCATTTCATTTTCTCAAGAATTATGGACAAAATGACTTAAATTAATATTATTGACTGTCCTGGTTTTTCAAAAAATCATTCAAATGTTTAGTCACATTTACACTTAATAGTGTTCTAATATTGACATATCATGATAACCTTACCCAATTTTATTAACTTGCACTCTTACTACTAAGAGAAAGTAAATGAACACAATTTGATGGGTGCTGATTACAAAAAATAAAACACTTTAGCATTTCTTTCCACTTAGTCTGTTTGCATACTCAGCCCAAATTTGGTACAAAAGTAGGTTGTTACACCAATGTAGAAATAACTTTGTAATGTTTTTGAAAATTTTCACGTGTTGTATATGTTAGCAAATTTTGTACTATATTGCAACGTCTGCGCACATTTCATAATTTGACAATACGGCAGTTTTGAATACGAACAATTTAAAAATAAAGTCAGATTTAGTGTAATGTGTTAGTTCTCGTTAGACTTTGAAGCGTAAGGATAAATTTTTCCGTGCGACTTCACGCGCCCATTCTCTATGGTTGGCATAAAAACTATTTGGCGCTTAAAGCTTCCTTCACAACCTGTCGATGTAGCGATATCAACTTTCTCGTTTACCTCAACCTTTGAGGGGTGTAATAGATGTATATATTGATACTGGGTTCTGAAATTAAGTAATGGGCGGGACCGGAGGCGGGACCATTGTGACGTAGCACACGTACGTTGAGAGATCTGCTCAATTTGAAGTTGTTTGATGTATTCACAAAGAGAATTTTCATTAGTTTGCTATTTAAGTGTTTTAAAACAGGGAGATTCAATTTTTTTTCTTCATCGTATTACGGATGGAAACATTTCTATGTAAATAAAGCATATTTTTCTGTTTACGTATGTTAAATTATCGAAACACATTCAAACTACGATTCATATTTCAACACATAATGTAATTTTTTAAATATTTCAGCGAACTGGGTATTTTTCTTTGGATTAGGTGCATTTTAAAACATCTGCTTCATTGTAAATTTATCTTGCTCGCATTTTTAAAATTATTTTACTCATCAGTATTATTTTGTGTTAAATTCGAGTTCCTCTTACTTTCAAGTTTTCTACAACATATTTAAAGCTTGCAAACATGAATATCAAATATTTTTATTCTGTTTTTAATGTTTTCTTGCTGCAATTACAAATGACAATTAGTAAATAGTATTTCATGATTCATGTAGTTACAATATTTCACAACTGCCTAATATATCACCCTCTGCATTTTATAAACAATGAAACCCACTATGACCCCCTTAATCTATTGCTTGTAGTACACTCCAAAATATTTAATAATAATATGCCATTAAAGCATTGATAATCTAAATTACTTCATAAGAATGCTGTTGTGAATCTGGGATTTGATTTAAACTTTTATGTCAGTTTTATATGTTCATGGATGCAGTTATCTTATCTGCAATGAGAGCCTGATTCAAACTTTGGGAATATCTTCCATAGGCGAAGTTCTCTCAAGAGTTTAATTTTTAATAAATTAGAAGCCGGCTTCATGGTAGCACTTAATATATCAGTCCCCATAGAAAATCAGATTATTGTGGAATATAGCAAGTTTTCTTGTTGCCATTGCAGGTATTAACTATTCCATGTTGATAACATGCTATTTTTAAATAACATAAAAATATACCTTACTTCATATTACGTTATAAGAATGAGTACTTAGAATGTTAACGGTATTGTACATAAATATTTTGTTCAGAAATTATTTAAAAATTGTGATTCGTGTGCAGGTATAACTAAAACGTGTAAATCCATAAAAGTAAGAAAGTCAAATGTTTTATTTTAACTACACTAAAAATTTACATGCATGATGATTCAAAAAAATTATATGCATCCTGAGATTGTTATTTAAAAACATCATATCAATTTCATACCAAATCTTCTCCGACATAATTAGAGATGTGTGTCAGTAAATTTTTCCATTTTTATTTCATTTTAATAGATTTGAAAATTAACTCTTTTTACACTGCTTTTTAAAAAGCAAATAACTTTACAAATCTTTGTTTATTTAGTTTTTGAATTTTGAAGAGGACGGATCAGTCATGATAACAGTCATGATAAAATAATTTAGAAAACCGGGATCCAAAATTTGCAAATATGAAGTATCATGACATATATTTTAGTTGGATTACATTTCAGACTTAAAGTGGTGCCAGATTATCAGATGTCAAACTAAAATGGGGTAAGAAATAAAAAAAATTAATTTAAAACAAAATATTGAGCAATAAATATATTTTTTCCAAAAGCATTAGACAGAATGAAGTACTTGAAAAACATTTAAATTAATTTATACATTATAAGGTAAACTTCGATAAACAGAAATCTGCATACAAAAGCATTTTGTTTATTTTAATAAATGTACCTTACTACAGCTGAATGGACCTGAACATAGCCGCCGTCAGAAATTTCGGGCCCTATGCAACAAATGTTCACCCCTCCCTATTTTACAAATTATTGATATATTTTCACACACAGTTTAGGCAACAAGGAGCACAGGTGGCGGAACAGTCCAGTTGTTAATGCACGGGTATTACCGCGGTCCAGACCCGAGGGCTCGCCAAAAATATGGCTGAGCATCTAAAATCTCGGGTCGGGAAAAAAGTCGATCCCCAGCAAAAAGAAGAGCCAACGGGCAACCCAAGCCCAACGGACAAGGAAAGCCGCCGACTCCCCCAAGCGGCACACGCACAACCACAAACACCAAGGGATTTATTACAAAAAACAAAATAACAAGGCTCCCCATGGGAGACTTCTACAAAATAACTTCCGCACAGGCGGGGAATAAAAATAAATAAAACTAATTAATATTAGTTTCACACAAACATAAAAATATAACTCCCACACCGGAGCCAAACAAATACCAATAACAGTGATTCAAAATATCAGGCAAACACCACTACACACTTCCAAAACAGTGTTAATATGAACAAAAATACAATCATTATAAAATTTAACAACATTTAAAATTTAATCACTGAAAGACCCCATCAAACCTATAATTCCAAAAACCTATTAAAATCATCTGTAATATTTTTGGCAACTAGAACACAATTAACTATTTTCCTGATGGAGCAAGGGCGAGCAATAACCCTATTAATCCAAGCTACTCTGTGTTCCTCCAGCGGTCGGGCCAAATGGTGTTCCTCGCTAAACCTGCATTCAAAGACGTAATGGTCAAGGTCACCCAAGCCGCCACAAGGGCACGCCGGGGATTCCCAGACCCTAAACCTGTGCAGGTAGCTGGGGAAGGTATATTTCTACAAAATAGGGTATTTCTACAAAATTAACTTTTTATAAAATCTTAATAACACTAAATTCTAACATGTTACGTATATAAACGTACAAGGTTACCGAATTGATTTCTAATTGAAATGATAAAATCAGTGGTGTGCACTGATATTTTACTTTAGGCAAGCACAACATTTAATTCTAGTATATAAAAACAATAGGAAAATATATTGCAGTCAACCCTCCCCTCCTATTACGCGGTACTCTCATAATGCGTTTTCAATGTAATATGAGGCAAAAATTGCGACAGCTTTCTCATAAAGCAGTACCCATAAAACACGGTAGTCTTATAATGCGGTTTCTCTATAATATAACTCAATTAGTTTAAACAGTCTCCCTATAATATGAATTTTTCTATTACACTTTTACAGTAGTAATTAATGGGGAATTCCCCTGTTTTTTCATCCACGTACATTACCATATTTCAATATCAGTTATCAAGGAAATTCCCTGTAAAAAATTAATACATTTACCTCAAATGCATTAGTAGATGAAAATATAGGTAAAGAATGGGTTTCAAATTTCAATTTAAATGATGTGAAAAGGGGACTAGGTTTGGGTAAACAATTAGAAAATTACTTTATTGAAAATGATCCTTCAACAGTGCGAAGTGCAAAATTTAAAAGAGAATTACAAAAATGCTTAGCTCCTTATAGAGGGATTTTGGTAAAGTTACAAAATAAAACTACATTTGAAAACGAAAATAAAGATATGCAAAGTGAAAAGGACGTTAAAAAAAAGAATTAAGCCATTAATATTTAACAGCGATGATGAATGTTAATAGGATTTTTGTTGGGAAAAAGTTATTAAGTTTATATTTCACATTGTATTTTTAATTTTCTTATATGAAGTCTTGAACTCAATAAAAATATTTCGAAATATGTAAACATATATTTATTGCCTTTTGTATCTATAAACTTATATTTCGTAACCATAGTCATCATAACATTGTACTAATGTATTCATCATAACATTGTATGATGAATACATTGTACTCTCCCATATTCATCTAACAATGTATTCATCATAACATTGTATGCAGTTTTATATAGCGTAGAACGAATCGGCCTGATTTATATGTTCTCAGTTTCACTTAATGCGGTTTTTGTATAACGCGGTACGAATTGTTCTGTTTTGTACTAACTCTGAGTTTCTTATAATGCGGTTTGCATACAACGCTGTATGCGGCTTCCATAAAACATGGCACAAATTAATCTGATTTGCCCTATTCTGAGTTTCTTATAATACGGTACTAATTAATCGCGTTATGGGAGGGTTGACTGTGCTGTTGAACCTATTTGTACATAAGTTCCAATCTTCTACTTTTTTACAAACACATTAATGACATTTTCATGGAAATTAAGAGTTTTTATTTCTGAAAATTGAAGAAAACTTTTTAAGATACAGCAAAAGTTGTATCACATATCAGTAATAAAATAAACTGATAGATTACTTCTCTAATCAGATTATTTTGTGCTAATTACACTTTTCCGCTGGCACTGGCATTGTAAGCATGCAAAGCAGCATTGATATCGGGAAGATTAATTTAAGTTTAGTAGCCAATGATCTATCATCGATTACTGTTTCACAAATACAAATTTTACTGAAATTTTATAATAAAAAAATTTAATTTTTTTTTAAACTGATGTTAGGTAAGCAATGCTTGCATTGCTTCTATGGATTACATACCATTGAACAAAATCTAACTAAAACTGATAATATTTGGGACACATTTGAAAAGTTTCTACGATTATGACTGGTGACCACTAGTTATGACCAGAGCGGTTGAAAACTGGTTTCAGTCACAGTCCATTTATAACCAGTATGACCAAGCACTTTCTCCATCGATGTTATGTGATCACATGATACACAGAATACTTATTTTGCTTGAAATGGTGTCTAGAACCATGCTGTTTTTTCACTGGTGAGTGACCTACCTGATAATCGATAAACAATTGTTAACTAAGATGAACATTCAGTTAACTTTTCAAACACACCCTCGACGTGTGCAAAAGTTATACAATAAAATCAATAGAGCATGGGCACGAGTGTAAATAAACAACCTGCGTGGTAGAATGCGCAGAAACGTAAGGGCATTATTTTTACCATAGAGTGTAATGGTAAACGGACGATGATAGCCAATAAAAATTGAAACTAAACCCATTAAACGTCGAAATGTATCAATGTGATGAAAATATGTTATTTAGAATACTTGAATAATATATATTTAAAGATTTCATTTGCTAAAGTGCACTTTAAGTGAATGTACACTACTACTCATTATTACTGTGGTCACTAACTGGCTAATAAAGACGTATACATTTACTAGCAAATTCTGCAATGTATATGAGAACGTGAAGAGAAAGATATGTAACGATTTTTCTTTAAAAAAACTCGTGTAAATATTTTAATTAAAGTGAATATTTTATTTTCAGGTTAATTAAATCAGGTTAAATATATCCGGTTAATTAAAAATATCCATCAAACAAGATAAATTTAGTAAAGTTAGAGGTTGAACGATTGTAAGTTTCTAAAGTAACCGTTTTCAGTACAGAAATAATGAAAATTTCTATACTGCTAAGCAAACGAGTATTTTGTTTCGGAAATGTCACGAAACGTAAGGGCAAAATTGTCCGTGTGACGTTACATGCCCATGCTCTATGCGCAAACTCATTGATTGTTTCAAAGCTGGACCAAGTTTTGTTTAACATAAATGGTAACAGAAAATGAAAATCGCAACAAAATTACTTGTTTCTACAAAATAAAGTTTGTCCAAAAGTACATACTTTATATATTTTAACTAATTTTGTATCGACATGTGTGTATGCCTGCATTCTATAGGGAGGTTTCACCTACGTCACGTTCCCGTAGCAACCATTTGAGCAAACGGCTGGTTTGTACAAGCAACAGCTAGTCAGTTCAGCCTAAGACGTTGTGTTGCACGAACCTGTTCGTGCTCCGCTCCTGACCAGTGCCACGTGGTGATTTTTACGTATTCTTATTTGTCAGTACATGCTTGTGCTGCCTCGTGCTCTCAACTTGGCTGAGGATGAGAGGACCATAAGTGCGGATGGAAAGTGTGTTAGGAAAGCCTCCTTTAAGACTAAAAGTCTAATTAAAAGCAAAAAGATCAAGAGTGCTATCAAGAATAAGCCATATGTCCCGGGGGCATACTTCCAAGCTGACATTGGACTAAGTGATACGGACGTTCAAGCAGCCGGAACTTCAAGCAAACTGGTGCAACAGGAAACCCGCTACGAGACTGCAGCGACCTTTGAAAATGAATATCTAAAGACTCTGGATATCCCCAAAGATGTAATTCCTAGAGACTCTATCACCTGGAAGATAGTAACCCATTTCATCTGTTATGGCTACGTCATTGCCAGACTTGAAGAGGAACTCGAGGACGAGGACGTTGAATGGAGCCAAACCAAGATATTACAAAAATTCTTCACAGGTTGTATTCTTGATGCTTCTGCGCTGCTGCAAAACCCTGACCCCCATACGTTAGTTAATCGCGATGCGTATAATTACATAAACGATATGGTAAAAAACTGGAAAAAACCACCGATGATAACTTGTATATAATTTTTAAAGACGAGATGTACAAGAAAATTGAGGTTATGTTACCCCTAATAATTGAAAGAAGACAAAACTTTCGGCCCAGCCTGAGCCAGAACCTGAGAATCAAAATAAATTTTCAGAACTTGAGAGTGAGGAAGCCACTATGGCTATTGAGCCCCCCCCCCCCCCAAGGATAGAGTCTCCTCCTTCTATGTGGACTCCTCAAGTGATAGGGGAGCCCTCATAGAGGAGCTTAATAGTATACTAGAAAATAAAGTACAGGGCCTTCTTATGGGAAGGGTGATCCGAATCACTCCTGGGTCCGTTGAGGACTTCAGGAGTGTGCAGGCCCACCTGACCCTTAAGAAGATCCCCTTCAATGCCATCAATTTTAAACAGGAAAGACCTAAAAAGATAGTCATTAAAGGACTGCCGTCCAATACCGATAGTGAAAAAGTAAAAACTGCCCTTGCTAGTGAAGGATTCAAAGTCATCAGAGTTGCTCAACTTAGAAATAGGAAAGATAGGAGCCCCCTCCCCATTTTTCTGGTAGGTCTCGAGTCTACAGGAGACTGGGGGAGGATCCATGAGATAAAAAGTATAATCTACATGCAGGTTAAAATTGAAACATTTAAAAGCAAAGGCTTCAAAATGTGTTATAATTGCCAACTTTTCAACCATCACAGTGATCAATGTACCCTCCCCCTCGCTGTTTAAAGTGTGGCGAAGGCCACCCTAGTAGGGAATGTGAGAAATCGAGAGAGTTACCTGCAAAATGTTGCAACTGCGGTGATCACCCCGCCAATTTTAGGCATTGCCCCCAAAACCCCTGGAACCGTAAAAAGTTCCAGGCAACTAAAAAACCCCTTCCAAATTCTGAATTGACCTCCCCACCAAACCTTGTTGTGGAAAACTCCCCCCCCCCTTCTAAAAGCATCCCCCCTGTTCGGGAAGAGCAGGCGAGTGCTGAGACGGTCTCAGTAAAAACCGGAGAGCACTCTGCCCAGGCACGACTTGACACAGGAATTGACGCCCCCCCTCAGACTTCGAAAGCACTTCTTGACTTCCTTAAATTTTTTGAGGAGGTAGAAAAACGCTTCGATCTGAGTAACCTGCAGGACTTATTAAACAACATCCTTAAAATCATAACCTCTGAAGATGATCCTGTCGCATGGTAAACCCATGAGCCAATATTTTCGGGAATGCGACCTTGAGTCTTCTTATTTATTTTTGGGGGTCAGCCTTTTCGTTCGGCCATCTGCACTCGAAATAGAAAACCAGGATGCCGAAGTTGCTTTGGATCTCGGATTCGTACCGAAAGATTTAACGGGCGTCCTGTCCTTTTCGGAAGGGTCATAGGGTCCTCGGCGACTTTGAATTAGTGGCCGAAAGAATATCAGTTTCGCAGGGGCTTGAGAAGGGGCTTTTTGTTTTTGGAAGGCCTAAAGCCAATGGCGGTGCTTTGGGGTCAAGGGGTTAAGACCCTGAATCCAATGGGATGTTTGTATGCGCCTCAGGGGCGTGTTTTAAAATCTTGGAGAGAGGGAGTTTTTCAGAATTTGAAAGATGAGCGGGGAGAAGGAACTGAGTTGGGAGTGAGTAAAGAAGTGTTCATAACAAGGTCCTCTGAGAAATGCTGTTCAGAGAGATGTCGTTTATTCGGCGATTGTTCGGTGAGTTCCACATTTAAGGGCCTGTGCCTGATTTGTACTTTTTACTTCTCTCTCCGGGTTAAGGATATTTAAATATTTCATATTTTTAAATTTAATTTTTAATTACCATCTTTCACATTTTAGTCTATGAGACTACATATACGTTTGTAATTGGTTATTTGTTATCTTAAAGGGGTATACTTTCATTTTGAATATTTTGAATCAATTTTGTTGTAAATATTTTATATAGTGTAAATAAATTAATGTTTGTAAATACACACGGCCTTTTTCTTCTTCGCGCTCTTACCGGGCGTGTCCTAAAAAGGAAGTTACCTTAGGACAAAATAATTTGGTGCCTTAAGCCAGGATGAATTTGGTTGGGTTCAGTAACGAAAGAAAATAAATTGACGCCAACGAACTGGATAAGAATTATGTTTGGTGCATTAACCAAGGAAAATTTTTTTTTTGAAAGATGGTAATAATAAAACAAATAGTAAATGTCAATATCTGCAATAAAAAATTTTTTTTTCCCTAGTAATAAATAAATTTTAATATGAGAAATTTAGAAGAAATGTATAAACCTTTGAGAAGGGTTAACTGTTTCATTTGCCATGAAAATATGTGTTTTAATAGATTATTGAGAAATTACAAAGAAATAAAATGTGTTAGTAGTATATATATATTTTTTTTGGTTTTTTAATTATGTCATTGATTGCATTTTACATGTAAATGGGAAATTTTTAAGAATTTTTGGAATTTAAGAACTTTTTTGGGGAAAATGGGAACATCAAGAAATTTTTTGGAAGTGAAATTAGATAGATGCTATTTTAAGTACAAAAAAAAAAAAAAATCTTTTCTTGAGTCTATTTGAAATAATTTAGATAGGATGTTTATTCCAAATTTAAGTAGAGATAAAAAGCGGTTTATTTCTCCCATAAGAATATATTCAATAACTGTGTGGATAATGATTTTATGTATATCGAGAGGAGTTGTGTTTTTGTGAGGCAAACTTTTTGGGTCCACGATATGGTTTGAAAATTTTTGTTGGTATTAATCTCTTTGTATATTTCTTAAATTTTGTATATGTTTTTGATTATGTATATTCTTTTGGTAGTGTATTTTTGGGACAAATTTTCATTTTTGACATTTTTAATTTTGGTCGCGAAGATTAGTTAATTAATACACATTTGAGTGATTTTTAGTTTTAGAACAAAATTTTTGCTGAAATTAGAAGTAATGTGAGATTATAATAAACCTTTTATATGTTATGGGTACGAGTTTACAAAAATTTTACAAGTGGTTCTGAAAATGATATTTAGAATGTGAGTGGGTTAGATAATCGAATTTTCAAAGGCAACAGAATTTTCTCTTAACTTTGACGGTTCCATTTTATGGCAAACACAAGGATTTCCAAAAGTTTCTTGTTCACACAACACAGATGTTTTCAAAGGGGGGCAACATTGGTTGAAATTTGATACGTCGCAGTAGGGTTTCTTCCTCACTCCAAAAGGAGGGTCATTTTCACAGACAAAACACAAGACCCGCAGAATGGTTACAAAGAAAAAAGGAGTGGTTTTAGCAGATATATTTTACGGGAGCTGGGAGTTAGTTAGCGGAGGAGAACATAAATTTCAAAGAGGGATGGACGACACATACAAGTAGAGAGACTGCCTTTCGTTTGGATAGAGTTACTGAGTGAGTAATAGAATGGCGTTGCAGCTGGAGTTAGTTAGGTTATTGGGAATTAAAATACATAAAGTAATAAGTATATTGTTTTTCGAAAAAAGGTAATAATAATAATAATAATAAATAATGAAAATAAATAGATATTATATTAATTCAAGTTGTAACAGAAATGGAAACAAAATTTTGATTACTAAGGAAACTTTCGTTTACAAGGGAATTCTAATAAAGTGACAAAGATAACAGACAAAGTACAAACAACAAAGAGTAAATTTTTAAGTTTAATAAACAAATAAATAAATAAATAGGCCTTTTAACAATTGTTGATAGGATATATAATTTGACCTTAGGCACATATTTTTCTGCGGGCAGAATTGTGTGATGTTTGGGATTTAGAGTGTATATTTCTATATTTTGGGGATTGAATCAAACTGTTTGGGTGATCAACAAAGGGTTTTTTTCATCTCCTGATGACACATAACGTTGAAAGGATTTATTTTAAATAAATAAGCAAAAAGTATTTCATTTTTTTTTTTGTATCTCTTAACTTTTTTATTCAATATTTTTATCGTCTATAAAGGGTACTTTCCTACATTCACTTATATTTTACTTTTGTTAAAACACACATAATTTAATAAATTATTCGGAATAGAAAATTGATAGGTTTGTTAGATGGTTAGGCTCAAAAGGGAATCAATTTTTGTATACAATAATTTTCTTAAATCGTTACACGTAGTACTGTAAGTGACAGTTTCCAGCATATTTTTTGAACGCATGGAGATTTTTTTTAGTTTCTATGGGTAGTTTAGGAAAGAAAGGTGAGATAGTGGTATGTTCATGATATATAATTTGGATAAGATATAAAAATGAAGGTGAATGGTATTTCATTTTATAAAAAAAAAAAAGGGGAAAATTTATATTTTAATGTGAGGCTAGTGTTTATTTGAGGAAAATAAGGCTTAATGCATAAAGTGGTGAAAGTATTAATAAAAAGTGTGATAAAACCCTTTTTGTAAAGAAAATAAAGGAAGTGAGGAAATGAGTGAATAAGATGATTTTGCTTAGTGAAACAAAATATTAGCACTTAGGGTAAATTTTTCCTTTCGAAAGTAAGAAAAGGATTTTCATTTTATCAGGCAAAATTTTGCGAGCTGTGGTTTTATTTTCTGAAAGGTACACGTTTGGGAGTTATTTTGGTTTTTTTTCATGCAAACTAGCGAATAAATAAAAAAAAAAAAAAAAAAAAAAAAAAAAAAAGAGTTTTTTTTTATGCAGTAAGACACTGTCATTTTGAGATAAAGTCAAGTTTTAAGCGACGGGTTAGACATAGCTAAATGAAAAATTTTCGAATGGGTTGGAAACATTCTTTTTTCGCAGGGAATGTATAATTTTCTGTAACTTGCAATTAATGAGATATTTTAATGTGTTGGATGATTTTGTTTTTTTTTTCTTTGGATACAAAATTTTTAGTTTAGATCATGTAATTTAATTATGAAAATTTTGTGTGATATTTTATGGTTTTGAATTTTTGAATTTCATGGTATATGAAACATGTTTTTTAACGTAAAGTTGCCTTTGGCAGTAAGGTTTTTATATGTAAGGGAGTAAAATTTTATACATTTTTACTTTCATGTTCATGCATTTAGAAATTTTGCATTTTGTTTTAAAATATTTTGTTCTCGGAGGGAGAGAAGAATAAAGTGCATATTGGCTAGGTCTCTTGGTGGTAACTTTGCCGTCACTAAGGCCAGTCTATATATATATATATATATATTTTGTATTTTGTAAAAAAAATTTCATAATACTGTTGAAGCAGTTTGTACAGCACGTAAACTCCAAGGTGATGCGCACGGAAGGGGCTATATGATATGTTCATTATGATATGTTCATATGATATGTTCATTTCAACAATTTTCATCTCGGGTCAGCAGGTGACCGGATGTTGGCACATGCCAACACTATATAAACAATTTTTGATGACGGAATAAGGCATTGTAATATGTCGATATGTCGTACAGATCAACACAGAGTCAATTACTGTGTTGGTTTTCCTCTATGGACGGAGTGCAGAAGATTCCACCGGTGTTTGTTTTTTCCTCTACGGACGGGGTGCAGAAAGTGCACGATACCACACGAAAGAACTGTGTCCTGAATTGTGCGGGGTGATTGCGTTCTTTTCAGTACTGATGTTAAAAATGTCAGAATACGCACACAGGTTTTAAAAATATGTACAAAGGTGCTACACAATAGGTAGCAATTCTTGCCATTATAGAGCATTTTGCATCAGTTTTTTTTCAGTTTATGCCAAGTACAAGGCGTATAAACATTTATAGCCACAAACGTGCCTTTCGTTATAAACAATTTACATGTATCAGACTTTGTATACAGAACAGGCAATTACACGTTCCTGTGATTTCTACCGTCTGTTTTCTACTGTTTCCGTGATTTCTACTGTCTCGTTTTACAGTGCATACATTTGCCTACGTTTTCAGTTTTCTACAGTTTTCCACTTTCCAGTTTTCTACGGGTCCAGATTCCAGTTATTTTTATTGCTGCCACACATCAAACTTGGTGTTTATTTGTTTACAGTGCAAACGGTTCCAGATGCCAGTCAATTTGATTTCGTAAGGGCAGACATCGGACATTGTGTTCAATACTTTACTATGTGTTTATGGGGTGTGCACAGAATTGACACTCCTCATCATTGCTGTCAATCAACAACAACTTTTGGTGATAAACTTTCGACACAGTGGTAATATTCCATAATCACTTATCATAAACAAGGAACATATGCAGGTATGATAATTTTTGTAACAAGAAGTGGCCAACAAAATACACAACAAATTTTCAGGGATGCCTGATCCCAATGCTTTTGCCTTTTGGTGGACAATTTGATAAAAACTTTTGGAGAACTAAAAAACATTATCAGTGAGAAAAGTAACTTAGTTTGAGTGACTTTTTACAGCCTAGTGCAACACAATTAACAGACTTTCTGATTTGTTGTCCTGAATTCACCAATTTGTTTTATATTTTGATTTTATTGTATTGTGTTTATATTGACAATTGTTTTTTTTTTTCTTTTATGTGCAATATGATGTTTTTTTTATGTGTTTTATTATACAGGAGGAAACTTCTGTTTTCAGAGGTTGGTTTCTGTGTGGCTGGAAGGAAAGCAGATTACGCTCCAGCACATTTTTGATTTTTCTTTATGATTTTGATTGTAAAATTTTTTGTATTTTGATTTTAAATTTTTTAAATTTTTGGATTTTGGATGTTGTAGTGGGGAAATGGAGGTATTTTTGGAAAGGCGTATTGCGCCCCAGCATATCGTAATTTGCTTAAATTTTTTTGATGGTAAAATTTTAAAAAATATTTTAAATTTTTGAAATTTTGAAATTTTAATTTTTGGAATTTTTAATGGGGAAATGGAGGTATATTGTCGCATGGTAAACCCATGAGCCAATATTTTCGGGAATGCGACCTTGAGTCTTCTTATTTATTTTTGGGGGTCAGCCTTTTCGTTCGGCCATCTGCACTCGAAATAGAAAACCAGGATGCCGAAGTTGCTTTGGATCTCGGATTCGTACCGAAAGATTTAACGGGCGTCCTGTCCTTTTCGGAAGGGTCATAGGGTCCTCGGCGACTTTGAATTAGTGGCCGAAAGAATATCAGTTTCGCAGGGGCTTGAGAAGGGGCTTTTTGTTTTTGGAAGGCCTAAAGCCAATGGCGGTGCTTTGGGGTCAAGGGGTTAAGACCCTGAATCCAATGGGATGTTTGTATGCGCCTCAGGGGCGTGTTTTAAAATCTTGGAGAGAGGGAGTTTTTCAGAATTTGAAAGATGAGCGGGGAGAAGGAACTGAGTTGGGAGTGAGTAAAGAAGTGTTCATAACAAGGTCCTCTGAGAAATGCTGTTCAGAGAGATGTCGTTTATTCGGCGATTGTTCGGTGAGTTCCACATTTAAGGGCCTGTGCCTGATTTGTACTTTTTACTTCTCTCTCCGGGTTAAGGATATTTAAATATTTCATATTTTTAAATTTAATTTTTAATTACCATCTTTCACATTTTAGTCTATGAGACTACATATACGTTTGTAATTGGTTATTTGTTATCTTAAAGGGGTATACTTTCATTTTGAATATTTTGAATCAATTTTGTTGTAAATATTTTATATAGTGTAAATAAATTAATGTTTGTAAATACACACGGCCTTTTTCTTCTTCGCGCTCTTACCGGGCGTGTCCTAAAAAGGAAGTTACCTTAGGACAAAATAATTTAGATGAGCGGGGAGAAGTTTTTGGCGTTGTGAGTGAGAACAGATACTCCAGCAGCATTGTCCTCAACCATGAGAGGCTGTTCATTCAGCGAATGCTCGGTGAGTTCCACATTTAAGGGCCTATGCCCGATTTGCATATTTTCTTTCTCTCTCTCCGGATTTAAGGATATTTAAAATATTGCATAGGATTGTTTAAATTTAATTTTTAATTACCATCTTTCACATTTTAGTCTATGAGACTACATATACGTTTGTAATTGTTTATTTGTTATCTTAAAGGGGTATACTTTCATTTTGAATATTTTGAATCAATTTTGTTGTAAATATTTTATATAGTGTAAATAAATTAATGTTTGTAAATACACATAAATACACACGGCCTTTTTTTCTTCTTCGCGCTCTTACCGGGCGTGTCCTAAAAAGGAAGTTACCTTAGGACAGATCCCATGGCAAAACTTTTTTGCATCATTAAGATGGTCGCAGTTATCAAAAAACCCCAGTCCCTACAGAATTAGTGTTCTCAGGGCCAGCAGCAAGTTGATCAGAGTACTTCCACCAATACCACGTGCATCTTCTTCAACACGTGCCACCGCCACGGATTTCCACAAGTGCCATCTCCAGTCCCTTTTCAGGACCCAACTGACGCCCCGCCCATCTGGGATGCTCTTATGGACAGACCCACGACAACTCAGCTAATGTCACAGACTCAGCACAAGTAAAGAGAAAATCGAGGATTAAGACGCTTTCGGCGTCAGGTGCCTCATGACTTTTCGATACAACGGCGTCCGCAACAGCTAGAACGCCATGAAACTACATTATAAATCTTATTTTTTGCAGCTAGATCCTGGATATAAAAGCTTATATTAAGCTAAAATCAACGAAATTGGAGGTGACGATCCTTATGATTGATGAAGATTACTCACAGAAAAGTTATGTTTTAATGTTTTTGAAAATCAACATGGTAATAGTTTGAAACTTTATTATATGGAAAAAAATGTTTTCACAAATCAATCTCTTGCCAATTCAGAGAGTTTTGATGTAACTTCATGGTCACTGTAATTTCATGTCGGTTTTATGTCATATCTGTCACGATGGGTTTTTAATTTTATATTAAATAAGTAGATAACTTAAGATTTTGAAACTTCCCTTGGAAATAGCTGTGATATAGATATACATATGTGAATAAAATTTATTTTACTAGAAATATTATCTTCTATGTCAAATGTGCTATATTACACACCTGATGCCATGTCTGTCACAAACGAAATTAACCTACAGGTATCTATTACTGAATTTAGTGATTTTAATTTGATGTTGATTTTTTTTAATTTTAGATTTATGAAACAAAAAAAGAAATTACGGAGTTGATTGCTAATAAATCAATGATTGTATAATCAAATTATAAAACTAAAAAGTTTAAGATTTTTTTTTTAAGATTTATTAAACTTAAATTGAAAAGCATACTGTACCATATAATCTACTAACCATGAATAAAATGCTCACTACAAACTTTCCTATGCTTCAAATTTTCAGTATTCAAATCTTTTCTGTTGATTCTTGAAAGCCATTCATTGCTTCTTTTAACAGAGAAGTTCTTGATTTTATTCCCTTTATTTTCAATTATTCCAGGGAATGAAAAAAATGATACATTACAATCACGTACGGATCGCTTGCTGCAGTTAATTATGGCACAAATCACCATTATCAAATTCAATTACTTTATCTTAAAGAAATTATGATTATATGTGATTTCGGCTGGATATAGTTTTAATAAAACGACTTTTTCTTTAAAATTACACACCAAAACGTATCTTTTACATATAAACCTAATGCAAGTTCAATGTTTGTTTGTATAAAGAGAACTTAGGATTTTCGCCGCTAAATGGACGTGACGTCACGTGAATCCTGCCTATAACTATTTATTACCAGGCATGGGGTGGTTTGTGTAAAAAGGTGCTTGTATGAATTGTTATAACGATTGGCAAATTATTGATCTGTTGCACACGCAATATAATTTTTGCATTATATAGATATCTTTAAAAATTTTTAGTCAGAAAAACACTGGAAAATCTGCTGATATTTTATAAACAGCAAAAACTTCATTGTGTTCATCTAGCCTTTCTGACATTTAACAAAATACGCACTCTTTTAGGGTGTACGCTTATACACGATTGATAAGAATTTTATATCTTTGTTTTATATTAAATTCAAATATTTACAATCTTGAAATGATGTTACATTACTGTTAAAGAGAAATATGCGTTACTATACATATTAAAATATAACACTTACTTGATTCATACTTCATTAAAATATTATATCCAGCATAATAACCGGCCGTTGTATCGAAAAGTCATGAGGCCCCTGACGCCGAAGGCGTCTTAATCCTCGATTTCCTCTTTACTTGTGCTGAGGGCCGATCCCACCAACGTCTGTTAAAATAGTGCTAATGTCTGATTAACTGATTAGTCACTAAATTTAACGGTCCACTAAAGGATGCTTAAAAACCATCTCGTCCCACCAAGCTATTCGACTGTTAAAAACGTTCCGGTTAGTTAATCAATGATTAAACCGATTTCTAGATGATACGAGCTCTCTGATTGGTCCGTTATTTCTATCTCGAAAATACAACTCCAACTTCTACATGTTTACGTTTTATTTATTTTCGTGTTATATTAAATTTGTTCTACGGGAATAGGAATAATATAAATATCATTCACGTTTATACAAATATATATACATTATAAGAAAAGATTTTGTTATAATTTAGTTGGAATTCTTTCCTTTTTAAGGAAATACGTATTTGAAATTAATGCATATATTTCTAATTTAAGAAGTTATCCGATTAAAAAAAATCTCTCTTTTTAATTGTATTACGATCAGTATATATAGTTTCTTTAATTCGCACTATAAATACTATTTCAATGTGGTAGATTTGTATGAATGGTACTGCCAAAAATGTAGAGAAATGTGTGTATGTGGAATGGAAACAACCATAAATGTAATTTCATAACTTGGGTTGGGAACCAGTGATTAATATGCTCTGCTATGTGATACAATGGTGCTATCAGATCATAATGCAAATCCATAAAAAAGTAATGCACAAAGTTGAAAGAAAAATATATTCCTAATAGCAAACTTAAAAGTATATTATGCTTTTGTTTCATGTATAACCCTACAATAGGATAGGTATGAATTAAATAAACCCTATCCAAGAACCAGGTGGTGCATCAGTTAATTTGGATGAACAAAATACATACTAGCAGGTTTGTGAAGTCAGTAACTCAAACCGTGGACTTCAACTCCTCTTTTTTTTTCTACTGTCTGACACAGACTCCTCCTATTTTCTAATATCAGACACCAATACTGATATAAATAGCAATTAGTTTTATATTTTTTTATACAATAGCTTTTTAATTGTTAAACGTTGGATGTTTTCTTAATTTATTGCCTAAAAATCTCTCTATATTGAAAAAAAAGTAGCTGACGCCACCACTGTTTGACAAATTTCTCATTTCTCGAGATTCTTTGCTTCGTACTGCAAAAACTATTGCATATAAAAATATGAAATTTGGTACACTTGTTGAAAAAGCTTTTGGAAATACGCTGAAATAAATTGTTTTTTTATATATATATTGTAGTTTAAGAAATATTTAATATCGAAATCAAAGACAAAATATTTGAGCTGCGAGTTCACGTCCTGCATAGACTAACTATAGCAAAACCACACATTTTTGCAGCCAGGTACCTACATGGGTGAATTTTTTCCCTTCTTTTAATTTTGATGTAGTTTTTGAAATATTTTACTTTTTATGATGCACTTCTGAAGTGAACTTTTTTTTCGTATCGGCACGTCTAGTGATTTCTCTGTCTCGTACCGTAAAAAGTATACCAAAATATGAAATTTGAATTTGTATACCAAAATTTGAAAAAAATGAATTAATGTAACATACCATCTAAAGTTTAGATTTGAAATAAATTTTTTATGTACACACAAGTTTTCAGTTTGACTTAACGTATAGGGTTTTTAAAAAAAAAGAGAGGAGTTGGGAGCAGGAGTTCGATGCTCAAATAGATTTAAAATATTTTATTAAATTGATTTCAATTGGGTTTTAAGAACAGGTGTCATATTATCCTTTTTTCTGCGATTATTATTCCTTGTCATATTATTCCTTGGTGACATAGAAATGCCACCAAGTCTGTCGGACAGCATGTCTGCCATAACCGAAATGCATAAAAATATAAAATTAATATCGATTTAATACAATTATGGAAATTTTGATTAAATAAAAGAAGAGCAGCCATATTGGTTATTTTATATAGGAATGGTCATTCTCTGTCGAAAGCCGCAATGTTGTAATAGTCGTTTGTGCAACAGTTGATTTGTAGTAATTTGAACATGAACCTATGCCTGCTATGGAGGTTTCGCTCGCCCACTAAAAAAACATCACAGAAAGCAGTTCTACTGGCTGTCGGAGATTGCACGTAGCAACAGATATTCCGTGGCACATAAAGTACAGTTAGGTCCATACAGTGGATGTAACATGAAAATTAGAAAATTTTAAAAACATCAAAATGACAAATATACAAAAGATGGCAAATGTCAACAACTTAATTTTTTAAATACAATGTAAACCCATTAAAGTGATATTTTGAATTCATTCCTCACAATGTATACAAAATATAAAATTAACTGCAAAATTGAAAAATAAAAATCCTATTAGCCACCTCCATTGTGCTCAAAGTTAGCCTACCACACACTAGCTATAATAAATATTTTTCTATTAAAAGATTTAATTTAACTTATTGGGCATCTACTGTTATTTGAAATATGTATTTTCAAAAATACGTTTATAAATAAAAATATTTAAAAGTACGTATAAAAATACATATTTTATACGTATTTTTAAAAATATGTATAAAAATTGTAAAATAAAATACTCCTTGCACAGGCGTAGTTAATTTCCAGCATGAACTATAACTTAGAATTTAATATTCTAAACTATCTAATAATGCGAATTACTAGACGAGATCGTATTCTAAACTAACAACTCTGTGCACAGGCGCAGTTCTCTGAAGCCCCTATTGGTTCTCTGAAGCTCCTTAGCAATCACTTAGCTCCTTAAAGATCAGGACACTACACTATCTGAGGAATTATACACTGCATTGAAAATTTGCATAGAGGAAAGGCATAGTGAACTAGAAAATATTTTAAGGTATTTACATAATTATAACGACTTTAAAAAAGAAAATGAAAATAAAGAAAAGAAGCCAACAAAGTCAAATTTAATTAAGTTCGTCGTAAATTTCCACAAAAACATTTATGAAAAATAAACACAAACCTATCCAGAGAAATTCGTTGAAGATGATGTTGATGTAAATATCGGAAAAGAATTGTCTCTCGAGAAAAAATTGCAATTAGCTATAAATAAAAAATTTGCCACAAACAATAATACAAAAAATAGATTTATCCAAAACCGTCAGACGACAGACCGAGTTTTTAGAAGGTAAAGGACTTCGAGGCGAATATTTAGAGAAAGTATATCACTCATTATTAACAGTACCACCTCATACAAAGTCTTTATGAATATTCTATATACATTTTGTAATTAAGCTCCATTTTAAGTGAGCTCATATATAAGAAAACTTCGGTTATCTAAATTTATAAGAAAACTTAACCAAAAATTACTTCGAATTGAATTCATGGATAATGCATTTTAAAATGTTTACAAATAGCAAAATATAAATATAAAAGTAGTATCTATACGAACGTATGAGCACACATATATTTTTAACACTAAAAACTATATTTTATAGCTTATTTTTATCTTTTTTATATGAAAAAAAAGGTCTCGATCCATTTTAATATAAAAAACATGATTTTATAGCTAAATAAGGCCTTTTTTACATTTAGACCAAATTTTAACTTTTTTTAGATAAATGCGTGAAAAAAGAGGACTTCCAAATGAATGGAAGTCCTCTAAGCTTTAAAATAAATGGGGGGACCGTTAGTCCCCCCATAAAAGAAGAGATTTTTTTAAACATGAGAAAATTATCCACAAGGTGAAAAAAAAATTATTTTATTTTTCAAAGTTTTTTAGAAAATAAAAAGTCAGAGGATTTATATGAAAGTCAAGTTTAGATAAATGCGTGAAAAAAGAGAACTTCCAAATGAATGGAAGTCCTCTAAATAAACTTTAAAATAAAAGAGATCCCAAAATAAGATCTTCAGTTCTTTTCCATCATTACAAAGTGACTCAAAATATATTGGAATTTATTGATGACGAAACGTGTCCGTAATTTACGGACGCGTGATAGTGAACCCTTTAAGCTTTCTCTGATTCATATCAGAAGCAAAAAAATAAAACAACTTTGTTTATCGTCGAGGTCACAGCGAAGTACAAACTTCCTCGTTTATCACCCACTTCCTTTTATCTCTCCCAAGTGATATCTGTTGGAAATAATCAATACATCGCGATTCACGTTCCTGTGAACGGGCGTTTATGCAAATTTAATATGAACGACTCTTCCCGTTCACCGGCGTGAACCGTGACGTTTTTCAACATGAGGTTTCATGCAAATCAGTTCTCAATGCGTACGCATCTGATTTGCATATCCGGGGGCGTTTCCGGAACTGTCCATTCTCGGATATATAGGGCAGAGGTTTCTTGAAGCAAATGAGAAGGTCGAAAGGGTCGATCGAGATCAGACGTCTGAAGAAGTCAGACGAGATAGACACTGATGGTCTGATGCAGGCAGACAGAAATGTTTTTGACTGAAGTACTGCGGAATATCGTTTGACGACGGTGAATAGTCGAAACGGATGCAGATGTGGTCAGTTTGGACCAGCATGTATTGAACGTTAAATTTACTTACAAACGTTCGGAAGCCGCTTTAAATATTTTCCTGATGTTTTATCCTTTGGTTTCCCTTTGCCAAGTGATAGTGGCTGAAATACACGCAAGTGATAGAGGTAGTATAGTAACTTACTACCAGATGCTTCAAGGAATCTCTGTCTAGTCATTTACAACTAAAAATCTTTTGTACATAGTATATTTTTGATGTTTTACGGCATGGAAAATTACCAGGTACGTGTAATATGCCGAGTTGTGTTTTTCACCAAATAAAGTGAACGAAGTTTTTCTTTAAAACTGGACTTGTGTACTTTCATAACCCAGCCAACACTTATTGACTCTGACAGTGCGTGCTTTGCTATCTTCAAATTTTAAATTTTCCAATAGAAACGGTTATGGGCCAGTTCAAAGCCCAATAGAGTCATAAGTGCAAGTATCTTTAAAGAAATCGTTCCAGTGTTCAGATGGGGGCCGCACATGGCACCATTTTGAAGTTCGTGTGAACAACGAAACGCAACAGTGTAAACGTAAACAGTGTACACGAACTTTTGCTTCTGCTTCTTCAAAACTACGAGTGGCCATGGAGGCAAGTAGAACGGAGTTGCTGACGCGGGACAACTACGTCACCTGGCGTACCGACATCTCATTCGTCCTCAAGGGAGAAGGATGTTTCCGACACGTAGATGGAAGTGCTAAGCCTATCGAGGAAGATGCAAGTCGCCGCGACTACGATGATTTTTATCGCCGGAAAGACCGAGCATTAGCCATCATTTATCAAAGTTTATCCTCGGAATACAAGGAGTTGATAAACGTCACCGACGAACCTAGTCAAGTATGGAATACCTTGAAAGAACATTTTCAAGCGCCTTCCAGAGCCAACGTGGTTAGATTACTAGATGAGTTCTTCGACGTTCGGCCGGAGCCAGACGAGCCTGTTGACATTTTTTGCTCAAGACTGCGGAAGGCCGTGACGAGGCTTAAAGACGCGAAACACCCCATTGAAGACCTATATGTAGCATTCCAGTCGATTCGGTACCTTCCGGAAGAATTCCGAGGTATCGTTCAGCTTATATATCGATGGAATGACTCGGACTTCAAGCTCAGCAAAATACAAGCAGAGCTAGCAGCGGAGGAGAGCCGGCTGAGGCAGCAAGCAAGTGATTTTTCCAAAACTGTGAGTTCAAATTCTGCATATTTTACTTCTAAGAAATTTGTAAATAGAGTAAAAGTGTCTAAACTTCCAAATGTATCTCATAATGTGTCTAATGTAAATACTTCTAGTCATAATGTAAATATTTCTAAAAGTAAAATTAAGTGTTTTAAGTGTAACAAACTAGGTCATACTAAATCTAATTGCAGTAGAAATAATGGATCTAGTATTGTGGAATTTCTTGGGTCTCCAGAGATTGAGGCTAATACTGTAATCGATCCTAGCGATAGACTCAGCTGGGTAGTAGACACTGCTGCTACGCGACATTTCTGTAATAACATTAAGTTATTTTCAAAATTTAATGAGTGCAAAGGCACTTCAATGTCGCTAGCAGTAGGGGATGTCGAAAGTCCAGTTGAGGCTATCGGGACGGTGGAAATGTATGTCCAATTTAAGGATAAGCAGAGTATTATCAAATTGGAAAATGTTATGTATTCTCCTAAACTTAGGAGAAATTTATTAGCTGCATCTGTTCTTGAGGAACAAAATTTTAGTTTTAATGGAGCTAATGGGGTTCTATGGTTTTTTACACCTAAAGGGGAGAAATTCTTTTATGCAAAAAGAAAGGATGGGTTATATTTTTTAAAACCTAAGTATAGTACCCAGGAACAACATAAAGTAGAAAACCGTCAATCTAAAGATAGGGATCGAGATGGAGACAAGAAACACAAAAAGGATAAGAAATCCAAGGATAGGGATCCTAGTGCTTCCAGAAAAATAGACAAAGTAAAAATAGCACCTAATCTTAAAGAAACTAAATTTAAATCTGACAAAACAAAAACTAAGCAGAATGAAAATGTGAATAGTTCAATATCTAAGCCTAGCAGTTCAGTAACTGAACTTAATAGTACAAACTGTCTTTGGCATAAACGATATTGCCACATAAACGCTGAATATCTCCTCCAAACCAGCAAAGTTTCTGCCGTAAACGGACTTCCTAGGCTTAAATACAAAAAGTTAAATTGTAAATCATGTAAATTGGCTAAGTCTAGGAGAGTATCATATAAACCCACCGGTAGGATAAGGTCCACTAAACCATTGCAATTGTTACACATGGATGTGTGTGGTCCCTTACCCACAGCCTCATATGGTGGGAACAAGTATGTCTTAACTATAACAGATGATTATAGTAGAAAAGTTTTTGTTTACCTCATGAAACAGAAGTCAGAAGTATTTTCACATTTTAAAGAGTTTCAGGCCAGAGAAGAAAGGCAGTTAGGTACTAAAATTCTATGTATCCGGACGGATAATGGGATGGAATTCTGCCATGATAAGTTCAAAAATTACCTGAAGGATATCGGTATTAAGGCTGAGAGGACTAACACATATACCCCACAGCAAAATGGAGTATCAGAGCGATTCAACTTAACCGCATTTGACTGTGTTAGAGCCATGTTGAACGACAGCAAATTGCATGACAGATTCTGGGCGGAAGCAATATTGTGTTTTGCATACACTAAAAATCGAATATGTCACAAATTTAAGACAAAAACTCCACATGAACTCTACAGTGGTAGAAAACCTTCAGTCAAACATCTTAGAACCTTTGGTTGTAGAGCATATGTAGGCAAACCCAGTCAGCTCAGAAAGAAGTTAGACATGAAAGCTGCAGAAGGGGTGATGGTAGGCTATGCTACTAAAACTAAAGGATATAGGATATTTTTGTCAGGAGAGAAACGAACAATTGAGACCTGCAATGTGAGGTTTGATGAGGGTGATGTAATGGAAGGCATCCTGGACCCAATTTGTCCCAGAAATATCTCCTTAGGGATATCAAGAGATAACCTTTCAGAATACTCCGACGGGGAATATCCAAGAGAGCAGTCTGATGGGGGGGCAGGAGAGAGTGAAGACACTGGTGACGATCCGTCTGAATCCAGTGAGGAAACGGACTCTCCTGCTGACTCCAGTATGACTCCTTGCTCGGATATTGCTTGGCAGCGAAAGACGGTTCCAAGACCCGATGGAAGTAGAACCGATGTGTATTATTACGCTCAAGGAGATAATAAAAGGCTGAGGTCGCACAATGATGTTAAGAAATATTGTGATAAAAGGAATATACAATTTGATCAGCAACTGCTTAATTTTCGGGAAAATAAAGGTCTTAAAAGGGTCAGAGGCAGACCAGAAGCAAGCAATATTGAAATAAATATACCAAAAGGGTACAACGCTGCTATTAAATCTTCCCAGTCCGAAAAATGGTGTAATGCTATGGATGAAGAAATGGCCGTAATGCAAGAGAGGGGTGTCTGGGAACTAGTTCCTGCATCCACCTCACAAAAGCATATAGGCAATAGATGGGTCTACACTATTAAGAAAGACGAGAATGGGAAAATCAAGAGGTTTAAAGCTCGTTTGGTAGCCCAGGGGTATGGTCAGAAAAAGGGAGAATCATACGATGAAGTTTTTAGCCCTGTTGTTAACTTCAACTTAATTAGAGCATTCTTCTCAATTTTCGTATGCATGCTTGGCTGGATGCATTTCCAATTAGATATCAAATCTGCCTATCTCTATGCTAAAATGAGTCAAAAGGTATATATGAAACAGCCTCAAGGTTATGTCAATCAGGAACAGCCTGATTATGTTTGTTTGTTGAAGAAAGCCATTTACGGTCTTCATCAAAGTGGAAGAGAATGGTTTAATGAACTTGACACCAAATTAAAAGAATTAAATTTTTTAAAACTTCAATGGTGTAATTGTGCATATATTTACAATAGCAAAGTTCTTATGCTAGTCTATGTGGATGACATAATTCTCTTCTCAAAGTATCAAAGGGACATAGACCACATTGTTTCGTTACTTAGCATAGAATTTGATATCAAGGTATTAGGAAAAATTAGAAAACTGTTAGGCGTGGAATTTAAAGAGTGTGACAATTAATTTTTTATACATCAAAGTCAGTATATAGATAAAGTATGTCAAATGTTTCAACAGTATAAATATCCAGTTACTTCACTTCCCATTTCTAAAGGGAATATTCTAAGTAAAATAGATTGTCCAAAAACAAGTGAAGAAATAAAGCAAATGCAAAGTTTTCCTTACAGGAGCTTAATTGGGTGTTTGGCTTTTATATCTAGTAGGACTAGACCTGATATTTGTTACGCCATCAATATATTATCTCAATTTCAAGAAAACCCTGGAATTAAGCATTGGGATGCATTGTTAAGACTTTTAGGATATGTTGAAAAGACTAAAAACTATATGTTGAATTTATCTAACATTCAGGAGTTAAAATTGAATTGTTATTCAGATTCTGACTTTGCTGCAAACCGAGATGACCGTGTTTCACTTGGAGGCATGATACTCTTTATTGACAATGTACCTATTTCTTGGCGTACCTTTAAACATAAGTGTGTCAGCTTATCAACCATGGAAGCTGAATACGTATCACTAACTGAAGCCGCTAAGGAAATGGTATGGGTACAAAACATAATTGAAGAATGTCATTTACTTGGGTTAAATTTTAATAAAAGTAACAGTGTTATTTTTAGCGACAACCAAGCAGCCATTAATTTTTCTAACTCTCCAATTGAAAACAATAGAACTAAGCATATTGAGGTTAGATATCATTTCCTAAGAAATTTAATAGTCAATGAATCTTTTAATGTTAAATTTGTAAATAGTAAAGATAACTTAGCAGATCACTTTACTAAACCAATGACTAAGGAAATAATACTTAAATTTTGTAATAAAATTTTTAAAAACTAAATCAAAACTTTTTGAGATTAAATGTTTAGTCTAAAGAAAATTTTAAATACTAAATTGAATTTACAACTTGGGAATTTTTTTTTTAAAAGATGTCATATATATACATTATTGTTTATCTTAAACCTCATTGACATAAGATAGTATATCTTGAGTATAAATTTTTGTGATATTGAATCTTTTTCACTTTACACCTTTGTATATACATCCATTTTCCATGACCCACATGATGCTAAATAATAGCTTATGTGTATAAAATTTTGTATTTTTCAACTTGGTAAAAAGTATGTGTTGAAAGTTTTGATAAAGGAATTTTATTATCTGATTACTTGCATCATGTATTTTTAAATATTTAGTATATCAATGCAGTCTAATAGTATTAATTATGTATACTTATATTGTGTTAATAGACTAAATTTTTTTAAGCTTTTTGAATTATAGTGTTTATACTCAAATTTAAAGTAAACTTAAATTCTATGCTTATACAAAATCTTAATCTTTTAAAGTTGACTTGTTTAATATGATAATGTGCTTATACTTAAATTTTGGATACTTATAATTAAATTTAAACTAAAATTTCAATTTTTGAATGCTGATACTTAAGCATTGAAGTTGTGTTGTATATAAATTTCTACTTGATGTGAAATGTTGTTGTTACAATATTGTCGACAATACTTGACTATTTTTCAGATGCTATAAGTACTTATGCATTTTATTTTAAATTTAATAATGATATAATACTTTAAATTTTTTCCTTCATTATATGTTTGATAGGATACTGGGGGCCTTGGTGTTTATTGATATACCTTGGTTTCTCAGAGTAAGTTTTCTTTTGCATATGCATTGAGACTTAAGGATTTGCATGAGGGGGCCGATTGTTGGAAATAATCAATACATCGCGATTCACGTTCCTGTGAACGGGCGTTTATGCAAATTTAATATGAACGACTCTTCCCGTTCACCGGCGTGAACCGTGACGTTTTTCAACATGAGGTTTCATGCAAATCAGTTCTCAATGCGTACGCATCTGATTTGCATATCCGGGGGCGTTTCCGGAACTGTCCATTCTCGGATATATAGGGCAGAGGTTTCTTGAAGCAAATGAGAAGGTCGAAAGGGTCGATCGAGATCAGACGTCTGAAGAAGTCAGACGAGATAGACACTGATGGTCTGATGCAGGCAGACAGAAATGTTTTTGACTGAAGTACTGCGGAATATCGTTTGACGACGGTGAATAGTCGAAACGGATGCAGATGTGGTCAGTTTGGACCAGCATGTATTGAACGTTAAATTTACTTACAAACGTTGGGAAGCCGCTTTAAATATTTTCCTGATGTTTTATCCTTTGGTTTCCCTTTGCCAAGTGATAGTGGCTGAAATACACGCAAGTGATAGAGGTAGTATAGTAACTTACTACCAGATGCTTCAAGGAATCTCTGTCTAGTCATTTACAACTAAAAATCTTTTGTACATAGTATATTTTTGATGTTTTACGGCATGGAAAATTACCAGGTACGTGTAATATGCCGAGTTGTGTTTTTTCACCAAATAAAGTGAACGAAGTTTTTCTTTAAAACTGGACTTGTGTACTTTCATAACCCAGCCAACACTTATTGACTCTGACAGTGCGTGCTTTGCTATCTTCAAATTTTAAATTTTCCAATAATATCAACGTTATGAATGAAGACAAAGATCGCAGCACTAAACAGTCAAAATTTAATAGCCGATGTTAGAGATATTTAACCAATCTTATTCTAAATAAAATATAGTATAATTCAACAAAACCCCCTACCCCCGTAGACCTTTTCTGATCTTATATCCAACTCTACACGTAGAGGGTTTAAGGTCTACGGGGGGGAATCCTTTTTTTTTTCTTAGGGACTCCTTTTCTATCAGCCAGGCTCCTTTTCAACACAGCCAGGAACTCCAGTATTCTATGACTGAAATAGACAAGGAATATACAATTAATATACTATATATAGACTATAGACTAATACTAATTAAATCTAATTAATTCTAATAAATAACGTACGGATCATATATTCACAGTGCACATGGAGATTTGAACCAGGATCTTTCAGATGGTAGACTAAAGCTTTCTCCATTCGACCACCCCGGGGCGATAACAGACCTTTTTTTTTAAATATAAACATGACATAATAATTTTTAGTCGAAAAAAGTTAACATCTAAGACCTTTTCGACTAAAATAGAGTTTATAAATAATATAAATAAAGAAGGAGAGTTTAATATATACACAAAGTATTATAGTTTAATATATATTAAAAGAATTACTAGTGCTGCCATCTATAGATATAATATACACTTAGAAAATCATCATAAAATTTATCATTTTTTTTCAACAAAAGTAAGTTGTATACAATTTTTACTAAATTTTTTCTCTCCACCAAAATCATAATATGACTTAATATTCTTACTAAGTTTTTTAAGATCTTTATCATTATAATTACTTAAAAATGCTGTTCCAGTATCACCGTTTGATTCTATAAATCTTGCTATTACACTAATTCCTTTCTTTTCTAGAGATTTTTTAATCTTATAAAGATCCATTTATTTAGAATTATTTTTTAAGAATCACCTCTTGAGAGTACTCTAAAATATATTAAGCTTTCTCTAATATGTATTTATTATCACCTAAATATAAAAATATATATCTTCCTTTATTGATTTTATTTATCGATCTATTAGAAAGTTGTCCATGTTTATTCGAAAGGTAATACTCTTTTTCTTCAGCTTCTACAATTAACTTTACAATTGCTGTACCCGCAATCATATTTTTAATTTTTTTCAATGATATCAGATCATATTTTCCAGGATATAAATCATCTAATACATATGTTTGACGATAACCACTCAGACTATTGAATTCTTCCATTTATTAGTAAACATTTTTATAAATTCATCTCTAAATATTTTTTTTCAGCTATTCGCCCCAACGAAACATTAATCTCTCTACATTTTTTATTATATGGAATTTCTCCTCCTCTTGAGAGTTACTAAATCTCCTTAACATCAGGGGTAAATTTATTTTATCTTCATCATACCATATTTCATTTATTCTAGGCAAAAATATTAATTCAGTTAGAGATGTAATATCGTTTTCTCTACAATATAATTTTTTTAAATTAGTTAAATTTTTTATTCCTTCAAGAGATGTAATATCGTTTTCACTACAATCTAATACTTTTAAATTTATTAAATTTTTTATTCCTTCAAGTGAAGTTAATCTATTATCGTCACAACATAATTCTTTTAAATTAGTTAAATTATCTATTCCATCAAGTGAAGTTAATATATTATATCTACAGGATAGTATTTCTAAATTAGTTAAATTTTCTATTCCTTCAAGTGACATTAATATATTTCTATCACAACATAATTCTTTTAAATTAGTTAAATTTTCTATTCCTTCAAGTGACATTAATTTATTTCCTTCACAATGTATTTTTTTTAAATTAGTTAAATTTTCTATTCCTTCAAGTGAATTTAATCTATTATCTTCACAACATAATTCTTTTAAATTCGTTAAATTTTCTATTCCAAGTAAAGTTAATTTATTTCCTCCACAAGATAGTATTTCTAAATTTATTAAATTTTCTATTCCTTCAAGAGATTTTAATTTATTTTTCGCACAATATAATTCTTTTAAATTAGTTAAATTTTCTATTCCTTCAAGAGATTTTAATTTATTTCTCGCACAATATAATTCTTTTAAATTTATTAATTTTTCTATTCCTTCAAGAGATGTTAATTTATCTCCTATACAATTAAATATAAAAATAGATTTCACTTCAGTAGGATTCTCTATATTTAAGAAAGACATAGTTTTTTTTTCCATACCATTATTATATGTAACATCCATTTATTTAGAAACATTTTTATTAAATATTTATTTTTCATCTTTGTTAGTTAATTGTCTCAAAAGATAAACACACTCTCTCAAGATTGATTTAGCTTCATATATCTCGCTAATTATTTTCTCTCGGTAAGGTTCTATTTCATGATGACCAAACTTTTTATTTAATTCACTCATCTGTATAGCTTGTACTTTTTTCCAATAAACATTAAAAAAGTGATCAGGTAATAGATCAAATTTATATTTAATCAAATAACAAAAATCTAATTTATGCATAAATTCTTCTATAAAATTTTCACTAAATGTTTGATATCTAGTTATATACAGCCAATTTAAATCATCTTTTAATTCTCTCATGGTATCTTCTGTAAGATTTTGAAATATTGATACTTTATATAAATCTAAATTATCAGAAAATTTTACGATAAATTCGTTACTTAAAGTTTGATATTGAGATATGTTTACCCAATCTACTTTATCTTTACATTTTTCTATAAAATCTTCTGATAATTTTTGATATCTAGAAATTTTAGACCAATCATCAAGTTGAGCAAATTCTTCAATAAATGATTCAGACAGTGTTGAATATTGTAAAACTAAATCCCAATTTACATGATCTTTCAGATTTTTAATTACATCTTCAGATAAATTATTTCTGGAAAATTCATTCCAATCAATATCCATTTATTAATGAAAAAATTTTAGAAAGGGATTTTTTCAATATGCATATAAGGTTTTAAAGCGTTACCATCACATTTTATCTTTAATGTGATGATATCATCACGTTTACCATAAACAAAACAGATTACTACATCTCTATTAACATTTAAAATTTCCTTACCATTGATTTCCAGAGATATCAGTGGACTTTTATCATATATATATTTACTTTCTACTGTATCATATATATCTATATATATAAAAATTTTCATATACATATCTGTAGATAATCGCATCTCTTGATCCAGTAATTTTGAGCTCATCATGTTGAAATTTACTTTTTTATAATCCCCATCTGTATGAAAATCATCTAGTATAGTAACCCAGATATCTCTATTGTCTAAATATATTTTATTGACAGCATCTTTATCATTTTCAGGTTCTGAAACATTCGTAATTATTTTATTGTTTGCATCAAATTTATCATTCTGTAATATTAACGAATTTTTTTCAAAATATCTTTTATTCACAACATTTTTTTCATCTTTAGGATCTGCTACATTTCCTATTCTTTTTCCTTTTGCATCGTAAGGTTTTCCTTCTAAAGTATGTAAAGTTGTATTATTTAATTCTTTTATTCTTTTGCCTGTTTCTTCAGTAAAGGTTAAAAAACCCTCATCATATTTAGTTTTTATAAGATCTCTCAATTCAAAATAATTATTCTCTATTTTATTCAAAACAAAACTTTTAGTGGTTAAATCTAAATCATCTATAGGATTTTCACAATTTTTTAAAATTCTATTTTCCATATCATAATTTCCATCATTCATTAATTTAAAACCTATACCAGGAGGTCCAATAGGTCCTTCTTTCATTTGATCATCATAAGGTGGATAATAAGCACTCATTTATTAATTTTAAGATTTTAAACTCTTAACCATTGTTATAGTTTTATTTTTCAAATTTATAAAACATCTCTTTCTTTCTTTAAAAATAAAATAAAACTTATATTCCTTTTGACTATTCGTTACCCAATTAAATTCAGTATCTAAATTATTTAAATCGGTATAGTTTTCATGATTTGATAAGTCAAAATAAAAAATAGGATACAGATCACCAAAATTCTTCTTATTTATCAAACATCCTGTTTCTGTATTAATATCGTTTAATCCTGCATGTAAAAGCGCTTCATACACTCTATTATAATCTTTATTGGTAAAATTTGTTTTGTAACGCATAAGAGGAACTTGTTTATTATTAATCATCAACCAGCATTCTGTCATATCTATATTATCAAATATCATATTATTTTTTTCATAATTACTATCTCTTTCAACATACTGAGGAATAACATAGACACTTAAAACTTCATCTGACGCTGTAGTTGCTGTCACAGATCCACTGTCGCTTCTATAGGGGCCTACGATCTTAAATCTATATCGATCCCAATTTACCTCTATATCTTTATCAGATAGATATGATTCCAGAAACAAGCTTTCTGCAGAATTTTTTAATTCTATATAAGGTAAATGCAAGGTTAAACCTTCAACTACTACCTTATAATTTTCGTTTCTTATATTAGTATATATCATATTTTTATTTTCATTTCTTTGAATTTCTATTTTCACTTCAAAACCTGAAATTGTCTTTTCATATTCTCTAAAGAAATCGATTATATCTTTTAAAGGTGTCCATATTTTAAAGACATCTTTCGTTATTTCCCATCTCTTTGCGAATCCTTCGTTATAATCTTTATTCATTTTCAAATTATTAAAAAATTCAGTTATTTTAGTAGTATCTTCTAAAGTACCATCATATTTGAACTCTTTACGGTCAGCTGAATCAGATGTATCTAGATAAAAAAATTCATTTTGAGCTTGTGATGTTGCATAATCAGGAGTATAATGAATTAATCTTAAAACATGATTCATGATTGAAAAATTTGACTGTGTATTTGATTCAATTTCGGTGTCTCCTATATGTACTTTTAAAGTTTTGATAAAACCTCCACCATTTACCAGACTCACATTTTCGTTTCCAATGGTTGATTTATCATGTTTTGTAATTTTTAATTTTAGTTCAAGATATCCTCTAGAATATAAAATTTTTGCTTTAGTATCATTAATATGAAAAACATAGGTAGCATTCTCATCTGAACTATGTTCTTTTGGATGAATTTCTCTTAATTCATAACTTTTAATGTGATCATTATAATAATAACGAGTATCACTTAAATCATAAATCATTTATTTAGGAATAATTTTTAAACCACCTCCTTTCTTTTTCATAGAAAATATTTCATTTAATATATTCTTAGGTTTCAATAAAACCTTTAAAAATCCTTGTATTTTTTTACTTTTTCTTCTATTCATTTATTTAAGAAGAAATAAAATTAAATTCTACAGCTCCTTTATTTAAATCTATTAATTCACCTTTTTGATTAGTAATCCTCATTTTTATTCTTTCAACAGGATCCACTTTAACAGGAAAATATATCCAATTATTAAATTATTTTGAAATTATGCTACCTGGAGGGTTTTTATTAGTGAAAGAATATATAACTTCTGAATTATATTGATTTATTAAAGATCCTTTTACAACATCACAGTGAATATAAATATTATCATTTCCATTGGATATATCAGCAATATGTTCACCTTCAACCTCTGTTTCTTCATCATAACTTCCATATGTTGGTTTTAAAAAGCCTATAATTTTATGAAAGTTACTTTTTGTAAAATCAATTACCCAATCTTTTTTCAGTTTAATAGATATTCTTTGTCTTGCTTCAATAATACCAAATTTGACAGGTGGATCCTTACCAAATATTTTCATCATATACTCATTTAAACCTCTTACAGTATAATTACCATTTGAGATAGTAATTGTTCTATCTGTGTCTAATGTATACATTCTAAATATGTTATTTTCATAATTCTTACTTATATTAAACCAGGAAACTTCTATAGAAAACGAGTGTAAAGCTAATTTTTCTATTTTAAGAGGTGTAATAAAATTTACAGTAAATTCCTCTGATCTCTCATGACCTTCAGATTTTAATATTATCATTTATACATAACAAAATTTTCATTATAGTCACTAGGTTTTTGTGTAGGAAATGATTTGAGAACATTTTTAGGTGATATACCTTTATTCCTTTCTCTTATATATTTCATACAAAATATACCACATTTCACAGATGAAGGTTTCTGTAAAAAACTATCATTATAACCTATTTTTGTTTTTTTATTGGATGTAACAAGAAATGATTTAATATTTTTAGGTATATCATTATGTTCACCAAACGGATCAAAATATTCCACATATTTATATTTAGGATCATTATAATAACAAACCCAATGAGTTCCGGGACCTGTTGATACATCTAAATTAATGATTCCATTTTCAAATTTTCTTATTGTTTTAGGTAATAAATCGGAGGTAAATACACCTATAAATCCTTTTTCATTTTTCATATTATCTTTAATCATTTTGTCACTAATTCCCACGGTTGATATATTCCCTTTCCAAGTTTTTTTTTTTCCCCAGATCCTTTCATCTTTTTTTGTACAGTTGAACTAGCTAATCCTGATAAAGCACCTGTTGCTAATGCTGGAACTGCAAATTTAGCAGCGGTTATTAAAGAGGGTATAAGTGCTGCTAGAAATGGTAAAAATCCTCCATTTTTATCTAATTGAGTTTTACTGATTGTAATTCTTTTTTTATCATTAATATGATTAATTTGAGTTTTAGTTAAATACATCTCATGATTAGGAGTTTTAGATATATTTATTTGTAATGTTACTTCTTCTTTATTTTTAAAAGCTGATTTAAGTTTATTTTTCTGACCTTCACTCAAATAAACTTTATATTTTATCATTTATTATAGGAGAAATTGTTTATGATATCGTTGTACATCGTTATAAGTCATTTCTCCATTTTTTAATAACATATCTAACAATAAAGCTACTTGATTATACAATTTCTTTGATTTACTTCCATTACATATTTTTTCTGTTAAATTTGATAATACATTCAATCCTTTACCCACCTTCATTTCTTTACTACTTCGAATCATATTTAATCTATGCATATAATTTTGCAACATATTTTCTTTATTTTTAATTTCTTTTATATCATTCTTTTTCTGGTTTAATTCCTCCTCTGAAAAATTTTTAGCTCTAGAAATTGTACTTTTTAAGTTGCCTCTTTTCTTAGATAATCCTTCTTTTAACTGTTTAGCCCTTCCATACATCTCCTCTAATTTTTCTTGATCGTTTAAAAATACTGACGGTCTGTATAATTTTTCCTCTTTTAAATATTTTAAATTTAAATTTTGATCGATATCATAAGTATAAGATACTAATTCTTTCACAGCTTCAATAGGCTCTTCTATAGATGGAAATGAAATATTTTCTACAACATTTTGAATACTTTTTACAACTTCTTTATTTGATTTTTCATATTTTTCAATTTCTTGAGTGACTGGTTTATGAAATTCCTCTAAGGTTTTTTGAATACCTATTTTTTCTTTTAGTTGATCTTCACTATTCTTTCTTATTTCTTTTTCTATTTTTACTAATTTAATTGAATCTTTTATTTGCTTTATAAACTTGTGTTTCCGTTCTTTTTCTAATTCATTCATTTATATAACATTAATTTTTTTACTGCAGCTAATTTTATTTTTACTGCAGCTAATTTAATTTTTACTGCTAGTAAATTATGTTAAAAATTAAAGATTACACGGAACCAGATGAGTTACCTGATCCTAATCAACATCCTTTGTTACCTAAACATCCATTTAGATTGCTTATTACAGGACCTTCAGGTTCAGGTAAAACAAATTTACTATTAAATTTGATTTATGATTTTTCATATTTTGATGCATTATATATGTGTGCAAAAGATTTATACGAACCTAAATATTCTAAATTACAAGAAATGTATACATTGTTTGAAGATATAGAAAGAGAAGACATTTTGAAATGTAAGAATATAAAGAATAAGAAAAGATTATTAGAGTTATATGATAAATACAAAAAAGAAGTATTCTTTTCTTCAGATCAAAATTTTATTACTGTAAATGATTTAAATCCTACATTAATGAATTTAGTTATTTTCGATGATTGTGTGACTGAGAAAGATCAAAAAAACATTCGAGAATTATTTATCAGAGGTAGAAAGAAAAACGCATCCATTATTTATTTATCTCAGTCATATTTTTTAACACCTATCGATATAAGAAAGAACTGTAATTACCATATATTTTTCATTCTACATCCAAAAGAAATTCAACAGATTATAAACGAGATAGATGGTAAATTAAGTACTGAAGAATTCAAACATATATATATTATATGTGTTAAAGAAAAATACGATTTTTTTATGTTAGATTTAGTGAATCCAGAAATAAGATACAGGAAAAAATTTGATCCTATATAAATGCATGTATATTTAGAAAAAAGATTGTATGTTTACAGGAAGAGTAGAAATTTGTATCAAAAGATAAGTATTTCATTATCAGTAAGTAAGGTTATTCTAAGTGGAACGGGTTTATCAGCTATTGCCTTTCTACCACTTGTTTTTTTAAGTTTATCAGTTGGTATAGTAGAAGCTATTGATCTTGCATTAAAAATTGTAGAAAGAAAGGAAGAATATAGACATTGTTATAATTTTTATAAAGAACTCATTAATTCGTTTAAAGCTAAAAATATGACAGAAGAAGAAATTTATATGCGAGAAAAGGATTTCATAAAAAGTTTAAAATTTAATCCAGTTGAAAAATATGTAAAACAAATGCAATTGAATGGATATAAATTTATTCATCCTAAATAAATGAAAGGTGGTGATATTGTTGGATGGATACAAGATAAAATAAATCTTCCAGAAATGCATTTACCAAGATATCAATATTGTGGTCCAAATACAAAATTAGAAAAAAGATTAAAAAGAGGTGATCCTGGAATAAATAAAGTTGATAAAGCATGTAAAAAACATGATATTGAATATAATAAAACAAAAGATACAAAACAGAGACATGTTGCTGATCAAGAATTAATAGATGATTTAAATGCTATACAAGATCCCACATTTCGTGAAAGATTAGCTAGAGGAATTATTAAACCTATTATTAAAGCTAAAAAAACTTTTGGATTGGGTCTTTCTATATATTGTGTCAAGTGTAAAGATAAAACCCCAACTAAAAATTATTATGAAACTACTTCTAAAAATAATAAACGAATGGGTAAAGGTATGTGTACTATTTGTGGAAGTAAAAAGAATACTTTTTTAGGAATTTAAAAGAGGTCTATTATAATCCAGAAACAGGTTATTGTGGAATTAATGAATTGAAAAGAAAAACAGGGTTATCTAATGTTGAAGAATTTTTACATGAACAAGATGTATATACTAGATATAAACCTGTCATTCGTAAATTTAAAAGAAGGAGAGTTTATGTTCCAAACAGTAATAATCAATTTGACGCTGATTTGTTATTTATAAAAAATTATAGCAAATATAATGATGGAACTAATTATTTGTTAACGGTTATAGATGCTTTTAATAAATACGCTTGGGCTTTCCCTATAAAAAGAAAAACATCTGAAGAAGTTGTACAAGGCTTTAAACAAGTTTTTAAAGAAAGAATACCAAAATTCATTTTGACAGATGAAGGTACTGAATTTACAGGAAAACAGACCCAAAAACTATTCAAAGATAATAATATACATTGGTTTACAACTAAAAATAAAGAAATAAAATCTGCAATAGCTGAGAGATTTAATAGAAGTATAAGAGAAAAAATTATAAAATATATGCATGCTAACAATACTAAAAGATATATTGATGTATTACCCAAATTACTTAAAAATTATAACAATTCATATCATAGATCAATAAAAATGACACCTGTTGAGGCTAGAGAAAATGAATCTCAAGTTTATAAAAATTTATATACGAAAACGATCATAAAAAAACCTAAATTTAAGATAGGGGATAGTGTTAGAATATCTACAATTAAGAAAACATTCAGGAAAGTAGATGATTCTACATTTACTGAAGAGATTTTTATAGTTTCTGAAGTATTAAAAACAGATCCAATTATTTATCGATTAAAAGATTTAAACAGTAAAGAAATTGAAGGAACTTTTTATGAAAATGAAATGGTAAAATATAATAAAAAAGATGATGTATATAAAATTGAAAAAATCATAAAAAAGAAAGGAAATAAGTATTTTGTAAAATGGCTAGGATATCCAGATGAATTTAATAGTTGGACATCTGAATTAGTTCATATATAAATGAATGATAATAAGATGAAATTAATCTATGATTCGGAAGAAGAAGAATATTTTTATGTTATCGATTACGAAAGTTTAAAACAAAGATATAATAGTAGAGTTTGTTATTTTAATCAATTAAGAAGGAGATATAATATTTCTCAAGAAGTTGAGGATATGTTTTTAAAATTTTTAGATTTTATGTATTATGAGAAATCAATTAACTATTACTATTTTATGAAAAAGATTTGTGATATTTTTAATATTGAAAATAATATAAAAGTCCAAAAAGTTAAAAAGAAATATGAAAAAATATGGAATGATTTTTTACAATCCTTTTATAAAAATGTTTCCTAATAAATGGACGTGACAAGAATATGCACACACTGTAAGATAATAAAACCAATAGATGATTTCTATAAACATCGTAATTATGGTAAATTTAATCGTGACAGTGTATGTAAAATTTGTAAATCTATGATTAGTTATACGAAATATAATTGTGAATGTGGAAAACAGTATACATATCTTCATAAACAAAGACATTTGAGAAGTAATTTTCATATCAAGCGAGTTGTGAAAAGTATTTCAAAAAATGTTTCCTAATAAATGGACATGCTACTGAGAACAAAGACTATTAATGAACTTAGAAAAGTAGTAAAACAATTGAATATTAAACAATCTAAAGGTTGTAAGAAGGATGATTTAATTAAATTATTAATTAAATATATCAGAAAAACAGGTGAATATAAACCTGTTTTAGTAGATTTATTAAATTTAGATTTGTCAGCATACTTGGAAAAAAAGAAAAAAATATTTATTGATAAACCTAAAAAACGTAAAAAAATTAAAAAGATTTTTGATTCTTTTAGTTTAAGATTTGATAAAAATGATTTTAAATCTGTAATTTTCTTTCCTGAAGAAAAAACAAGTGTTAATCTTGAAAAGTTATTTACAGAAGATAGAAAATGTCGTATATGCGGTAAATATTATGAAGATGAAGAAGAACATATAAAGAAAGACTTAATGATTAAAAGATCAAAACAAAAGAGAAAATGTATTATTTGTGGCATATATTATAAACATTTGGAAAATCACATATCAAGTCGAAAACATAAAAAAGCATTATTAAATAATGAAGGTAATGTAGAAATTAAGGAATATGAAACTGCTTATAAATCTAGATTAAGATCATACAGAATTAATAATTGTAATAATATTAAAATCCCTCTAGAATTTTTAGAAGAGAAATGAAAGGTTGTAATAGAAAAAATAAAGGAAATTTTGAAAGAATTTAATGGTATAAAGGTAAATTTTAAATTGTTTTGTTTGTATAAATTGAATGAAGAAATTCAAGAATTTACATTCAAAACTGAGAATCAAATTATATTAAAATCTAATGATTTACATACTTTTTATGATTATGTTATTGACAACTTAATAAATGAATCTGATGATTTTATATCAAAAGGATCTGGTTGGAGTCTTGAAGAAATTAAATTTTTGGAATTGAGAATAAATAAGTATCAACCCTTGAGAGGATCAAGTTGTCTTGATTTACCTGAAAATATTAAATCTAAACAAGCTATAATAAATGTAAAAAATAAAGATAATAAATGTTTTATGTGGTCTATATTATCAGCAATTCATCCTGTAAAAAAAAAATCCTCAAAGAGTGTCAAAATATGAACAATATAAAGATGAATTAAATTTTAAAGGTATTGATTTTCCTGTTTCATTAGACAATATTAAGAAATTTGAAAAACTAAATAATATATCTGTAAATGTTTATAGTTATGATGGTTCAATTTATCCACTTAGAATAACTAACAATAAATTAGAAAAACATGTAAACTTGTTTTATATGAAAGATCATTATTGTTGGATTAAAAATATGAATAGTTTGATCAGATCACAAATTACTAATAATCATCGTATATTTTTATGTGATAGATGTTTAAATTATTTTTATTCTGAGGAAAGATTAAAGATACATGTGGAATACTGTAAAGATGCTGTCACAATTAATATGCCTAAAAAAGATGAAGTTATTCAATTTAAAAATCATGAAAGAAAAATGAGAGTACCATATACTATATATGCTGATTTTGAATCTCTTTTACCTAAAATTGATACATGTGAGCAAGATCAAACTAAATCATATACTGTGAAATATCAAAAACATGTAGCAGATGCATTTTGTTATTATATCAAATATGAAAATGAATACTTTAAACCTCCTGTTGTTTATAGAGGACCAGATACAATCAAAAAGTTTGTATCTATGTTAAAAGAGGATACTCTTAAAATTGAAAAAATGATAGAAGACAAAACTAAAAAATATGAAAGTATCAAATCAATGATAGAGTTCGATGAAAATCATTATAAAAGAACTAATATTTGTCATATATGTGAAAATCAAATCTTAAATGATGAAAAAGTAATTGATCATTGTCATATAACTGGAAAATATAGGGGTCCTGCTCATAATGTTTGTAATTTAAATTATCAAATTCCAAAATTTATTCCAGTAAAAATTCATAATTTAACAGGTTATGATTCTCATTTGTTTATAAAAGAACTTGGATTTGATCAATCAAAAATAGATGTTATACCTAATACTGAAGAAAAATATATATCTTTCAGCAAAAAAATAGGAGGTATGAAATTGAGATTTATTGATTCATTTAAATTTATGTCTTGCAGTTTAGATAATTTATCAAAAAACTTGAGACCAGAGAATGAAATAAATAGATATCCTCCAAAAATACGAAAAATGAAATATATTAAATACTTAAAATCAAAATTTAGAGAGACATCATTACATTTTCCTGATGATAAATTAGATCTCATTACAAGAAAAGGTGTATATCCTTATGATTATATGGATTCTAGAGATAAATACAAAGAAACAGAATTACCTTCAAAAGATAAATTTTATAATAAATTGAATGAATGTAATATAACTGATGAAGAATATAAACATGCTCAACGTGTTTGGAAAGAATTTAATATAAAAAATTTAGGTGAATATACAGATTTATATGTCAAAACAGATGTATTAATTTTAACAGATGTATTTGAAAATTTTAGAGATGTTTGTTTAAAAACTTATAAATTAGATCCAGATTGGTATTTTACTGCTCCTGGTTTATCTTGGGATGCTATGTTAAAAATAACAAATGTTAAATTAGATTTATTAAATGATTATGATATGATTCTCATGATAGAAAAAGGTTTAAGAGGAGGTGTTTCACAATGTTGTAATAGATATGGAAAAGCTAATAATAAATATATGAAAAATTATGATAATAGTAAAGAATCCAATTATTTAATGTATTTAGATGCTAATAATTTATATGGATGGGCTATGAGTCAATATTTACCATATGGAGAATTTAAATGGTGTGATGAAATAAATTATGTTGAATTATATAACAATAAAATAAAAGATGATTCAGAGATTGGATATATATTTGAAATTAGTTTAAGATATCCAAAAGAGTTACATGATTATCATTCAGATTTACCATTATGTCCTGAAAATAGAATTCCCGAAAATTCGAAACAAGGTAAGTTATTAACAACTTTATACGATAAAGAGAAATATGTAGTTCATTATAGAAGTTTAAAACAATATTTGAAAATGGGTTTAAAGGCTGTAAGAGTACATAGAGTATTACAATTTAAACAATCGAATTGGTTGAAAAAATATATAGATTTAAACACTGAAATGAGAAAGAAAGCTGCTAATGATTTTGAGAAAGATTTTTATAAATTAATGAATAATTCAGTATTTGGAAAAACTATGGAAAATATAAGAAAACGAATCGATGTAAGATTATGTTGTAATTATGATCAAGTTAAAAAATTAATTGCTAAACCTAATTTCAAATGTAGAACTATTTTTGATGAAAATTTGGTAGCTGTTCACATGAAAAAAACAAAACTATATTTTAATAAACCGATTTATGTTGGAATGAGTATATTAGATTTATCTAAACATTTAATGTATGATTTTCATTATAATGTTATGAAACCGAGATATAAGGATAATATTAAGTTATTATATATGGATACAGATAGTTTTATATATGATATTAAAACAGATGACTTTTATGAAGATATGAAGTCTATGATTGATTATTTCGATACATCTGATTATCAAGTAAATAATCTGTATAATATGTCTAGATGTAATAAAAAAGTATTAGGTAAAATGAAAGATGAAAATAACGGTGTGATTATGGAAGAATTTGTAGGTTTAAGAAGTAAAATGTATTCAATAAGATTAGAAAAGCAGAGTGTTGAAGAATATAATAATAATGAAGAAGATAAAGAAAACCATAAAAAATTTGAGACTAAGAAGTCTAAAGGTACTAAGACTAGTACCGTTAAAAACAGAATATCATTTGAGGATTATAAAGACTGTTTATTAAATAAAAAAGATCAATATAGAACACAGAATTTAATTAGAAGTAAGAAACATGAATTGTATTCAATTCAAGTGAACAAGATAGCTTTATCAGCAAAAGATGATAAAAGATTTATATTAGAAGATGGTATGAATACTAGAGCTTTAGGACATTATAAAAATGTTTCTATATAAATGGATGAGTGTTTAGGTGATATTCAAGCTTTAAATTTTACAAATTCTGAAGAAATTTACTATATGACTTATCTTTGTAAAGAATTGTATGATTTGTATATAAAATATGATGATACTAAAAAACTATTATCAGAAAGTTTTCAAAGGTTGACTGAATTAATTGAAAAAGAAGAAAATGAAGATATTAAATTGAATGGATTAGGAGTTTTATATGTTATTTCAAAGAATTTATTCTATTGGTCATGAATTTATATTTATAAAAAATGTTTACTAATAAATGGAAGAGTTCAATAGACTGAGAGGTTATCCCAAAACGTTTAAATTAAATGATTTATATCCTAGGGAACTGATATATTTGGAAAAAACTAAATATTGTGGCGATACAGTAACCTTAAAGTTAGTTGAATCAATAAATAATAAAGGTATATATATATTTAAGTATGAGAAAGCTTAATCAATATATGATTTCATTTTTTTAATATATTAGAGGGGTTTTTAAAATTTTGTTTATAAAACTATTTTTTTGTTTATAATAACTATTTTATTAAATCATATTATAATAATCTAAAATTTTCTTAATATCTCTATAATTCAGGGGGATGATCATCCTCCCCTGTATAATAATGTTTAGAAAATCAAAAAGATATTTTATTTATAAAAAATGTTTACTAATAAATGGAAGAGTTCAATAGACTGAGAGGTTATCCCAAGACGTTTAAATTAAATGATTTATATCCTGGGGAATATGATCTGATATCATTGAAAAAAATTAAAACTAAATATGGAGATACAGTAATCGCAAAGTTAGATGTGGAAGTTGAAGAAAAAGAGTATTACCTAGCAAATAAACATGGAATACTTTCTGATAAATCAATATATAAAATCAATAAAGGAAGATATATTTTTAAGTATTCAGGTATGATTGATGATAAATATGAATATGAATTAGAGAAAGCTTAATCACTCAGGAATAGAAAATTTAATAAATTTAGAATACTATCAAGATGATAATTTTATGATCTATCTGTTCATAAATATCTCTATGAAACGCGTCCGTAATTTACGGGCGCGTTTCGTCATCAATAAATTCCAATATATTTTGAGTTACTTTGTAATGATGGAAAAGAACTGAAGATCTTATTTTGGGATCTCTTTTATTTTAAAGTTTATTTAGAGGACTTCCATTCATTTGGAAGTTCTCTTTTTTCACGCATTTATCTAAACTTGACTTTCATATAAATCCTCTGACTTTTTATTTTCTAAAAAACTTTGAAAAATAAAATAATTTTTTTTTCACCTTGTGGATAATTTTCCCATGTTTAAAAAAATCTCTTCTTTTATGGGGGGACTAACGGTCCCCCCATTTATTTTAAAGCTTAGAGGACTTCTATTCATTTGGAAGTCCTCTTTTTTCACGCATTTATCTAAAAAAAGTTAAAATTTGGTCTAAATGTAAAAAAGGCCTTATTTGGCTATAAAATCATGTTTTTTATATTAAAATGGATCGAGACCTTTTTTTTCATATAAAAAAGATAAAAATAAGCTATAAAATATAGTTTTTAGTGTTAAAAATATATGTGTGCTCATACGTTCGTATAGATACTACTTATAAAATTATTTGAAAACTGCAAATTACATGTAATTTCAAATAAATATACTTATTTGAAGCCAATAAAACTCACAAATGTATATAAATAATGAAACATATTTAAATTATATCAGAATGCTACAAAAATAGCTTTAAAGTAAAATCTCATTAAAAATACAGCATTAAACAAATTTCAACGATATTAATCAGTTCAGCGATACATGACGGAGGTGGTGATTTTAATCACTTTGTATTTTGTCTTAACTTGTGTGAAGAAAACTGATTTACGAATAAACAAACTTTGTTACATTTTAATTAACGAACTGAAATAAAATTAAGAGTTTTTTACATTGAACTTCTCAAATACTATACATCAAACAGGGGTCCAGCATAATATTTCAAGTTTGACGGAGATCTATTTATAAAATTTCAAAGTTTTTTCACATTAATTGAAACTTAGTATGTTTGTAACAGTTTTGTATAAAATGAGCTGTAAGTAAGTACTGTTTTGTATAAAATGAGCAACAGTACATTGAAATGTATATATATACAGTATCCACTCTGTATAAATAATTCTGTTTACAGTTAAATCTTGCTATACGACTAGACTCAAAATCAATAATTTGCAGGTTACAATTATATCCTAACCTTTTACATAATATGTAACTTCCCAATCACAATCTGTCAAGCATTTCAAAAGGCTGATATTGCAGCATTTCTATGACAAACATTTATATTCATCATAGAAAAAATTTCTGAAAATTGTATACATAGCAGGATTAGAAATTTGAGCTCAGAATTTACTCGCCAAAAGATTCTTTTACTTATCAGTACCATATAAATAACATTGCATAACGTTTGCCATTTCTTATACATTGAAGAAATAAACCCATGTGTAGATTTTTTTGCTATTCAGATGAAAACGTCTACTTCTCATTTACAAATGAAAATTTTGTACCCTATACATTGTGTAATCAAACTTCATTTGAAGCGAACTCATGTATAAGAAAACTTCACGATAAAATACTATGAACTAAATTCTGATATATCGCATTTTAAAATGTTTCCAAATAACAAAATATGAAAAAATTATTTAAAAATTGTGAGTTCAATGTAATTTTAAATAAATATCCATTTTTGGTGGTGATAAAACTAATAGAAATGTATATAAATTAAGAAATTATTTAAATTAAAACAATATGCTATAGTAAAACTGTCACTAAAATTATAATATATAAAAATTTGTAATGGTATCAACCAGCTTGGAACAAGCTCCTTCTTTAAAATAAAAAAAAACAAAGCATCCATGTCAAGAAAAGCAAAGAGACAGACATAAAAACCTTCTTGCCCTTGGTGTAATTGCTATGTCTTTTTATCCTGAAAAATTAGATGTTTCTTGTTTCCGAAACCGGTTGATACTGATACTATTTGTTATATGCTGTAATTGTAAAGAAGCTTTTACTTTAAGGATAATAGCATATGTGATTTGCAGACTATCCGGCAAGTTATCCCTAATCATAAAGAAAATAATATTCTAATTACTATTAAGACCACATTTGATATTATGCGACTGCTTCTGCATATCATGTGACCACATAATCAAGGTAACCGGGGAATGTTTTTGGTCAATTTGGTTATAATCGTACTGTCACTGAAGTGAATTTTCAAACGGCAGTGGTTATAAACAAGATACCCAAAACTTGTGTTACCTTACCAGTAAAATAAACTATCCTTTTGCTGCCATGAAAAAGTTTAAATTGTGGTAACATTCGAATATAATTATTCAAATTAATCAGATTTTACTGTATTAAAACATGAGCTTGACATCCAGGGGGAAGTCAGTAGAATGCAAATTTATAAAACGAAAAGAAGAGTTTCATTTAACCAATATTATGAACTATTTATTGCCAGTTATAAATCATCTTTGCGCAAGTACTACTATAAGCAAAATCAAATTTTTATGTTGTTTTATAATATTGTGTTTAGGTGAACAATCATTGTTCATTGTTCAAACTATTGAAGTACATGGTATAAATAAATCAAGCTATTGCTGCATCAATACCGTTGTGCATCAATTAAAAGATAAAATATTGGGACAAATATCTGGTGTATATAACAGAAAACAAAGTACTTCAAAAATCACTTCACATTTGTTATATATCCATTTAAACATTTTAATATATAACACTTACCAAACTTGACAGCAAAAAAAAAAATCATTTATTTTATGACATAAAAACCGAGCTGAAGGTATATACGCAACAATTTTACAAATTGTCTAGGGAGCAAAGTTGATCAAAATCCAACAAAAATATTTAACATACGGTACAGTGGTTAATTCTAGTCTAGACAGCAGGTCATGCAAAAGTGCATATTACATTCCAATCCCTGTGTTCCCAATTGCACCACAATACTCAAGGGATATAATGACAATAATAGCAATGATAATAATGTTACTGCTATTGTGTTATATATTTTAATCTAGAGAAGGGGTTTTGTCGATAAATTTGGTATAGTAGTGCTATACCAAATTCAACGACAGTATTCGTTACTGATAAGATAACGTCATTTATTGACTAATAAAGGTAAATAAAGTTATTTTTAAAACAATTGTAGTGTGTTGAAATTTGAAAGTGAATTTTGATCGCTTATTTTTGATATTAGTTATTAATTTGTGAAGACACATTTCACTTTATTTCCTATATAGCATAGAAATTAAGTAAAGAATATGACTTTCCGCACAATCAATATAATAAACTAGAACACAATATAAAATGCAAGGTAAATAAATATGCGTATGCTTTTTTTTTGCTGCATTTTATATTGTTATCCAGTTTATTATTAACATAGAAATTATCCTATCCTATTTTCAAAGATTTCTTTTACTAGTGTTGTCATTAGAATCATTCATAAAAAAATTAACATTTCATGGAATAAGAGAGACTTTTGTAAGAACAATTTTAAATATGTTAAACTTTTAATATATAAAGTATGTGTGATACAAAATGTCTTGCTCAAAAGAGCGAACTCAATAAAAGTCAATTCAGGAGAAATTATCACAGCATACAATGGCAAGATACTTTAGAATGCTACATTGAAATTTGAAAAAGGTCCTTTCTATAAGGTACCAACTAAACATAGAAGCAAGTCCATGGAAGCATTCCAATTCAGACAGGAAATATTAAAAAGAAACATCAGACATTTAATGGAAATGCAATTTTTATCTTTGGGAAATACAATAGGGATTACCATTCACACCATGCTGAATACATATAAATTTAAATCTAATAACTAACTATTGATAAATTCATTTATACCCATACATATATTATGTTTGTTACAGACAATGCTTATTTTTCAGTTTGGCTTTGTAAATAAACAGTACAGCATGCATAACTTCAAGTAAATTGAAGTTTTGAAAATATAATTTCTGAGATTATATGCAAATAAATGTAAAAATGTTATTCTAAACAAGAAAAAATTACGGACAACATATGAAATTTTTAAATCAGACCATATAGGACAATTTCTATAACTGGTTCAACAATAAAACAGCCTATCTGATATAATAAACAGATCGGCCGAAATATTGCAGTACAAGTTTAATTCTCTTCCAACACTTGAAATTCTGTAATTTTAGCATAATTCAAAAGCGTACATTATGGTTTAAGAAGTTAAGAAACTTGTAGCATAATATAAACGAAATATATGCATTACATACCTGAGTAGTGTATTGTAAATACTCCTAAGTGTCTTTCAAACTTTCACCAACTTCGATAAATAAGCGAAATCGGCTTTATTTTCCCCTATGTTGTAAAAACTTTCAAACACTCTTCTTTCAGAAAAGAAATATAAAAGAATTCAATCTTAAATAAAATTTCATCTGGAAATATCGAACGATACAGAAATTGCCGCCATCTTGTTCGACTTTTAATCAACTGTTAAATATTTAAGTGGCCAAAATCGGTCAGTTAAATTAACAGCACTTTAGTGAGCTCTTTAATACCATAAACGTGTTGGTGGGACGCAAAACAGTGCTAATCAATCGTTAAACCTCTGTGTCCCATTGGTTTTCATCATGCAATGTGACATCGTGGAAATTTTAACATAGACCTCATACTTATAAAGATGGTCCCTGGCTTTTCACGCAATATGTATAAGGTTCCCTCCTGGCCACCTGCAAAGGGAAGGGTCAGTGGAGCTTGGACTGCATGTGTGTGGTCCTGTACAAGATGGAGGAAGACGCATCGGGGGGTAAGCGGTCGTTGGGGGCGCAGTTAAGCCCAGGGGTCCACGCAGGAGCGTGGGACTCCAGACACCTGCAAGTAATAATTCAGGGACTACTGACCAAGCCCTTCTGTCATGGACTGTCCACTGAAAGTGAGGATCCAAGTGTTCTCCAATAATATTGAGGGGGGCTTAGGACCTGGCAGCGAATAAAATTTGAGAGATCAAATTGAAAGTTTTGAGAGAGCTTTTTTTTCTGGCAGAAAAAGTCGGGAGTGCCTTCTGAGATTTTGCGGAGTGAAGTATTAGAAATTTACACGGGAGCGAAATGCTCTCCGTTTCTCCGTCTGATCAACCGATCGTCCGGCCGATGTCCCAAGAGCCGAAGGTAAGGCCTTTGACTTCGCACAGCACTCAATGTTGAATTATCTCTCCTCTGTTAACACTATTCTAAATATTTCCTTACGAGGAATTTTGACAGAATTTGAGAATTGTGAATTTAAGTGTATTAGTAATTATCTGTGTATTAGTGCTTGAAAGTAATAAGAATTATGATCATGATTTTGTGTTTGAATTTAAGATTAGTAAAATACCTAGTGTGAGAAAATTTGTAGGAGCAAACTTAAGCTCATGTTTTAAGGTCAAAGCTCTTTCATGTTTTTTTTAATTTAATTGTTAAATATGTAAATAAACATTTTTGTTATTTTTAAAAATTTAATCGTTGTCCTCATTTCCAAACCTCTTAATTACCTTTTAATTTTCAGCTTAAACCACTTACGATCACGACAGCCTTTAACTAAATGTTCCATGAACATATTAAGTATTTATAGCGTTCTGAAAGAACTTGTGGTTTTTACCACGCAGCACTCTGCTATATTTTAACGGTTGTTGGTGGGATCGGCCCTGAGTCTGTGACATTAGCTGACTTGTCGTGGGTCTGTCCATAAGAGCACCCCAGATGGGCGGGGCGTCAGTTGGGTCCTGAAAAGAGACTGGCAATGGCACTTGTGGAAATCCGTGGCGGTGGCACGTGCTGAAGAAGATGCACGTGGTACTGGTGGAAGTATTCTGATCAACTTGTCGCTGACCCTGAGAACACTAATTCTGTGGGGACTGGGGTTTTTTATATCTGCGACCATCTTAATGATGTAAAAAATTTTGCCATGGGATCATCTTCAGAGGTTATGATTTTAAGGATGTTGTTTAATAAGTCCTGCAGGTTACTCAGATCGAAGCGTTTTTCTACCACCTTAAAAAAATTAAGGAAGTCAAGAAATGCATTCGAGGTCTGAGGGGGAGGGGTCAATTTCTGTGTCTGGTCGTGCCTGGGCAGAGTGCACTCCGGTTTTTCCTGAGATCTTCTCAGCACTGGCCTGCACTTCCTGAACAGGGAGATGCTTTTAGAAGAGAGGGGGAAAAGTTTTCCTCACCAAGGTTTGGGAGGGCGGTCAATTTGGAAGGGGTTTTTAGCGGCCTGAAACTTTTTACGGTTCCAGGGGTTTGGGGGCATTGCCTAAAATTGGCGGAGTGATCTCCGCCGCAGTTGCAACATTTTGCAGGTAACTCTCTCGATTTCTCACATTCCTTACTGGAGTGGCCTTCGCCATACTTTAAACAACGAGGGGGGAGGGTACATTGATCACTGTGATGATTGAAAAGTTGGAAATTATAGCACATTTTGAAGCCTTTGCTTTTAAATGTTTCAATTTTAACCTACATGTAGAGTATACATTTTATCTCATGGATCCTCGCCCAGTCATCTGTAGGTTCGAGGCCTACCAGAAAAATGGGGAGGGGCTCCTATCTTTCCTATTTCTAAGTTGAGCAAATCTGATAACTTTGAATCCTGCACTAGCAAGAGCAGTTTTTACTTTTTCACTATCGGTATTAGAAGGCAGTCCTTTTATGACTATCTTTTTAGGTCTTTCCTGTTTCAAATTGATGGCATTGAAGGGGATCTTCTTAAGGGTCAGGTGGGCCTGCACACTCCTGAAGTCCTCAACGGACCCAGGAGTGATTCGGATCACCCTTCCCATAAGAAGGCCCTGTACTTTATTATCTAGCATACTATTAAGCTCCTCTATGAGGGCTCTCCAATCACTTGAAGAGTCCACATAGAAGGAGGAGACTCTATCCTTAGGAGGGGAGCTCAATAGCCATAGTGGCTTCCTCACTCTCAAGTTCTAAAAATTTATTTTGAGTCTCAGGTTCTGGCTCAGGCTGGGCCGAAAGTTTTGGCTTCTTACAATTACTAGGGGTAACATAACCCTCAACTTTCTTGTACATCTCGTCTTTAAAAATTATATACAAGTCATCATCGGTGGGTTTTTTCCAGTTTTTTACCATATCGTTTAAGAAATTATACGTATCCCGATTAACTAACGTATGGGGGTCAGGGTTTTGCAGCAGCGCAGAAGCATCAAGAATACTACCTGTGATGATTTTCTGTAATATCTTGGTTTAGCTCCATTCAATGTCCTCGTCCTCGAGTTCATCTTCAAGTCTGGCAATGATGTTGTCATAACAGATGAAATGGGTTACTATCATCCAGGTGATGGAGTTTCTAAGAATTACATCTTTGGGGATATCCGGAGTCTTTAGATATTCATTTTCGAAGGTCGCTGCAGTCTCGTAGCGGGTTTCCTGTTGCACCAGCTTGCTTGAAGTTCCGGCTGCTTGAACGTCCATATTACTCGGTCCAATGTCAGCTTGGAAGTATGCCCCCGGGACATATGGCTTCTTCTTGATAGCAATCATGATCTTTTTGCTTTTAACTAGACTTTTATTCTTAAAGGAGGCTTTCCTAACACACTTTCCATCCGCACTTACGGTCCTCCCATCCTCAGCCATGTTGAGCGCACGAGGCAGCACAAGCATGTACTGACAAATGAGAATATGTAAAAATCACCACGTTGCACTGGTCAGGAACGGAGCACGAACAGGTCCGTACACCATAACGTCGTAGGTTGAACTGACCAGCATAATAACCATAATAGCATTACAGCGTAAAGAAAAAAAAGGATGTAGGGGAAGTGAAGTGACATATGGGTTTTATGTCACAATGGTCCGCCCCTGTACCGCCTATATTTACTATGGGCACCCTCTCTCAATATATGCTGTAGGGAAGTAATGTTTAGCTATTACATTTATTGATTCAGCTCTTTGGCCTCGCTCGTACTCACTACGAGAACCTTCTCTCAATTTATAAGAGAGCGAATGTTGAAATGAAAAAATTGAACGATGAAAAAAACTAAAACATTGACTACTTTCCAATACGTCAAAAATCTCGAACCCTTGGCTTGTTAGACAATCACTAGCAGAATACCCATTGAAAATCAACGGTCTCGCAATAAGCAACCACTGAATATTGTCATTTTTTTAATAATTCGAGTTTCACATTTATTCGGCAAATCGAATATTTTAGTGTGCGGAATCTCCTAAAGAAGAAAATATTGTAAATTCAAATTTCGCACGTCTTCCTTTCGAACTATCTACCAGTGCACCAAATTAAAATCTCTGTCTCATCCCGAAGTATACTATTTAATCATCCCCCCTTTCGAACGTTTTTCTGTGGAGCACAACCATAAATAAACATGTTTGAAAAACTCTGTTCGCCTTGGGTTTCTTATCGGATGAATGGCCTATGTACCAAATATCAAGCCTCTATCACATTTAAAGGAAGCGTGTCTCATTTATTCCGAAAATCGAACATATTGGTATTTGGCACCCCCTAAAGTTGCAAAGATTGGAAATCTGAAATTGCACACTCTCTTTCTTTCAAACTATCTACCAATACACCAAATTTGATATCTCCATCCTATCGTGAAGCATGTTTTTGTTTCACTTCAGATTTCGAACGTTTTTCTGTGTTGCACCCCCTTAATTGATCATTTTTGAAAAACCGTAATAATAGTAGGGGTTTCTTTTATCAAAATATTACCCCATATACTAAATTTCAAGCCTCTATCACATTGTAAAGGAGGCGTTTTTCATTTGTTCGTCAAATCGAACATTTTAGTGTGCGGCACCCCCTGCAATTGCAAATGTTAGAAAACTGAAATTACACATTTTTTTTCTTTTCTATCTATCTACACGTATACCAAATTTGAAGCCTCTATCTCACCGCGAAGCATGCTTTTTCTATCATTTCACCTTTCGAATGTTTTTCTGTGGAATACCCACCCCCCTTAAATATACATTTTTGAAAAACTCCATTCTTCTGGGGTTTTCTATTAAATGATTCGTCCATATACCAAATATCATGCCTCTGTCGCATTTTAAAAGGAGTGTGTCTGCTTAATTCCGAAAATCGAACATTTTTGTGTGCGACACCCCCTAAAGTAGAAAACATTGAAAAACTGAAATTGTACACTTTCTTCCTACCAAACTATCTACCTGTACACCAAATTTTAAATCTTTATCTCATCCCGAAGTATGTTTTCTTATCAATTGACCTTTCGAACGTTTTCCTCTGGATCGTCTTGGGTGTTTTTACCAAATGATTATTCCGTATACCAAATTTCAAGACTCCATCAAATTTTAAAGGAGCTTTTTCTCATTTATTCGGTAAATCGAACCTTTTGGTGTGCGGCACCCCCTTAAGTAGAAAATATTGGAAATCTACAATTGCACACTTTCTTCCTTTCGAACGATTTACCCATACACCAAATTTGAAGTCTCTATCTTATGGCAAAGCATGCTTTCCTATCATTTCACTTTCCAATCATTTCACTTTTCTATCATTTATATTATTCTATATTTATATTATTCATATCTATTCATTTAGAGGGGGTGTGGAGCACCCCCTCTAGAGAACGTTTTCGAAAAATTCGATTTTTCCAGGGGGTTTTATCGAATGATCGAGCCGTGTATCAAATTGCAAGTCTCTATCTATTCGGGAAGTGCCTAAGAAAAGAGTGACAGACAGACGGACACTTGGCAATTGATATATATAGATGTTTCACTGCCAGCTTAATAATTATATATTCCGGAATGGGAAATCTCACCGAAGTGGTTAGGCTACCTGCAAGTGCGGTTTCGAGAACGATCTAATTTGGCTGTCGTCAAGTGGGGACAAGCATTGAGCTACCTGCCATGGTTGCTGTCTTACAGCGGAAGGTAGCAAATTATATTTCGTTTGCTAATGTTAGACGACAGTGTCATTTAAATTGTAATTCTTCAAATATATTTAAAAATAAATTACCGATAAAAGAGTCGAATTTTACGGTTTCTAGCTCGTACAAATGTATATATAGCATTAAAATTGAGCTTTAAGAATGGAGCGATTCTCTTTTTCCACTTCTATTTTTCTGAAAATAAAATATAATAATCTTTCCAAATTTTTAAGGAACTTGACAAGAAGTATTTGATAATAAAATTTTCTAATTAATAGACCTGAGCTGGAGCCACCTCCAGGTATGCTAGGGAACCCGGCTCGGACAGGAAAAATTAGGTACACATATGAGGGGACAGGGGCCCGGAGAGGTCCCTTCCCCCCTCGGTTTTCACGAGCCTGCATGTGTGTGCTTTATTTTGAAGAAAAAGAATAAGAGAAAGGTACAAGTGGCATTTTATTCCTTCTCAGAAAAACGCTGGTAAAGTTGTAAAGAAAAAATATAAAATATTTACGCAAGTACTTTTAGTGAAGGAATATAATTTAATAGCACTAAATTTATGCTTAACTTATTTTTCAGCAAATTGTCTCTTCCATTTCACAATATTCAGCCATTCAATTACAAGCAGCTATTTTTTTAAATAATTTTTAATATTATATATAATAATATATTCTTTAAAAATATTTAATTATAAACCGGTTTTTAATTATTTAATAATGCATTTTTTATGTATATAATAAACTGAGTAAATTACTTTTACTTTTTGTTATTAATTTTATTTTTTTCTTAAGTGGCGAAAAGGTTTCCTATCTGTAAGTATTTGAAACGAATTCTAATATAATATTTAATAATATATTTTTCAAAAGCATTTTTAAATTTGTTCTTATAATTTAATAATTTACTCTTATTTACTATATTTATTAATTTACGTTTTAAGAATTTTAAATTATTTTTTTCTGCTATTCCTTTTGTGTGATGTTTTAAATTTATCATTAAAAAAAATCCTGTTATAGATAAAACATAATTCTTTTATAACTTTTCTTTATCAAGAAAGAAAATATTTAAAAATAAACTACTTTAAAAAATTAAAAATATACTATTTTTAGATCTCACTAATGCATATATAACATTAAAATAGATCCTTAAAAATGGAATTTTTTCCTCCTATATACATATAGGAGGAGGGAATTGGGGGGGCTTTGATTTTGTTGAAATTATTTTCATTATTATATGTTAGCTGGAATAATAAGTCCAATGACTTTTTAAAGTATTTATTCTTATATTACAGCTATAGTCAAACATATATTACACAACATAGCTATAAAAAAGGGTCTGAATTTAAAAATATATGAAAATTTCTTATACTTGTATATTGCAGTCAGCCTAAATCGAGCCCTATCGACCTAAACGGAATATAACGTTGCTTTCCACCGGAAGACAACCGTCCGACTAATTTGACGGAAGCCCACTTGCAGGTTTCCTACTACAACTCTATCCGCGACCGCACCTGCAGGCAGCCTAACCACAGCCAAATCTTCACGCCAAAATTAAATACTGGAGAAACGTAAATAAATAGAGAGTCATATTGTTTTCCTTCTGATTGTATTCCTCCTTGATGTCTTTCTGACTCTACGGATTTATTAATTATACTGCATTTCTTTAAATTTAATGAATATGGCTGAGGCTAGATCTTTAATTGATCAAGAGTATTTGAAGGAGAATTACTTGGAAGTGTACCTGGAAGATGCTGTAGCTCAATTACTTTCCAATCGTCAAGAAGGAAATAAAAGCCCTGTTATGAAGCCCTGTCGATTTTTCAAAGAATATTTTTCTAGCGTACATCAAGGTACTCATGTTTTGTTTCGGGAATTTGCATTTCTAAATGCAACACCGTATAATCGTCTTTGTCTACTGAAAGCAATTTTGCAAATTTATCGGCCTCTATTTTATCGTGAAGAAAGATATAATGCAAGAGACTATCATTCAATTTTGCAGTTAGTGTGGCCTGATTTTCGAATGCAAGTTGTACAAGATGCATTCACGGCTTATGACGATGATAAGAAAGATGAAGAAAATTGCATAAAGTTTATTGATTTTGTAAAAGCTATGAGAGCTTCTTTTTGTACTGGTGATTTTAATTATGAAGCTAGTATTATTGATAAGCAGATAGATGCTAGAATTGATGAGTTTTCTAAAATTACTTCTCAAGGTTGTGAAGCCTTTACAAATTTGACTGAAGCTGACTTCTTAGTCAATGTTGAAGGTGATGCGTCAGCTTCAACTTCTGTAAATCCAACACCATGGTCCAAAATTTTGGATGGATCAGAGTTTAAACGAATATTAAATATTAATGATTCCAATTCAATTTCCAGTGATGAACCTGAACCTGATCCTATGTCTGCATCATCTGAATCAAGAAAAACTTCTAAAGGTAAAGGGAAAGGCAAAAAAGGAAATACAAGTAAAGCTAAAAGTAGAGGTAGGCTAGGTGGCAAGAATCTATCTAACAGCCTTAATTTGTTAAAAACTGGAAAAACAGATGCTGATGGTAAAAAGCCTAAACGCCGACCAAGATCGAAATCTGCAACAGCTGTTCAGCGAAATCAGCTGAAAAAAGTCTGGAGGTAAGTTTCAATGTTATTTATTAATATTTGAAACTTCTATTGTAGACATGCTAGATGAATTTATGTAATGTATATTTTGTAGAAGTATCAGTGTTTAAAATTATCAAAATTGATTTTTTGCCATATATTACAATGTAATGTTATAATCACATGGGTGGAAATTCCATTTCGCCCCCTCATATTAATGTTCAAATTTAAATAATCTGAATTGAAAGTCTACTTTTAGATAATCTTAATGTCCCAATCTTAAAATAATCTTAATATCCGTTTGAATTTTAAATATTGACTTTCTTTAGCTATCAGAAAATATATCTTACATTCCACAAATTGGATATTGATTTAAAATGTTTCATAAGTTCTCGCTAAAGCCAGATGAACTGGGTTTCATGAATTGTAGAAGTTAATTACAGAGAAAAAAATAAGCAGTGTAAGGTCATTATTTTTAATTGAATAAAAAATATTTCTCAATTCGTTATCTCTGCATCCATTTAAAAACAAAGTCATTCCATATGAAATCACTCAATTTTATATTAAATGGTTGCTCGACCATCTAGTTATTTTTTTATATTTTCACCATAGGTAACCTTGATAGTGGCCTGCTCAAAACCATTTATATTATTTTTCTATCTGCTGACATTTTGGATTTAGACTCATTTTTCTTCACCACAGCAAGTAAAAAAAAAAAAAAAAACAAGCATTTGCAATAATTTTGAAGATGCTGCTGTGTCATTTCTAATAATGATAGTTCTGCTTTTCACTGACTTAAAGATCCTGACCTTTCAGAAAAAAATATATACATATATATATACATATAAAAATAAGTATATCACGAAAGGAACTCCTATTTAAGTAAAGGAGAAAATAGAAACCTTACAGAGGATGTGGCGCTTAGCAGCTCTGCATCCAGAGTGGCATATAAGGATATAAACAAGAAGAAAAAATAAGCGAGAACAGGAGTGACCATATGATTTGCATAGAATGGCAGGGGTGGATTGCGACACCCTTTTCCCGCTTAAAGCAGCTTTTACGACACGGGCAACGCTCACGGCACCAATGTAACTCAATGGTCAATCTCCCACATGTGCAAAGACAGAAGCACCCGAACGGACACAAAAGCAAAGATGGAACCAAGCAAGGAAGAGATACACCCTACAATCCACCATGAAAACACAACATTTTATAAGGGAAAGTCGCGCATGCGCGAAAAGACTTCATGATGATAGGATCGCAGATACGAAGATATATATGATTAAGAATGCTCATTTAGATTCAAACAAAGCACAATTTCTTTCTTTGAAAAAGGAATAGTAATAATGTTGTAAAAAATATCTAGGGTAATTTCTTTTCAATGCATCATTTATTATTTTATTACATTCATAAATGCAGTCTTTTTTAAAAGTACTGTAGTTTCTGTTTCTTCTGAAGTATCCGATAATAATATTTCTGAATATATTTTTAGTGAGGTTTGAATTCCAATCAATAATATTATTAATTTTGATATTGTATGAATTTCTCTTGTCGTGTATGGTTGTATAAATTCCATACTGTTGGTGTTTTCTTATTGACAAATCCAGGAAGTCTGTCGATCCATCCTTATTGATCGGGTTTTCAATTAAGTCTAATTCTTTTGGGTAGAATGCAAAATCTATGTCAGGGGTGTTTGAAGAATTAGACTTAATTGAAAACCCGATCAATAAGGATGGATCGACAGACTTCCTGGATTTGTCAATAAGAAAACACCAACAGTATGGAATTTATACAACCATACACGACAAGAAAAATTCATACAATATCAAAATTAATAATATTATTGATTGGAATTCAAACCTCACTAAAAATATATTCAGAAATATTATTATCGGATACTTCAGAAGAAACAGAAACTACAGTACTTTTAAAAAAGACTGCATTTATGAATGTAATAAAATAATAAATGATGCATTGAAAAGAAATTACCCTAGATATTTTTTACAACATTATTACTATTCCTTTTTCAAAGAAAGAAATTGTGCTTTGTTTGAATCTAAATGAGCATTCTTAATCATATATATATTCATATCTGCGATCCTATCATCATGAAGTCTTTTCGCGCATGCACGACTTTCCCTTATAAAATGTTGTGTTTTCATGTTGGATTGTAGGGTGTATCTCTTCCTTGCTTGGTTCCATCTTTGCTTTTGTGTCCGTTCGGGTGCTTCTGTCTTTGCACATGTGGGAGATTGACCATTGAGTTACATTGGTGCCGTGAGCGTTGCCCGGGTCGTAAAAGCTGCTTTAAGCGGGAAAGGGGTGTCGCAATCCACCCCTGCTATTCTATGCAAATCATATGGTCACTCCTGTTCTCGCTTATTTTTTCTTCTTGTTTATATCCTTATATATATATATATATATATATATAAAAGATAAGACTTTGGTAACTGGGACTTTAATATACTTAAATTTAGACATCATAATGAGCTATTTCTCCAATTTTAAAGGTCTGTAAAATCAAAAAGACTTGAAACCACAGGATGGAAATTTTTGTAGAACTATGACTGGAAGGATTTCCAGCCATGGTGAAATAAATGGAGGTTAAAAGCCCTTTGGTCGAATTTTAGTTCGAAAAAATTGATAAATTTTTAAAATTTGTGAATTTCAAGGTCAAATATCTCAAAAGGAGAACCTGTAAAAAATTTGAAATTTTGACCCATGGATACTCCTATTACTTAGGGAACTGCTTTAGTATAAAGAATCTTGGCATAATCTACTATTGGTAAATCCGGAGACCAGCCCACCCCATGTATTTTTCTAAGTACAAATCACACCAAGTTGATGCATTCTCCCGTGTTTTGAAATTGACCTCACCCATCCTAAGTTTCGTATTCTTCCGTGTTTAGAAATAGGCTCCTCCCACCAAAATGATGTTTTCTACTATGTTCTGACCAAGAGTTTATAATGTAAATGATAGTGTAATTTAATTTGAGCAACAGTGAGTAGTACTCTACTCATAAAAATGTTACAAAATAAGATTTTTGTGAATTTTAAAATTTTTATACCAATTTTATCTGTGCATGTCGCACATATCAGGATCACTTTCAACCGAGGATCCATACAGGGGCAGGGGTTTGACCTTCAAGTCGAAATCTGTGGATCCATACAGGAGCAGGGGTTTCACCTAAAGGTCAAAATCTGTGAAATGAATGTACCAGTGGTCCGTGTAGGGGCAGGAGTTCGACTTAAAGGTCAAAATCTATGAAATGAATGTACCAGTGGTCCATGTAGGGGCAGGGATTTGACCTAAAGGTCGAAATCTGTGGAACAAATGTACCAGTAGTCCATGTAGGGCAGGGGTCTAAAGGTCGTTCTACACCGGGATGGGACCTCCAGTGATCTCTGGTTTATTAGGAATGGTTGCCTAAGATGCCCAGACACAGAATATGCTACAATTTTATCTGTGCATGTTGCACATAGCACGATCACTCTCTCTATGCAACCGATAATCCATACAGGGATAGGAGTTCGACCTGCAGGTCGAAATCTGTGGAACGAATGTTCCAGTGGTTTGTGTTAGAAAAAAGTTTGTACTCTAACTGAAAAGATTAAGAACTTTTAAAGGAGAAAGCAAATTTTTTAAATACAGAAAAATATAAACCAAGTTTCAAAACACGGGATAAATTAAACAAAAAACACTAACCTTCAGGAATCCTCTTCTGGCTGAAATGCTAAAAATGCTCCATTCAAACAAATCAGTCATTTGGTCTCTAACACTCAACCTCATTTCATCTCCATATTTAGAATGAACATACTTATCACTCATAATTCCTTTTATAACACACCAATTAATCACTTCTTTTCAAACCTTTATTTTCCAAATTATAGTAAAATTTTATACAAAAAATCAAATAATAAAAGCATGTGCAACTTTGGTAAAAGAAATGTGCTTCTACATCAGAAAACTGTAGCAACCACAGAAACGTATTCTTACATCACCTTCGTGAATATTCTTATTGGATGTTATACAATTACCGCCGAAAAACACCGATACAAGAGGTTACCAGATTACAACATAAAGCGCTCGCAATTAGAATACTTGGTGGTGACTTGGCGAGTGAGTTGAAAGTATGGTGGGTTGGTCTCCGGATTAACCCCACCATTTATTGGTGCTCAAAAATGTCGCCAAGGAAGATGGTGTTTGAAAAGTGATTATGAATGCTATGTTAGGCTTAGTGTGTAAATAATTGAAAAATAATTTAAATTAAAAAATGCAGATAACCATGAAGGTGTAGGTATGTGAATGTGGTGACTATTGTTAATTAAATTTTTTTTAGATTTGGTAAATAGTTTTACCTCGAGCATAGAAGTCTAGTCAGGTGGGTCAAGTGTATCACATGGTAAACGGAAAAACACTGACTTTGACAATGTGGCAGAAAAAAACCAGAGAATTTCCTGGAATAAGGAGCGGTGGAAAATAAGCGAATGGACTGACATTGAAAAAGCCCAAATTGCTTTTCAAAATGGAATTGACTCAGTAAGGATTATCATCACAAGTGAAAATGAAAAAAATTTCAAAAGTGCACCCAGTGGCCCTAAAAAAGGAACTGGATGAATATCTGGGAACGAAGAAAGTAGAAGGTGTCGAAGCTACGAGGAATGGAAACTTAGTTATCGTCAACTCCTGTGGAAATGCGGTAAGCCTACTAAAGAAAATACAAATATGCGGATACTCGGTGACAGCTCGAATAGCAGATGAATCAATAGGTAAGCAACAAAGTAATCATCCAGAACATAGAAACTACTTTAATGATTGAGGAAATAGCAGAACTAAATATCCAAGGCATTGCATGGAGTGAAATCGTAAGATTCACTAAGCCTAAAAGCAAGGAACAAATTCCAGTGATCCTTTTACGGAAAATAGGAAAAACTGAAAAAGAAAATCTTAAGATTGGTTATAATTGATATAGACCTACATAGAGAGACTCACAATTGTCAAAACTGCCTAAATTTTAACCACACCAAACGGAACTGTATTGAAAAACCCAAGTGTAGTGCATGCGGTGGTAAACATGAAATGACAGCATGTGATGCAGAAATAAAAACTTGCTTTAGGTGTGGAAAAAATCATTTGGCAACAAGTATACACTGCATCCTCGTGAAGAAGGAAAGAGAGATACACCAAACAATAAAAAGAGACAAAGTGCCTTACAGAGCAGCTAAACAGGAGATAGAAGAAAAAGAAGAGTATGCATTAATTTGCAAAAAATCAATAACCCAGGGGGGGAATAAGAATGGAAAAAAAAGAAACAGAGAATGTACACTTGGAAAAAATTCTGGCAATTCAGGAAACTGTAAAAAAGATTCAGGACTATTATATAGAAAAAGTTGAGAATCTAACTCAGACCAACTCAAGACTGGAAAAGAGGATTCAAACAATAGAATCCAAACTAAGACAACTTGAAGAGGGAAAAGGAGCAAAACAGAAGGGAAAAGAAAAATATACTAAACCAGAGGGGAGTATTAATGAATCTGAACCAGAGGGGAGCAATACCGATACGGAACCAGAGGGAGGCAACTTAGATGCGGAATCGGAACCAGAGGGAGGCAACTTAGATGCGGAATCGGAGGAAAGCAACCACTGACACGGATGAAGAAACATATGAAAAAATAGAAGCCGAGAAAAGAAATGCTGAAAGAATAATACAAGTTTTGAATGAGGCACAAGTTCAGATGCACAAAGATCTCAACGAGATAAGAGAACAAGCTAATATCACATTCATAGAAAGATCCAGATCACCCATCAAAAAATAACCCAATCTGAACATTGGTCCAAGTGAAGGCATGAAAGTTCGCCAGCGTAATAGCCAAAACAGAAAAAGCTTTGTGAATTAACCCCTGTCTGGTCCTGGTTGGTACTTTCTGGCCCTGGACTGTTGCCCTTAAGGGCATTCTCTCTAGCTGTATAGGCAGCTCCTCTCCTTCCCTTGTGTTTCGGAGCACAAAACCGTTCGATTGAACTTGGTTATACGCTCTATGAGCTCACAAAAGCGTGGGCACCCCCATTACTACTACTACTACTACTTCAAAAATGCATAAAAAACATAAATATCATACAAAAATGAAAGATAGCACATATCAAGACTGCAAATTGGATAAAATAATGTAGAAGCAGAAAATTTACATAGGAATGGTCATTCTCTGTCGAAGGTCAAGATGTGGAAACAGCCGTTTGTGTAACAGTTGATCCATAGCAATGTGAACATGGACCTACGCTTGCTTCATGAGCCTACCTCACTATGCTCGCCCGCTGAAAAAGATCACAGAATCCTGTATCGCTGGCTGTCGGAGGTCGCATGTAGCAACGGCAGTGTACAATAAGTGTTCTGTAGCTCATACAGCACAGGCTTTTGTCTGCTGTGCGGACTTAATATGAAAATCATAATATTTAAGCAACTACCTCACACCCCAAAGAACCGGCAGTCCAAATGGTTGCTCGAGTCCTTAGGATGAGTCAGACGGCCTGGGTCTTCAACACCTCAAAGTTGTCCGGCCATCTAAATGGTTGCTCAAGTCCTCGGACAAGTCGGACGGTCTGGGTCTTCAACACCCCACAGTTGGCCTTCTACTCGAGAAATTAAACTTGAAATTACCCGGTAAAACACCCTGAAACTACAAAACTGCTAACAGATACCTAAGTAGAAGCAATGCTTAAATCAAAATCAAAATACATAAAACAGTACAACCTGGTTTAATGAAATCCAAAACTTTTCAAGCAAAACACGTGTAACACAAAACTTTTAGAAGCTCCTCTTAAACTAAACTAAAATCGCCGAAGATAACAGAAAGCTAGAAGGGGTTGCCAGAAACACAGGATTGCCACATCCAGTCAGGGATTACCATAATGTGCAATTTAGCGCACCAAAAATCTTGTCAAATCCATATTCTTTATACTAAAGCTGTACCGTACTTAGTAAAACCTGAGAGTTTCATTTTGTCATTTTACACTGATGTTCATGTTACAGGCTGTCAAATATATTTAAAAATAACTATGTGAAAAGATATGGTAATAGGCTTAAAACAGCCTCATTCCATTAATTTATAAGCTAATAATTTTATAATGATAAAAATAATTTAAAATAGATGAACTATACATATTTTTCATGAAAAGTTAGGCCTTCCCTTTAGCACAGTTCAACTTTTCTTTTGAAAACAAGTTTATAAATTATATACAATTTACTATTATTCAGGATATACTATAAAATAAACAATGTGTTTTTGTTAATTTACAGACTAAGATAGTCTATTTGTTCACATGTGCTTGTAACTTTAGTGACAATTCTGTGTTTTTCTGTTGAGTAATGTATGTTCTATCAGTAGCAGTGGTGAAGTCACATGGTGACAGAACATCGATAATATTGCTTAACTTCATCCAAGCAGCATTTTCCTTTGTAAAGTAAAACTAGTTGATAGTAAAATCTTACAACTAAATTCTCAGTTTGTTTTCTTATACTTCTTCACTAAATCCACTTCAGGAATGATTCCATGTTTTTCTACAGGTGATCGTGTGTTTCTTCACCAGGTACTCATTCACCTAGTTCCTGTATTGTTTTCATGTTTGATCAGATCTTGGGGGCTACATTGATTTTAATTCTTGCACTATTAGATATGCAACTTTTTATTCTTTCTTTTAGACTCTGTATTCAATACTCAATATCTTTGGCTGCAGCATCAAGCCCTTTTCTATCACTCCCCTTTTTCATCTTTCTCCAGCTTACTCTGTTCATTGAATATGAGTCAGTATGTTTCTGTATAATCGCACAAGAAAACTTCTTTACTGTATGCTTAACTTCTACATGTTTTTTCTCTTCACTTAGTTTCATGATTTTGATTGGCAAAACTCTCAAATATTCCAGCTGCTTCATTTAAAGATCCCATTCCCAAAACTATCTCAGCTGTGAAAGATTTTTCTTTAGCACTATCATTAGCAGTCTCATTACTGCTAGTGAGTCTTTTATAGCATGAAGAACAAACATATTTTACTGGTTAAGTTTTAACATAGCCCACTTTTCACACAGTCCCATGGTTATTTCTCGCAGGTGTTTTGTAATTACTTTTCAATGGAACGAAAATGGGTCACAATATGAATTTTCAAACGAATGATGGTGTATTTTTGACATACATTTTATAATGATAAGTATACATGATGCTATTTATTTCTTCAAGTCTAACTCTTTTCCTCAGAAGAAACAGTTCTGAATAAGTGATATCTGATGATAACTTATTGACTTAATGTCCATAAGAATCATTTTAACAACACGCGCCAATATAAGAACCTACAAATCACTCTGTAATTATCCTCATAATTCTTTTAAAAACTATTAAATATAGAAAGTATTTACAATGCACATGCACACTTTCAGGACGTGATTGATTAACTGGCTTCATTTATTGTATGTGTGCATAAATAGAAGAAGTTAATTGTTATTATTTGTCATTATGCCTCTAGACACTAATGACATTCGTTAAAATTTAACATTTATGACTTTCTGACCTGGTGTAGGGGAAAGTAAAATAGCTGCTTCGATTTTTATAGGAGAGAAACATTTCTAAAATATTAGCCTTAGAGTAGTTGCACTAAAAGCGTTGTCAAGTGTATCATATTCTGAGATTCTAGTGTAACTTATTGAATTTAAAGTTTTGCATAATTCAGCCAATTTCAGAAATATTTTAAATCATCACAATTTTTCATTTAATTTTTATATTCATTTTTGTATTCTGGTCTAATAGAACAAAATATTGTGTTTATTAGAGGTTTAAAAATATGTAATACAGACATACCGCTAGTTGCGACTCTTCAACTTATGACTTCTAAATAGACATTTTGATTTGTCACCATTCCAGGAAATTGCAGTGTTTGCTTTGGAGTTAGGGCTTTTTAGCAGTATGATGCTTCTGTCCAATCAGCTTCTACTGCAGTCAGTTTGTTTACAAGTACAGCTCCCTTTGCATCACTCAGTATTATTGCATTACACTCTAATTAAGTAAATATTAAACTGTTTCTAACTTTTATTTTATAGTTTTGGCGTGGTTAAAATATATAGTAATTTAATAGTATATAAAATTTCATAGTCATAAATTTGTATTTTTACCATTCAATATCACCTCTCTGCTGCAACCCATGGATCAGTGTAATAGTTACCTTCAAATTGTACTAAGACTAACTACTTAAAAACCTTCAGCAAGTGCATAGCAATAGACACTGAAGAATGAATTGGGCAAAAAGTCATCTAGGAATTCTAGAAAGGTTTCACAAATCTTAGATGGTATCAAAATTAAGGTGCATAGCATGCTTTTAAGATATCTACATGGAGAGGGACCTAGAAAAATTATGTCCACAGATTCTAGATGATTTTGAAGGCTTCAAAAATTGTGCACCTAAACTGACTGAAAATACTATACAAATAGCAAGGCAGTTAGAGCTGAAAATTGAGACATAAGAGGTAGCTGAAGTCCCAATCTCAGCTCCTCACTCAGTAATGAAGCTTTAGCACTTGAAGAGCAGAGACAAGATGTTTTATAAAATGTATCCAACATAGAGCCTAATAGTCTAAATTGCAAAATTCTTTCCGAAGCTTTCCATTATTTTAAAGCTGGCATGATTCCTTTGGAAAAGCATGATCGAGATTTCTGAAGAAGGTTGGAAGTTATTGCTTACCTTGAAAGTGGTTGTGCCTGTTACACAGAAATGTACAGAGAAAAAAAAAAACTATCTGGCTCACAAATAGCTTCAGACAGCTACTTCCAAAAAAAGGACCATCAACATCTACTAAAATTTCATCTCTAGTATCATCCCAAAGTCCCATTACTATTGTTGTTTCAAAAAGTCCATCTAATTATCCAGCAAGTAAGTGCCCTTCATAGTTCAACTGTTTCCGGTGATTAATATGTTTACCTTTTTTGCAGAATAACTCCTACAGAGATCGTTTTAGTTACAAAAGCTTCATTTGCATCTTATACACATTATGATGATTGCAGTACAGTACATGCATCAATAAGTGGTAAAAAGGCATTGCTTCAACTCACGTGCATTTTCATTAGTCTGGAACCTAAGGTGACTCTAGGGTATGCTTATATTAAGATTCTGTAAAAATTTTGTCTTAAATTGAACACTGTTGATCAGGTTACTGAAACATGAAATACCAAAAGTGAATACTTTTTTTAGGACTGTATTAAAATTTTCTGTTGTACTGTAAACTTAAGTTTTATGTGTTAAATATTAGTATTTAAAATATTTATTTTTCATTGCAATTGAATTAAAAATCTGTACTTTTCAGATATTTTGATATTTTGCTGTATATTAGCAGTGTTTCTGGCATGTATTTTCTTTTCTTCTTAGTGCGTAGTAAGACCATCTTGTGAAATTATGTGGTTATTTATACCAATGGTTGAATGCTCTGTTTATAGTCATCAAATAATTTTGCAGAAATTGAGTAAAGCACTGACTTGAGACATTAATAGTTATTTAAATATAAAGACTGATAATTTGATGGAGCAACGGGGGAGGAAGAGATTATGAATACAGCACAAGACAATATTTCTTCATAGCTCCTAAATAGTTTTAGCAGGATATGTAATCACCAGTGGCATGCAGTGAGATGAAGCAAGCTTCCTGCAAATGCTAACACCAAAGCACTTGGCATACTGCCAATAATAACAACAAGAAGAAAAAAATCCCTGGGAGTGATCTAACCCATGCAGAAATTTGAACTCTTCACCTAGTCATCTCAGTTCAGAAACAATTTTAAGGAAAAGTGACCTAGTAAATTGGTACCTAGAAATGTACCGATTGTGAAAGGTACATTTTCTAGCAAAACATTGTATAAATATAAAACATTTTGCTTTTATTGATGAATATAATATTTATTGTGAGTGGAGCATTGTTTCTGCAGCTTCAACCTCACCCTACATCACTGGTAATCACTACATATATATATATATATATATATATATATATATATATATATATATATATATATATATATATATATATATATATATATATATAATGTATGTATGTATATGTTTCTGTATAATGTATCCTGGATTTAAAATTAGGCTCTTAACTAATTAAGATAGCCAGTTTTATATCAAAGATACATACCAATCTATATATATGATGATATTCATACAATATAATTGCAATAAATGCAAATGTAATTGAAATATTCTTAATTTGATTTAATATTAAATAGAAATTGAATTATAAACTTTCCAATTTTGCGCCAATTGTTGCCTGAATTAAGATGTATTTGTATGTTTAAATTAATCAATAAATGTATTATTTATAAAATATTTGTTATAGCAAATCATAATCCATCATCAAAATAACCAAAGAAAATAGAAAAGAGGATTAATTTACTATTCAGGTTATCACCAGAAACCCCCATTAATATAATAGACAATCCAAAAAAGGAGAGGTGTTTCTAAATCTCAATTTTGCAACATATACTAAATTATTGAGATTGTGGTGCATCCAGGTAGGGTGCCACATCCATTGTGACGCATCCAGGTAGGGTGCCACAGTATTTTAGCATACACACATACTCCCCCATAAAGAAGGGAAAATCTAGAAAATTTTCCAAATGTCAGGTAATTTCTCACATTGAAATCAACAATTAATTATATTATATATTAATTAAAATTCATTTTTTATTTATGTTATGTCGTGTTTTCTATTTCTGTACTAGTTACAAATCGGCAAACACATTAGATGATTCTTTAACACTCAGAAACGCATGACAAACAGAATCCAGAATACACTCAATGCTCAGACCTGCTGTGTCGAGGTGGGTCGGGTAGAAAGCTAGAAAGTGAGGCTCTAGATACGAAGCGCCAATAATTTCCAGTCTAAGAATAAGTATGCATCTGACTATTATATCATTAGTTATATATATCCCAGAATGAGTTTAAAAGTTATAAAAATTAAACAAAATTTACAAAAATCACATATGATGGAAGTGGAAAAAATAAATTATCACAAATTAAGAAAAAATACAAAAATTTCAAGAGTTACAGGAATCTTCACAAAAGAAGAATTAAATAATTTTAGGACCTGCTTTGTTTGCTTTGTCTGAGAGCATCTCAACTAATTTATAAGTTTTGGCAATTGGATTTGAGTCAGCTTTAAGGACATCCATGGCTTTCCATAGGAAACCCTGGATGTAGGAAATTTGAAAATGGTTTTCAGGTTTTTTAAAGAAATTGGGAATTCAAGAAAAGAGTTTTGGGTCTAAGGGTATGGAGTAGCAGCCATTGGTCCATTTTGCGATGGATCCACATGTTCTTTGAAGATACTGTTATCCGTCTCAGCAGGTACTTCACATTGGGTACAATTTCAGCAACTTTTACGAGAGCTGGGAAATTTTCCTTGTCCAGTTGTGGGAATAGATCTTAAAAGGTTAAGTTTGATGGTTTGTTCTGAGACTTTCTACAGTGCCAGAGGTTTGGGGGTGATGCAGTGGCAAAATCTCTACTGCACTTCATACATTTAGCTGGAGTATCTCTGGGTTTTTGACAATCCCTAGTGGGATGACCCTCATCACATTTAAGGTACTTTGGGGACAAATTGCACCATTTGGAGCCATGGTTAAAAAGTTGACAGTTACAACACATTTTACATCCTCTCAACCTAATCCCTTGACTTTCACTTTCTTGTAGAAGACAGTGGATAACTCATACATTTTATCCCAATTTTCAAGACAGGCCAGGAGAATTGAAAGTGGTTCTCTATTACTACTACTGTTAAGCTGAGCAATTCTTATTAGCCTGAATACTTCTACGGAATGCTTCTACGGTTTCTAAGATATTCATGGTTTAAGTTCAGGTTATTAAAGTATTCATTTATTGTTTGTAGGTAATCCTTTAATCACTACATTTTTAGGCCTATCCTTTTTTGGGTTTAGGCAGTTGAAGGAGATTTTAGATTTAGATAGTTGATTTTGAATTCTCCTGTAATCTACAGACCCAGAAGAAATCTTGATCAGTCTACTGATAAGCTGGCACCCTATTTTTGAGTCAAAAATCTGATTTAGTTTGTTAACAAGGACTCCTCAATAATCTGAGGAATCGACATAAAATACTGCATCAATTAGTGGGAAGTTTAATGGTTGAAGACCCAGACCGTCCGACTCATCCTGAGGACTTGAGCAACTATTTGGACGGCCGGGAAAGTAGGGAAGTTTAATAGTGTCCGATTTCATATATCAGCTATGTTTATGTATTCACAAGCTTTATATGTTCATTGTACATCACACAGTTTAAGTTTCCAATTGGAAATTCTGTATCTGTGATTGAAGTAAAAAATTGCATTGATATAATTGAAAAGGTATATAATATCTTCAATACTTCTAAAAGACAAGACTGGCTGATAATGCTGCGAAGCCATCATGACCATACTAAAATTGCATGATGTTGTGGTTCATAGTCTCGAAATAATAACTTCTTGGGAAGATAAAGACTCATCCTTTTCATAACTTTTGATTACTTCTTTGTGCAAATTTGGTTTTATAATATATTTATTTATATTATAAAAAAATTTGTGCACACCTTAGCATTGTTTAAAATAAGGCAAAAATTTGACAGTGACCTTTTAATTGCCCTTAACGTTTTTGATGATATTGTGGCTCAAGTAAATACTGTTATGATGTATCCTTTCAAATTGTGGGTGTACTGTCAGGATACAAAATAAAAAGAAAGTCTGAATTTCTGGATCACTAATGCTTTTATTTAAAGATGCCAGTAAGCATAAACAGGAATGATTTACAGCAAATAACACTATAACTATGTTACAAGATCACAAAACAACTGTCTGGTACAATAAAACAGCAATTAACAGCTCAACTAACCAACTAACACACAAAATAGCTGAATCTGTTCTCAAAACACTGACTTATCTCACAATTCAATTTGGCTTGTATTACATTCACTCTTTTCAACTAAGTGATGATCTCCTTATATCATCTCCATAGAAATTCCCAGAAAGACAGTGTATCATTGAAACTAGTGGACATTTCTAGAAAGTTCCACCAGATTCTGACACTCACCAAATTGACAATATTTCACCAAATCTGGTACTCAGGCCATGAAAATACTGTCATGTTCAGACAACCCTACTTTCACGCAATAGAAACGACTGAAAAGTATTTTCTCCTTGTGGGGAAGCAAAGTACCATGAAGCATTTTACACATTCATATCACTGTCCCTCCTAAAAACTGAGTGTCCTAGGCAATATCAACATACTTTGGTCTATAATATGGGGCTAATCTGTCGATATGGACGATTTTTGGCTTGTTTGAAGATGATTTTTGAATTTGATAAAAAACATTGTTTATTATCTTCATTATGGCATCGGATCCTTCTCAGTTGTGTTATAGTTTTGGTGAAAATTCTTGTTATTGTCGAGGGTTAAACAACCACATTTTGTCACCTTCCTGGAATTGCCCTTTATTAGCTTTAATATCATACCCGGTCTTCATTCTATTGGTAGTAATGTTGATCCTTTCACAAACGAAATGATGAACTTTCTCAAACTGTGCATCTAGGTCTTGAACATATTCATCAGGTGTTGCAGAAACATTGCATGGTTGTCCAAACATCAAATCATATGGTAGTCATAGATCCCGGCCAAACACACATTTTTGATAGAGAGTAAGTATATGGTTAATTTGTAGATAGCACTTCTGTAAGCCAGCAGGAATAAAGGTAGGTGATGGTCCCAATCTTACTGGTTTCTAGATATGAATATAGCCAGATGATTTAGTATTGTTCTGTTGAATCTCTCTCCCATGCCATCTGATTGTGGATGGAGAGAAGTAGTTCAAGTTCTGTCCATTCCTAGCAAATTATACAGTCCTATAAATATGCTAGAGTTAAAGTTCATCCTTTGGTGAATGGATGAGCAAGGGAACCTCATAATGACATATCCAGTTCCAAGTTAATTCACTGATGGTTATAGACTTTTGGTCAGGGATTGCATAAGCTTCTGGCCACTTTATGAAGTAGGCCATTACTACTAAGATGTATTTATTATTTCTAAAGTCCATGATAGTGGACTATTGGCTCCAAAATGTCAAGTACAATTCTCTTGGGGTTGCACAGCCCAGTGGCTAGTGCACAAAGATTGCACTCAGACGACCCTAGTTTGATTCCCGCCTCTGCCCAAATTGTTGTCTTGTTCACATGGAGTACAGGCGCTTTAAATATGTGGGTCTGTAAGTCCTTCCAAGAGGTTGGTGATAGGGGAAGGAGGGTATGGTTTCTTTGGATGCTTCCCCCACTGGCTTCTGGTTTAAATTGGATAGCACTTCCCGATCGTCCAAACAGATACCTTGCACCTTCAAGTAGGTCAGACGGTCTAGGTCAAAGAAGAAGTGTAATTCTTTTGAAAAGAGCTCCAACCATGTAACACTGAAGAGGCCCATGTGTTTTCTTCTTAGATTTCTTCTGAGCTCTTGCATTTCATGCATTCTTTGCACCAGTGCTCAACATCGAACTTTGCATTATACCAGAAGATATGTTCACAAACTTTGTTCAGTGTTTTGCTAATACCAAAATGCCCTCCAGTGGGGCTGCCCTTTTTTAGTATGCTGAACATTCTGGAATGAGGGAGTTTGCCATCTGTTGTTCTTTCGATTGTCACTCTCCAGTTTACGGTATACTATTCATTCTTCAAATGTAGGAAATTCCATGGTGACCAGTACCGTTTTGTTTCAGGTTAGAAACAGGAAATATCTAGCTTGTTCTTTGTGGATCAGGATTGGTTGGATATATGTCTTCTCTTTGTGCTCGAGAAAGTTCTTCAACTCTCCAGGTGGTAAGTTTGAACTCTGGTCTGTAATAACTTGCCAGATAGTCAATGAAATATAGCTTTTAAACTTTATTTCTGAGAGCAATGTGCACAGTTCAAAGGGCAAGGTCTTCTTGAGAGTTCTTCATCGTTTTCATGAGACAATCCCTTTTGGTGTCGAATCTTCATGCTATATTCCTGAAGTCGTTGAATCCATCTTGCTACCTGTCCTTCAAGGTTCTTAAAACTGAGCATCCAGCTTAAAACAGTGTGATCAGTCTGGAACAGGAATTTCTTTCTGTAGAGATGATGGAAATCACTGATGAATTTAACAATTGCCAACATTTGTATACATATATGTATATATACAGCATACAATATATATATTATGCAATAATTTCTTTTGGGTTTTGACAGTCACTTGCTAAAATATGCGATAAAATGCTCCTGCCCTCCTAGTTCCTGAGATAGAACTGTTCCTATTCCTTCTTTACTAGCATCGGTAGTTGGTTGAGGATATGCTAGAATGAGAGCTGAAATTAGTTTAAGCTGATTAAAAGTGTCTTCACGCTCTGCCATCCATTTGAATTTCTTGTCACCTTCCGTTAACCTACATAAATGCCTGGCAATGTTTGAGATTTCTTTCACAAACCAACGAGTAATAAGTACACAGGCCAAGAAAACTCCTTAGTTGATGAACATCCTACACTCTTTAACACCATTGATTTCATCAGAAACTGTTCTTATACCCTCCTCTGAGATGATGTGTCCCATATAAGTGACTTCCTTTTGGAATAAAAGCTTATTAAAGATCTACTGTTACACAATCTTGATTGAATGGATTGCTATATTTACATAAAAAGATTAATGTATTCACAGCTGAAATAATTTAAGAGTTTTGTAAGAAGAAAAGAAGACTAGATTTTATTCTATAAATAAATGTTTATAAACTCCTACTGAATTTCATTGAATCTTCACTACAGATATTTTTATTCGACCAATCTGGCACCCCCTCCTCCTATAATTTAATCCTGGGTGCGCCACTGTGGGTTTGACACCTAAAACTTTTGTAATTAAAAATCACAATCATCGAGAACAAAAATATACAACAATAACACTCAATTGGACAACATATATATATATATATATATATATATATATATATTTGGGCCAGTGCTGTTCTTTTCTCTTATCGGCATTTTGGCCGTGGTTTGCTTCTATGGTGATGTTAATATTACTTGAATTTTTTATTATTACATTTTTCTAATATATATATATATATATATATATATAACAGGATCCTTTATCCAGCGTCCCTATATCCAGAACGCTCCCAAAACTGGTATTGAGCAGAATGATGCCTAATTTTGCACCAACAAAAATTTTTTCGCCAAAAATTGGTCAAAATAGCAGTTTTTCTTTTAAAAGTCTTGCTCTTCTAAAAAGCAAGGTCAATGTTTTTGGGACACTGTCCTAAAAACATTGACCTCGGCTTTTATTCCTTAAATATTGAGCTTAGACATATATAATAAATTACAAAGTTGCATAAAAAAGGATACAGAATTTTATGAAATTGATTAAAATTTTCAAGGGAATTAAATTTTAAGAAATACAAAATTTGAATTTTTATACGGCACCCATACAAAAACATTTCTAATGAGTAAAATGTGCCCCATACGCTAATAAAGTGATGTACAAAATTTCAGCATTTTATCATAAAAAGTCCCAGAGATATGAAAAGACAAAAATGCATACTTAAACCATTTTTCGATGCATCGACATGGGTTCTCAGTGGGGAAAAATCATGTTGGCAGATCGCGTTTCAGAGATCATACACAAATTATGAAAGAAAACAATGATTACGTAAATAAATAATAATTTTGCTATTTATTGGTACAAAAGTATCTACACTGTGTAGAAATAATAACTTTACACATAGATTACAAAACTTGTTCAAAATGTTTTCCATCCATGCCAAAGATCCATTAAAGATAAAAGGCAGATATTATTTGCCTATGATGCATTTCTGCATTACTTTATTTGCACTCTTGCTGTAAACATTTACATTTTAATTTGTTGTTGTTGAGACCCAGACCGTCCGACCTACCAGAAAGGTGTAAGGTAACTGTTTGGACGGCCGGGAAGTGCCACCCAATTTAGACCGGAACCCAGTGGGGGAGGCATCCACAGGGACTGTATACCCTCCTTCCCCTACCACCAACCTCTCGGAAAGACTTACGGACCCATATGTTTAACGTGATCGTACTCCGCATGAACACGGCGGCAATTGTGGCAGCATGCAAATCCAGCGCGCAAACCACCGGGCTACCGCGTCCGAAATGTGCCAACAGCACCAGTGTTCCCAGGTGTTCACCCACCCAAGTACTAACCGCTCCCGATGCTGCCTGACTTCGGTGATCTAACGAGAACCGGTGTTTTCAGCACAGTACGGCCATTGGCCTTACCAGAAAGGTGTTAAAAGCCCAGACCTTCCGACTCGTCCTAAGACTAAGAGCATCTATTTGGATGGCCGGCTACCAGAAAAGGTGTAAAGTAACTGTTTGGAGGGCCGGGAAGAGCCATCCAATTTAAGCCAGAATTCAGTGGGGGAGGTATCCACATGGACTGTACTCTCCTTCCCCTACCACCAACTTCTCGGAAGGACATACGGACCCACATGTTTAACGTGATCATACTCCGCATGAACACGGCGGCAGTTCTGGCAGTGGAGGGAATCGAACTCGGGCCTACCGAGTGCAATTCCCGCATGCAAACCACTGGGCTACCGCTCCCACATTTTAATTTGCAATTAATCCCTAACCAACTTTGTTTAAATTTTGTTTAAATATATCTCTGGGACTTTTTATGATAAAATGCTGAAATTTTGTACATCACCTTATTAGTGCATGGTGCACATTTTACTCATTGGAAATGTTTTTGCACTGGGGCCGTATAAAAATTTAAATTTTGTAATTCTTCAAGTTTAATCCCCTGAAAATTTTTAGATATCATTAAATTTTGTACCTTTTGTTTACGCAACTTTGTAATTTATTATATATGTCTAAGATCAATATTTAAGGAATAAAAGCCGAGGTCAATGGTTTTGGGACACCCTGTATATACGAGGTAGGATTCAAAAGTTCCTGGACTGAGTCAATAACTTAAAAAATATTATCAATTAAAATGCTGAAACATATCCTCCTTTGAAATAAAACCCTTGCGCAACAACACACTTTTGCCATCGCTTGTAAAGGTCATCAAAACACTTCTGGAATCCATTTTTAGCCATGTCCTTTAATTCAGCCTGCGATGCACTTTTAGCTTCATCTGCAGATTGAAATCGACGACCCTGCAAATGACTTGCCAGTTCAGGAAATAGGCTGAAGTCACAGGGGTCTAAGGAGGATGTGGCAAAACAGTTGTTTGCATTTTTGCAAGAAAGTCAGCGACGAGTAGGGATCGGTGTGCAGGAGCATTGTCATGCAAAAGCACCTATGACTGCTTAGCCCAGAGTTTTGGTCTCTTCTTCCAGATCGACTCGCGCAAACGACACAGGATGTCTACATAGAATTCCTTCTTCACAGTGCATCCTTCAGGGATAAATTCCAGATGCACAGTACCCTGGATATCAAAGAACACCTCTAGCATGACGTGCGATTTTGCTGGAATTTCTGCTTGTGTGGAGATTGTGGTGATTTCCACATTGTGGATGTTCTCTTGGATTGTGGGTCGTATAAAAAACACCATTTCTCGTATCCAGTAACAATTCTGAAAAGTAGGGAAGATCTTTGTCAACAGCCGAAATTAAGTCTCCCGCCATTTCCATTCGAATTACCTTTTGGTCTTTGGTTAACATGCGGGGAACGATGTGTTGACACACCCTATGCATGTTAAGATCCTTAGTCAGTATCCGTTGACATGTGGCCTTGGATCCCAACTGATTCTGCTATTTCTGCTATTGTTTGCTGCCTGTTCTCATGCACCATCGCAGAAACCTTTTCGATGTTTTCAGCAGTGCAGGAAGTCTGCGGACGGCCAACGCATTCGTCATCTTTGACACTTTCCTTGCCTTCTCTGAAACGTTGATGCCATTCAAAAGCTTGTGTTCACGATAATGTATCACTGCCGTACACATGCTTCAACAGTTCATAAACCTCCGTAGCACTCTTTCCCAAGCAAACACAAAATTTGATATTAATTCTCTGCTCAACAAACGTCATTTCTTTCAATCTCCGGTTACTATGTGCACCCATCTATAAAATACGATGCCTTGGCAAGCCACCGACCATGTGATTTGGGTCAGACCACTTTTAAAAGAAGGGAGAACGTAGTAACACAGAAATGTTATCGTAGTCGCTCTACTTCAAATATTTTTTAAGTTATAGACTCAGTCCAGGAACTTTTGAATATTATTCCGTATATATAGTAAGAATTTTAATTACTAGTGTTTCTCAATGATGTGCATGAGAAAATGCCGGTTATACATAAAACAGGTACTTGTAAAACAGGTATCCCTTGTTTCCTCTTTTACATATAAGGTAAATGTCAAGAGAAATTATAGAGCTGTAATACATCAAGCAGAAATAGCTATGATTTTAGTTAAGCCTGTAACAGCACCCAAATAAAATTATTTTAAAATCTCACAAAAAAGCCGTGTATATGTAATACAGGTACTAAACCTTCATAATGACAATAAAGTCCTGTTTTTTATTTATTTATTATTTTTTTTTTTTGTCCCTGTTTCAACATACATGGTGAATGTTCAAGATATGGTAAAGAGCAGTATAACATCAAGCAGAAATAGCAATGATTGGAGTTATATATACATATATATATATATATATATATACAGAGTTGGATAAAGTTACTTTGAACATATAACTAGTTGCTATTATTTTATTAATAAGTAATTGATGTACTATACAGTTATATTTGCAAAAAAAAATGAAAACAAAAAAAAGCAAATGTATAAAGTATTTTTTGCTCTGCTCTCTTTAAGTACTATTACAATTACTACTTTTACAAAAATAGCAAGTATTGACCTCTGTTACAAGTAAAGGTTCTCCTAGCCTTCCAATTACTACTCTATACTGTCGGGCGTGTCAGATGGCCTGGGTAGTGCAGGTTACAGGTAATGCTACTACATTTACTCAGTTGCTACCTAACACACACATATATGCATATATATATATATATATATATATATATATATATAAACTTTGTAACTTTGTAAAGTGAATTGATACATATTATCCAATGATGTATCAATATTGTCTTTAATTATATTGTATTGTATCAAGGCGATGTTATGATATTTTACTGCTGTCCCTCTGAGCTACAGTTCTCAAACTAATGTAATTTTAACGTACACATTTAAAATATAAACTGGTGAGACTTAGAAACTTGTTTATAATTCTAGGTGTCTTCAAAAACTATTGATAATATGTATTTAACATGGGCAGTGCAGAGCACAAAACTGCAAAAATACCACATATTTTATCCTTTTTTAACTAGCATTTGTCATGGTAAAATGATGCTATTAACTTATTTATTATTCTTTGCTTACAATATTTAACACTTATATTGGGGCAGAATCTTGATTATAATTCATCCTCTGAATAATGATGAATCATCAGTTATAACTGATATATCCCCATTTAGTTTGATATTGTATTCGAAACGTTCAACATATAATCATCCACAAATCATAAACTAGAATCAAACTTCAAAGTAAAATTGTGTTTTTACAGCATTATATTACTAGCTGAGTCACCTAAATTTTTAGCTAGCAGCATTGCCAGTCTGGTACTTAATACAATAAATAAAACTCCTGCTTGTAAGAAAATAACTTACAATACTATCTTAAAGAAAGGAGGCAATATGTCAGTAGGTGATGACAATTGTTTCAAGGGCATTCTTTTGCAGGTCAAAAGAATAGTTTGTGCCCGTAACAATTACTAAGAATGAATTGCCTTGAAGGATGCTGCCTGCGATGCAAACCACATGTTAATAGCTTGTTTAACCTCATTGTCTTCATGGAACCACCGGCCAGCAAGGAAGAATTTGAAATATTTGAACACATGAAAATAACTTGGTGCTGGGTCTGGGCTACAGGGGTGGGGGGGAGAGGGGGGGGGGAATGATTGAATTGTTCTCAGCTAAACAATATTTTACACTTATATTGGGGCAGAATCTTGATTATAATCTTGATTATAATTCATCCTCTGAATAATGATTAATCATCAGTTGTAACTGATATATACCCATTTAGTTTGATATTGAATTCGAAACGTTCAACATACAATCATCCACAAATCATAAACTAGAATCAAACTTCAGAGTAAAATTGTGTTTTTACAGCATTATATTACTAGCTGAATCTCCTAAATTTTTAGCTAGCAGCATTGCCAATCTGATACATAATATGATAAATAAAACTCCTGTTTGTAAGAAAATAACTTACAACACTATCTTAAAGAAAGGAGGCAATATGTCAGTTAGGTGATGACAATTGTTTCAAGGGCGTTATGAGCCCCTTTTGCAGGTCAAAAGAATAGTTTGTGCCCTTAACAATTACTAAGAATGAATTGCCTTGAAGGATGCTTCCTGTGATGCAAACCACATGCTAATAGCTTGTTTAACCTCATTGTCTTCATGGAACCACCAGCCAGCAAGGAAGGATTTGAGATACTTGAACACATGAAAATTGCTTGGTGCTGGATCTGGACTATAGGGGGAGGGGGATGATTGAATTGTTCTCAGCTAAACATAATATGTTGCATTGTAGCCACAGTGTGCAGATGGACATTGTCATGATTCAGATCAACATGTTCTTTGTTAAAAATTCACGCCCATATCAATAAATCACTCATTGCATGTTCACAAATTTGACACAACGAATTTCAGCTAATTTAATGTTTTTTATAAACAAGAAACAAATCACAGACATAACATGTGGTGGGTATCTCAATTTTCTTAAACATTATATACACGACACCATGATGCATATACACTGCTTGAATGTCTAAAAATGGCATCAGTGTCTTGCCAAAAAATTAACTAACTCATAACGCATGCACACCATCATGACTGCAGCACTGCAGCAGCAATATTTAGAAGTGAAACTTACTTCCTAGATATCCCTCATAATTATTTTTGACATATTCCAGGTCAGACAGATTTTTTTTATTATTATTATTCTCCAACTTTGAGCTTATTTTTCTTAAAGAAATGAAAAATTTAGAATGAATTTTTAGGGCTTTTCAGACATTGCCTTCAATAGACAATGAACCCCTATATTGTATTGGTTGATTGCTATTAGCTTAATAGTTAAAGGAAATCAAAAAATGTCTGAACTTCAATTTTGAAATTTAAAATGTAAATCCGATTTTAGAAAACCTAAAATTTATTATATTTGGGTACAAGTGCATATCCAGATTTTTTTTTTTTTTTTTTTTTTTTTTTTTTTTTTTTTTTTTTTTTTTTTTTTAAAGGGGCCAGATAAGCCATATTAAGACCAAACTACATTGTTTATATATGCAAAAAGTTCCCATGTAATAAAAAAGAAACTTCTCTTTGTAGAATTTCAGACCCCCAAACCTCTGCACCCTGAGTACACCCTTGTTTGAGTATATCAGTATATAGTGTATATCAGTGTATAGTTGAGTATATAGTGTGAAATGTTCTCCTTGTAGAAAACTTTGTTCCATCAAGGTAGATTGCTGCAAACCCTGTTTATGAACAAAAAAGTCTTGTCTAATCTCTGTTTTGCTTCATGAACTGTGCGGCCGTCAAAGGGTTAAAACATAACAAAAAGTAATGCTCTACTAATGATGGCAAATGTCATGAAAGTAAAACTTTTCTGAGTTTGCTTATCTCCAAGCAAGAAATTTAGAGTTTTTTTTTGAAGCTATTATGTTTACTAACTGTTGTAATACAGATGATAATTAGATTGTTATTGGATAGCAATATTAATATATTGGTAACCTGGTCGGTGTTCGTTCTCAGTCAAAATACACTTCAACTCAGTAACATACTTCAACTCAGTAACAACTTCATGCAGTAACACACTTCAAAAACAAGTTGTGCCATGGTACTGTTGAGACATCTCTTATGGCACAATCAATTTCTAACATTGATGAGAGATATTTGAACGGCTTACTGCTACAACTAAGAGAGCCTGTGTTGATTTGTTCAGCCTTTCCTGTTATGCCTGCTAAAGATACCCTTTTTCAACAAGATAATGCCCACTTATACAACTTTCATTAATGTAATATTGACATCCTTCTGTGGCCTGCCAAGACATCCTGGAATGCCACTATCTGGCACCATGAAATGATAGGGATCTAATGAAGCAAAATGATAAGTGAAATTTAAAGTAAATACAAAATCATTTTGATTTGCTGCCAATGTTGTCTTATCAGATTGTGCTCTAAAGCCTGGAGTGAATTTTATAGCTTACTGATTTGTAATGGTTTCGCTACAATTATTCTTAAATTGTCAGTGTTTCTACTCTGATATTATAATCTATTCTTGATCTCTTGACCATAATACTCAATGTAAAGTTTGTTTACAATTAAAAATTTCCTTCAAAATACATCTATTTTTTTTTTTAAAGTATATTTCAAAAACTATTTACTAGTTCAACACCTGTATTGTGTATCTGAAAACTTAATACATAGTTCATAATGTTAATATATGTGTCTTGATTTCTGATAAGATATCATCCTTTTGCTTTGTTCATACATAACTGATAAACTGATATAAGCAGTAAATTTGACTTTTTAGGTAAGTTTATGATCATTGGGACTTTATGGGATATTTTATTTTAGTTGTGGTTTATATTTAAAATTTTTAAATTTTAGCATATTTATGTATCTTAGATATGTTTAATTTTTATATATACTATCATTATACATTTTGCAAATTATATTTCATAAATATTTTATCACATCATACTTTCAGTTGATATGATTTTTCACTTGGTATTTCTTGGTGTGATTCTTTCTTTTTTATTTACTGTAGATAGTTGTTTGAATTTTAGATTGACTTTGTGCATTTCTTTCACAATTTTGCATGAATTATTTGATGCATGCTTTGCACTAGTATTACATTAGGTATTTGTACATTTTTTATTGTGCAATTTGGAGAGTTTTTTTTTTAATTACTTTTGGTTTGAAATTGATAGAATATAAATATGTATTACTTATTTTTCTGTTAGTGTAATCACAAAGAAATTAAATAGAAAGAAGCATGGAATATTTTTTATTTCGATATGTTGATTAATGTAGATAAGTTTGATACCTAATTAGTTGACAAAACTCAGGTAGTGGCATGTACAGCAATTTCTCTTAAAATGGTTCAGGTGGATTCTAACTTGTTGACTGACACAAAAGCAAGATTTTGGATTCATCATCATTTTCTCTTTTTTACAGTACTTTAAAGGTCTTGGGTCTATGGTCTATATCCTCTCTATCCAGTGTGAACACCACTGGAAGCAGATAAATGAAATCTTCTAGTAAATGATAAGTGAAGAGATCCTTATTTCTTGCAGAAAATGAATTATTTTTACATTAAAATCACTGCTAGAAAATTAAGAGAAAATATTTACAATCCAAACAATTATAAATAATGAAAATTCCTTATAATCTTCGATATGTTCTTTCCAACATTGGACTAAGGCAAATCAAAAATTGTATAGTAATATTAGTAGATACTTTAAAAAAGATTAAAAGTTTTTAGCCATTATGCAGCATTATTGTGTATTTAGTATAATATTCAATTGATTTACACTTATGATTGTGGTTTCTATTATCCAGAGCATATCATGGGATTGTATTATAATTTTATTATTCCTACAATAAGGCTGGGAAGAAAATATGTTTTTAAATAACATATAAAAATGCAAAATAGTTACCTTCTGTAGAAAAAGAAAATTCAAAATGTTTATAAAACAAAAAATACAAAATACTTAAAAACAGAAAATACAAAACACACAATAATTTTTGGAACATTAATCAAATTTTTTAATCAAATTTTATTTGGCTAATTGCATTTTGCTAAATGCTGTTCATGGTCTATGTATTTAAGAGATGAAAATGATAAAGTCACTTAATATAGAGCTAAATATTTGTTATTAAGCCATATATTTGTTATATTCAAATGCATCTGTTTCACAGACATTGGCAGGTAAAATTCATTTAATTTGTAACATGCTTGTTAGTAAACAACTCATGTTTCACATTCATAAGTTCTCTATTTTCATTGTCATCAGTCAAAATTAATCTGAAATAACACTAAAGAGGATGGAATAGACTAGATAGAAAATAAAATTTGGCTGTCTGCAATATAGTAAAAGCACTGAATATTTAGCTGCGGATCTACATGTTTTGACTCCTCTAGAATTTGCACTTACTTTTATTTTACAGTAAATCCCAGAAAACTTGAAAATAGTGAGTGACTCACAGATTTTACAACTGCTAGTTGACAATTGATACTTCTTAAATATTGTAAACATTGAAATATGACGTATGTTTATTATTAATGAAATGGAAATATATTTTTAGAATAATGCTATTAAAACAATTATTTATTTAGATATTTTGAATGATTTAGGCTCATTTCAAATTCATTTAGAAAGCATAAATTAGAATTTTATATATTTGCATAAAAAAAAAATTTCAACTGACTCACATTTTTATTGACTAACTCACAATATTTTCCCTAATGAGTCAGGCTGACTCATAAAATTTTAAGTAAAATGGAAATCCTGTTAGAATATGTTGTGTACAGAATTTAACAAATCTTACAAAACAATTTATTTAATATTCAATGTACCAAGACCATCCGCAAGATATATTTTTATTGGGTGTAAATCAAGCTTGGATAATAAGAACTATAGTTCTAGAAGATTATAAGAAAAAGTCATTAAGACATGTGATGTTTACTTTCCCTGCAATACATGGTAATGTATAGGGAAAGTATTGGAATCATACCAAAAATTGCATCTCAAGTTTTCGACGGATCTACATGTTTTGACTCCTCTAGAATATGATAAAACCATTTTTATCATGACATCTGTGTGTCTGTCTGTGCAGATTTTGCATCCATTAACTAAAAAACTAATTGACCGATTTTCATAAAATTTGGTAGATGAGTCACTTGTGGGTGACTCTGGTGCTGATGAGTTTTTGGGTGCAATTCGGGATAAAAGAACCTGCCTTTTCTTCCAAAATGGCCTGTAAAAATTGCCTGTATCCCCTCTAGCTGAAAAACTAATAGATCAAATTTTACAAAATTTGGTAGATATAAATCACTTGTGGGTTACCCTGGTGCTCATTAGAGTTTGGTACGATTCGGAAAGAAAGAACTTGCCTTTTTTTGCGAAATGTCCTGCAAAAATCCTCAAAATCTAAAAATAAAAAACTGCGTATTCTCAAATATATCAATTAAATGCTTGTTTTATATGTATTTTTTAACGATCAAAAGAATAAGACCAACCCCATTGCACTAGCACTAGTTGTTCTTGAGATATTTTAGTTTTTTCGCATTTTTGCTACACCACTTTTGAAAATAAGCCCAGTTACCAAATGAGAACGAAAATTGAATTAAAAATGCAAATTCAATGTAATTTTAAATAATTATGGGTGTTATTTTGTGCAATTAAACTCAATGAAATGAATTATTGAAGAAATAAAAAGAACATGAATATGTGTCGGCAGGGAAAGTCATGTGCTGCACACATCAGATTTTTATTTCCCTAATGGGTATAAATTAACTGCCCCCATCTTGTGGACATCTATATAGTGTATACAAATTATGTTTGGTAAATTTATAATTTTGGTAAATTGGCAAATAGTTTATGAGTTAGTATTATGATTTATTTGTTGGGTTTTTTCATTAAATTCTAGAATCTTTCATTTGCACTTTTGCTCTTATTTTTTCATAGGCCATAAAAGTATTAGACTTTAAGCACAAATGAGGAGAAAAAGGACAACATTGCGAGTAAGTGACTAATTTCATTAAGTATTTCATTCTACCAACTGGTTTTATACAATGAATACATATTTTATAAGATCTCTGATAATGTTATGCTTGTGTAAAATTATTATTATCCTAGCAAAATTAATATTTTTTTTCCCAATCTTCCTTAAATAATTCAATTGAAAAGCATTCATTTTTACCTAAAGACTAGGAATAATAAAGTTTTTGCCTGATTGTAGTGGTTTGAAAGGACTGTGAATATCCTGTTTAATTGTAGTTGGTATGCAGGAGATGTTTTCAATGGGAGCAGTCAAGTACACTGAAAACCAGTTCATTGGCATTGATAACTACATTGAATAACAGTTTTATGGAATTGGTCTCATTTGATAGGTATTACTGGGTTTGAGGGAATAATTTTACATATTATTGTCAGTCAGTAATTATTAAGATATATTTTATGAACAGATTTAACATCCTTTTTGGCACAGGCCTTCTCTGTAGTTTCCTATATGAGGATTATAGTGAGGATTTTTATACATAATGTCACTACAGTGTCATCAATAAGCCTCTAATCCATTCTGAATTATATTTAAGTTCTTAAGTAATTAACTTTTCATTCAAAATATCTAAAGTGTCAAAACTCCTCTTAACTTTCATATACATTCATATTCTATTTAATTCACACGTGTCATAATCAGTAGCAGAATAAACAATGTATATTTTTATGAGCTCTTGTTTGCAAGTTATTCATTTAAATCTAAAAATTTATTTTTTTAAGTTGCTAATAGGTCTGTTAAGCTGATGTCATTCTACCAACTGGTTTTATACAATGAATACATATTTTATAAGATCTCTGATAATGTTATGCTTGTGTAAAATTATTATTATCCTAGCAAAATTAATATTTTTTTTCCCAATCTTCCTTAAATAATTCAATTGAAAAGCATTCATTCATTTTAATTATGTGTGTGTATTCAGATGATTTACGTGTATGCTATATTACAAGTTACATCCATAACATAGTTCAAAGTTCAAACGGTAATTTTTTCACATAAATCACATTTCTATCATTGTTTCAGGAATAATAATGCTATTAAAATTTTAATTTTCAAATATTTCTTCTCTAAGCAGGTAAATCTCAAAAAATTATATCTAATTCTAATTCTGTAGAATGGTATAATATGTGCATTCATTTTTTAGAGTTTTTGTATTCTCACATACACAGATCAGACGCCCAACATATATTCAAGAGATATTAAGATGCACTCCTCTGTTAAAATTTTTAATTAGAAACTTACCGTATATTTTCATGTATAAGCTGATAATTTTTGAAATTTTTATCACTATTAAAGTAGGGCTTGACTTATATATAAGTCAAAGATTATTTTAAAAATTAGCAAACAAAAATGCTGTTTTTCACTATTGTACACTATTTTTCAATTTACCCATCTTGACTCGCTCATACAATCATCCACCAGCATTCAGACATATCACAATTGTACAAAAAAACATTAAAATCCCATTTCATAGTTTCCCAAAATGTATAATTATGCCATAAATGCATTTGGATCCTCAATATTTTACCAGTGTGTAAAAATACACATAATTTTTCATATTAAATTGCAAGATGTGCCTCTTTCTTATGTTTTAATTTATGTGTGTATATATATAATATAATACACTTTTTGATTAGGCACTTCACAAGTAAGCTTAGTTTGTGACCGTCAAGTTTCATATGTTGATTGTGATGTCATCACATTTGTCTATTTGTGCTTGCACCTGTTTGAATGTTTCTGACAGTAGCATTTTTTCCTGATATGTATCAATAATGCTGGCGTAATAAAACACAATATAATTGAGAGTGCTTATTCAGCAGGTTTTGCACATTTGGCAATGCTTTGTACATTTTGGCTGATTTTTTTAATTTAGCTTATATATAGGTTTCTGATTTGGGGCAAATATTTTACAATAGAATTACATACTCAGCTTATACATGGATCAGCTTATATTCAGAAATATATGGTATACGGAAAATAATACTTTCTCACATACAATAAAAAATTAAAAAGTTTTATTTGAAGTTAGCAACAGATTCCTAAATACAATTAATTAAGAAAATCAAAACAGATTTATTTTTATAAACAATACTTTAATTCTATTTTCTTGCATACAAAAGCCCAAATCACAAATTTCCCATATAATCTGCAGTTGATATTGTGCTGAAAACATATTTTTTCCATAGGAAATAATGTGAATAATTGTAGCCTGTGCTATTTTTCTTGTATACAATTTAACTCAAAGATGAATGAAGGAAAATAAGTCACAAAATACTCATTGCTTTAAACCCAATACCTGTCAAATAAAACTCTCAACAGCTAATTTGACAGAACTGTTATTCAATGTAGTTGTCAATGCAAGAAACCTGACTTATTAATCAATTTGTTCTTGATCAGTACTGTAGTGATTTGTGGGGAAGCTGCTGATTTGATTTATCTCAGTAGTGCTGTTTTTCTTGTATACATTTTACAAAGCATGTAAATTTCATTTTCTTATAATTTTGTTTTATTTATTGAAATTTTGTATACTTGCTTTATGCATGTAGTTTCACAAAAATAAAATGTTAGGGTATATACAATATAATTTATTTAAAAACTAATATACACTTTTGTAGACTATGCAAATTTCATTTTGTACAATTTTGTTTTATTTATTTTATTGCACTTTTGTATTGTTGCACTATGTATATAATTTTAGCATAAAGGAAATCTTAAAGTCTTTGATTAATTTACTCTGGCTGCAATGGGCCAGACTGAATTGGGATTTAACAATGAATTTTCCCCCAAGAAACACTATGTATAAAATACAAGCAGCATAATAGAGGCACATTCCTCAAAGCATAACAGACCAGAAACTGTATTCTTAACTATTCACTTAACAATATGTGCTAGAAGACCAAATTTATACTAAATTTTAGGTTAACAGTCAGCAATAGCAATGAAACAAATGTATCACCATCTACACATCCTTTCAAAACATAACAGCACTACAAGACCAAATAAATTACAACTAACTTATTACTAAAAAATAATATCACATTGAATAGCCATAACCCTGATAGAAATCCTATAATAGAAGCTAACCAAAACATGCATCCAACATTAACAAAATGTAAATGAAAAAATATGAAACCGAAACAACACAGCAACCTTTGGTAGCTAGACCAACAGTAGCTATAGAGTAAAGTCCTTTGAATAGTAAATCATTTGTTCAAACCAGCTCCATTTAGGAACGCATCTCTGCTGTTTAAGTTTTGAAAAAAATGTGACATTTTTAATCCAGTTTTCTCTTTATGGTTGGTATTTTTTATAATTTGCTAGAATATGTTCTAGGTTATTCTTTCCTTTACAAATATTACATGCAAGATTAACTATGTTGTCGACAATAGAGTTGAAGGTGAAGGTATATAAGAATAGTTTCATTCTTATGATAATTAGTAAATCTGTAAATTTGATTATGTAATAAGTAGGAGAATTTGGTTGTCTTCAGACTTATATTGTGAATCATCTGGTTTTCACCAACTTTTTGATGTCCAACTTCATGTAAGTACCCTAAATAGGGTTGCATTCTCCATGGTAGCTGTTTTTGCTAATGCATCTACTTTTTTTACTATTTCTACTCCTATGTGTGCCAGTGTGTAGGCCAATCAAATACTTTTATTTTTTAGTTGTTTATTACTATTATTATTTTGTTCTTAGTATGCTTGACTGATTTATCATATTTTTCATCTCCTTTACATGGTGTCTAAAAAAAGATCCCTTTTTCTTTTATTATGTGAGACTATCAAAACATTTTCCCCACATGCAACTAAATATTCTAATATAAAAGTGATAGCACTCAACTGTACAGTGAAATTTGACCAGATCTTTGGAATAGTAATGTTTCTTAGTAAATTATCGCTTTTGAAGATACCAAAACCTGTTGAAATTGGCAACTTGAATCTATCTGTTCCTATCCAAACTGCATCATTATTGTGCTCTGGTTTGAAATTTTTGAAACAGACTAGGACTTCTTTCATAAATTTCTAGAATGAAAAGCCATTAATAATAGTCAAATGTCTGAATATTTTCAGAGTAGAATATCCATCTTCGAAAAGTAAATACAATCTAAATTTTTCCTTGTGATCTTTTTTACTCAATTTACAATTTGTTTATGCATCCTGCTTACATAATCTGTCTACGTTTATGAACCTAACAAGTTTTACCAGCTGTCTGGTTTATCTGGATTCATAGTTGGCACTATCACTTTCAATTCTCATGGGAAGTACTATTATAAATTGAAGAACATCCAATGTTATTCTGATTGCTTTATTTCCTAATATAATATTGTATATTTATATCTCCAATCCTTTAATCCTCCTTCCAATCTTATAATATTCATATAGTAAATTTGCATCAAACATACATGTTTTATGAATTTGATCATCCTCTGTGTTGTGTCCCAATGTTTTGCTGACCTGTATTTTGAGAGTCTCTATTGTTTTTTAACTTTCTGAGACACATTTCTGACATGTTGTCAACTTCTGCTTGTCATTTGTAACCTGTCTTAAAATGTTTATAATTGCCACTCAATTAAGTTTCTTGTTAGAAAATCTGGGTATATACACTCACGTCCAAAAGTTAAGCATAGTTGCTGTTTATGTCAAAATTTCAGAAAATCTGCATTGGAATGGAAAGAAACGCAGTATTCAGGTGTAATAAGGCTATACAAGAAGAAAACAATGCAAAACAAACATAATAACGACTTTTATTATCCAAAGAAAAGGGTTGAAAGAAAAAGGATTACAATACGAGTGTCAACCTCAGTGAAACACAATGATTAAAACAAGTGATGCTGCAGTTTAATACAGTGTGTGGAAACCTCGGATAGCCATGCATGCTGCAGAATCATTTCTCATCCTTTTGATGAGGGTTTGGATGAGTTGTGTGCTCAAAGATTTTCAAGCCTCACGGAAAGCAGTTTTCAATCCCGGAATGGAGCTTGGTGGGTAGCTGAGGGCTGCAAGATGTCTCCTGAGCATATCCCACACATGCTCTATTGGATTCAGATCAGGAGAATTGACAAGCCACTGCATGTGCTGGATATCTTCAGTTTGAAAGAATCATCGACCAAGGCCGCACGGTGAGTACGGTGTGTTATAATCCATGAATATGAAATCAGGACCACCAGTACCTCGAAACAATCGAGCGTTAGGCTCAAGGACTTTGTCTCTGTATCTTTGACCGGTAACTGACCCTATGTGGAAGATGTGGAGGTCTGTTCGGCTATTCATCATGATACCTGTCCAGACCATGGCTCCCCCAAACGGAAAACGATGTCTTTCCATAATGTTTCCCAGATGAAAACGTGTTCCATGTTCTCTCCAGATTGTGGTATGATGAGAATCAGTTTGCAGGCTAAACCTTGGCTCTTCACTGAACATGACATTGCCCCACTGTTGTCCACTCCACTGCCGATGTTCCAAACTCCACTGTAAATGTGCACATTTCTGTGCAGACGTCAGGGGGATGCAAACTGCTGTTTGTCTGGCATAGAGACCAATGTATCTGAGTCTCCTGTAAATAGTTTGTCTCGAAACAGCGACTCATGTGGCGGATGTCATGGCTGAGCCCAGTTGTCTGGTAGAACGGTTCCTCTGACGTCATGCAGTTATCACTAAATATCGGTCTTGCCAAGTGGTTGCTACCCTTGGCCGACCTGGTACTGATCGTCAGGTAACATCGCCAATGGTTTGGAACCTCTGCCGCTGTCTGGAGATGACACACTGAGGCACATTCAGAATTCGAGATGCTTTGGTTTGGGATCGACCTGATTCCAGCATTCCAATAATTCATCCCTTCAAAAACGTGTCCTGTTGTCTTGTTTATAACATCTTTCGTCCTTTATGATTGTTAACAAAGCTCTGTACCACAGTAATTGCGAAATTCTGCCTCAATTGGCCATGCCGCTCGAGGCCATTTTATACTCATTCCGACATGCGCCAGTGCTTTGCACATGTTGACATCGACTGAACCGTTTTGCATATGCATATTGATTTACCTTCATCCCACAATTCTCCACAACTGATTGTGAACCATTGTATCCATATTAACTCAATTTTTCACATTTTACGAATCTGCTTAATTTTTGGACATGAGTGTATTTTTTTTTATGATAAACTCATAATGCTGAACTTTTCTGCAACAAATTCAATTTCCCACTCTTTTCTTCCAAATTTCTGCTTTTCTTGTTTGTTTACCTTCAACGTACATCCTTCTTTATTTTCGTCTTTAGGAACAATATATGCTGCATATAAAGTTGCTCATGTTCTTTAAATTATTTTCTCAAATCATTAATAAAGATTAAAAAGGAAAATTAACTGACCCTTGTAAAATTTCAACATTCACTTACTCCTCTGTAGTTAGATTCAAATCAAATGGCAAAGAGAGACAACTATCTGTGAGAAAATTTTTGATTCATTGGAAAATATAGTTGTCACACTTTTTGTCTTCCTAGTTTTTTAGTTTATGCTGATATGATTATATGCACCTTTGATGTGAGGTAATATAAAAGACTACATATTTCTCTAAATTTCTTTATTCTCTTAAGTATTCACATATTTTAAAGTGTCAGGTCCCTTCATGGACAGAATCCATACAGGTTTCTTGGAAATATATTTTTAATAGCCCACCATTCCATTCTTCTAACATTATTCTTTTTGCCATATAGGGTGTCAGTGCTATGTGTCTGTAATTTTTCACATTTCTTTTATCTTTTTCTGATTTGTGTATGCTTTTTTCAGTATTTTGGTACATTATTCTGGCTTATCGATCCTTCCATGATTTCTTAAATGATTCTTTGAGCCTTGTACAAATGGTTTTTATTGCTTTACTTTTAATCCCATCAGGACCTATAATTTTATTTTTCATTTCTGCAATCAGTCTTTCAACTTCATGTTCTTGTTCTTTTTCATTTTCACTTAACTCTTGCAAAAAACAAAACATCAAAAGAATCTGCTTGTTCTATTGAATCATTATATTCCTTAGTATATTATGTTTTATTACCCAATTTGAGTTCTTTGCTTCTCAATGCCATGAATTTTTAAAATATTTTAAAGTAGTCATTTGAGACTTAACTTTCATCAAATTTCTTTTCCAATATTTCCATTTTCCTTCCTTTATTATTTTCCTATACTTTGACCTCACTTGTGTAACAAAGGCAGTACCATTAGAACTAATAAAACTTCATTTAAAGCTGCATCCAACACAAACAGCCAACATTCATCAGGACAAGCAAGAAGTGCAACTTTCACTCATCAAAGCAAGATTGACAATTATTGTTAAAACAGTAAACATAACTAAAGCAGGGGAAGAGGGTTGCCAATGGCGAGAGGAGGAAAAAGAGGTAAAAACCATAGATGAAAAAAGAGTAAGATAATGCAGTATACAACCAATTATTCAGAATTCCAAAGTCTAGGAGCTTCCAAAATCTGGAACGTTTATAATTTGATTTTGTTTTCTTAAATAATCCAATATTGTTTAAATATAAATGAATATGAACCTGTCATCCCAAAAATTGACAGATTCTGATATTAAGGAAATGGTACCAACTATGGCTGATTAAATCACTGATGATAATGACAAAAACAAAGTAATAGAAATAACCATGACCAATGAAAAAATTCTCATCAACAGATATATTAATTTAACATAAGAACTTATTCATGGCATGGGACAAAGAAACTTTATTACTGAATCACAAATAATGCAAGCTTATAGAATTCAAGAAACATTCTAATAAGATCGCTTTATACTTGAACATTTTTAATATTTATTGTATACTTACTATAGTTTGCAATAAATTTATATTTTTCCTTAAAAAACATCTACATTGTAATACACAATCATATAAAGTTTTACAGATGTTTTATTCAATTGTCAAGAAGATTTTATTCCATTTTTCTGTGAAATGTCTTTTTTCTCCGCATCTGTATTTCTAATTGAAATCACACACTTTTTACAATGGACCTGAAATCTGGAAAATTTCAAAATCCAGAACTGGTCCAGAGGTTTCCAGATAATCAGTCTTACACTGTACTATAAATGAATACTAAGATACCAAAGAGGAAGTGAACATCTAACAAAAAGTTAATAATTGTTCCTTCCTCCATCATTTTTACCTCTTTTTTTCTTCTATTGCAATTGACAACATCCTTTCCTTGCTTCAATCATGTTTGCTGTTTTAACAGCAATTGCAGATCTTGCTTTGATGAGTGATGGTTATGCTTCTTGTTTGTCTTAACAAAAAAGGCTACTTTTTAACCTTCAAAACCAGTTAACATTATTAATTTTGTGTTGGATGTTGCTTTAAACAAAGTTTTATTAGTTTTAATACATTAACAGTGTGAGCTGTATACACAGTTCCATTAGCTTACTTCATGTTGGGCTTTTTTAAAAGTTCTTTTAATTTGAACCTCTGTCTTGTTAGCATTTGTCAATCTACCAGTCAACATATTGCTTTTTTTAATTCTGTTTAGTGTATTAGTGCTTGCTTTTTCATTTTTTTCAGAGACCAAGTAAAGTATTAACTTTTTCAAGAACATGACCCTCAATTTCTCGGCTTCTTGAATTGAATTAGTTTGTAAACTTTTCCCTTCAGTGTATTTTTTCTATGCTAGAATTTTTATCAATTCAATTTATATTAATCAAAAAAATATTACTGCCATAAGTAACACCTGTTGTGTTCCAATCCTTTACATATTCATTGTTTAGAGATGCTAATCAAACCTAACCCTGAACTTTGAGTAATATTTCTGCAGTAAATTACAGTATTTTTATTAAGCAGCACACACTCATTTTCCATTTCCCAGCCGTCCAAATAGTTGCTCAAGTCCTCCGGATGAGTCGGACGGTCTGGGTCTTCAACACTCATTTTCCAGCTTTTGAGTTTGCACCCACTCAGTTTGTTTTGTCATTTCCCTCAATTTTGGCATTCAAATCTCAACACATATAACAGGAAGAGCTTCACATTTCGTTTAGTATATCTGTTCTTTCATTTTGTGGGATTTTGGGTCTTTAATAAACATATATTATATAAATTTCTTTATGATAAATTAGAATGTTAATTTTTTGAATTTCAATATTTCTGTTTAAGTGAGTTCAAATGTTTATAATTTTGGATGCTAGGCTTTGTTTAATAGCTATAAGTATTCCATCCCCTTTTACAACCCTATAGTTTCTAATAGACTTCATTCACAAAAATTTTATAATCTTCTTTCAGTTAGATTTCATGTAATGCTTTAATTTTCGGATCTAACTCATCTATCGGTTTTATTAAGCTATCTTTATTTGCTTTGAAATTTTGAATGTTCCATTATAAAATAAACATAAAACAACAGCAAAAAAGGGCTTACTCTCAATACATCAGGTAATGTCCAAATCATGTGCCCTATTTTTAGTTTCCCCAAAGCTAAGGATCTAGTGTTGGAGGCTTCTCTTGTCTGTTTTCTGTTCTTTTTTTCTTGTCTGTCATGCATTTTAACTATTTGTACAAGGACTGTGAAATGCTTTTTCATTATACTTTTAAGATGCAAAAGTGTTTCAGTACTTTGCTTTTCCTTTCCAATTTTTCCAATCTGATAAATCCTTGTCATTCCTCTTGGTTTTTAAGGCAGATTTTCTCACTAAGTTTACTCAACAGTTTCTTTATTTTTGCTGTGAGTTGAATTATTTTCCTCACTGGCTGTTTCCCTAGTGATTTTAATGTCTTATAGGCTTAGTATTCTATGGTCTTAGTACTTTTGCTGTGTTGTCTAGTTCTTCAGAATTTTGCTTTAATAGATTCTTCTATTTCCACAAATGTTAGCACACACTTTTATATGTAACTTTGCTGTTGACTACATTAACTGCCTCCCTGTAAGTTATGTTTTCCTTTCTCACAAGATTTATAAGTATTTTCCTACAGCCCTTAATGACAGTAGAATGGTCTACTCCAGTATCTTTCAAAGTGTATTCCACAGAACCCATGTGTTTCCACTATAGTATTCCAGGGTTTCAGTGACATAATAGTTCATGTAAATTTTCTTAAAAATTCGCCAAACATAACTTAGAATTTGAACGGGATCAGAATTACACATCGATGAACGGTAAATATAAATAAAAAGGGATTCATAAAGGAGAATATTACGAGGGTTATTACAATGAATTAAGAGGAAAGTTTTTTCAAAGATGGGCAGGAAATTATCACTAGCCACACATTGAGCAAGAGCAGTAGAAAATTTACCATTCCTGATATCCTGAACATGTTCTGCTAAATGGATGCCGACATTACGTTTAGTGCTGCCGATGTAAAATTTATAGTCGCCTTTAGGAGTCAACAGGGGAACCACATACACCTCAGCATAGCTTTTAAAGTCATCAATATCCCCAAATTTATCGGAACAAATACGATTGAATAAAGCAATAACATTAGAGTGGGCAGGTTTGAAACCAAAATCATGACAGAATTGAATGAAGGGACGGAAAATCTTAGGATGGTATGGAAAACTAGATTTATAAGCTAAATGATCATTAATAGCAACAAGTTTAGTATCAAATTCTGTAAATTTATGGCGAACATGTGTGAAAATCTTATAAATAAACTCAAAGGAATAAGCAGCCTCATGACCAAGATTAAAAATAAAATTAATTTCATCAGCTAAAGTGGGGATAGAAGAGCAAACATTAAATGCATGATTAAAATAAGCATTAAAAGAGGTTTTTTAGAGGATATAGGATGAAAAGAATTAGAGCAGGGATACAAGAGTTGGTAAAAGTGAGTTTACGGAAAACTGAAGTTTGAAAACCAAAGGAGGAGCGAGTAACCAGAACATCAAGAAAATGTAAAGAACAATTGCATTCATACTCAACGGTAAAATTAATCAAAGGGTAAAAATCATTAATTTTATTCAAAAGATGAAGGAGATCATTTAAATCATGATCCTAAATAATAAAAACATCATCCATGTAATGGCACCAAAGAATAGATTTAATGGTTAAAAAAGGCAACACCTCACTTTTGAGCTCCTGCAAAACAACCTCGGCCCAAATACCAGATAATAGGCTACCCATAGGGGCGCCAGAAGTTTGCAAGTAAATAGTGTTGCAGAAGCCAAAATAATTTGTCTCCACAACGATATTCAAAGCAGAAGTGATTGCATCGATAGTGGGAGTTTTAAAATTGTGATTTTGAAGTTTTTTAGCAATCATTTTAATAGCAATGTCAACGGGAATACTAGGAAAAAGAGAAACGACATCGAAATTATGGAGAGTACTATTAGGAACAAATTTAGTTTTAAACAAGATATTAATGAAATTTTCAGTAGAACTAATGGAAAAAATATGATTATTAAAAAACAGTTTTAAAAAATAAGCAAGGGATTTTTCTAAAAAATGAGTAGGTCCACTACATTTGGAAACGATAAGATGCATAGGATGATTTAATTTATGAAATTTAATTTGACTAAAAATTTCAAAAAGTTGATGGGAAGTACGAAAAGCAGCGTATTTAACATTAGGAGGAAGATCAGTGCATTTTTTAAGTTTTGCGATCGTAGTATTAATCATCGTAATTGGGAATTTTTTGACCTGGTTTGGTTTCTTGTCCGGGCATATCTTGAATGAAGTGGCAGGCACAATAGGTTTCAATTCATTCGGATCATTCAAGAAATATGTCAGGGGACATTCATTTACTGTGCTTTCGCAATCACACAAAAGTGTGCACATTTCTTCGTAAGTGAGTTCTGGTGAAAATTTCGCAGTATTTTTCCTAGAATTATGACAAAACCGGAATATCCAAGCAACCATTATGATAATTGAAACATATTTAGAGAAGTAAAGCAACTTGCTTCCAATTTCCTCTTTTTTGTTTCTACATTTACATTTGTAATCACACTCTTTCGTCGTTCTGATAAAGCTTCTCCTGGACAAGTTATTTCAGCATGGGGCAAAGCTATCTCGAATTCTCTTAAGCAAGAAGTAACCTCCCACCATCTTTTCTCCAATAATTCAGCAGGGTTAATTTCGTCGGGTACATATTTCCATTTTTTTATGTCAGCTGTCTCTTGAAAATGTGCTAATGTTTCTTCCTCCAAAAACTTCACAGTTTCACTTTCAATAGGATCAGCAATCCTCAGTGTCTCTAATCCCATAATTTGGGAATTTCCAAATTCTGCAAGCTAAATGTCACTACATTGATCTCTGATTTTCTTTCCTCAGCTCCTAAAATGCTCCAACCAAGTCGTGTTTCTATTACTGAAATTCCTGATTGTAATACTTCAATTCTTCCAGTCAATATTTTTCCAATTATGTCTGCACCAAGCAGAATCTGTATGCACCAATGTCAGAAAGCTCAATTTCAAATGCTGCAAGTTCGAAAACTTCTCATTTCTTATTCTCGGAAAAGTAGTACAGATATTTGGTTGATCCAGAACAGATATTTTATATGAAAAGGAATGGTCAAGATTTTCTAGCATAATATTATATTTTCTGTGTATTGCTTCCGGGGTTTGATCTCCACCAAACAGGCCTTGTGATAAAATTTCATTTCCAGAGGAAATTAGCATCATTTCTTTTGCAAGATTTTCTTCAATATAGGAGCGGTGGGAACCATCGTCCAACAATACTCATACACACTGAGTTTTATGCTTATTTCGAAGTCGTATCATGACAGTTTTCAGGTAAATATTTTGAGATACCGGTACAGATGGCGTAGCTGCATGTTCCTCCTGTTTCTTTTTTTTAGGTGAAAATTCTTTATTTTTCTTAGGTAAATCTGGACAAAGTAACATATAATAACGCCTTTTGTGAATAATACATTTTACAGCGCTGCGGAACGCTTTTACCATGTAACCATATTTTAGACATACAAAGCAACATTTTCTTTGCATCACTTTGGCTTTTCTATCTTGCAATGTCATTGTGACAGCTTTTCCATAATCTTGGCTGCTACCTTTCTGGTAGGTCAGACAGTTCGGGTCTCAACAACAACAACAATCTTAACTGCTGTGTGAACGCTCACAAAAAATACAGCTGAACTTATTGGAATAACGTGAAGGTATATGTGATATTAGAGCTGCTGCTGAAGGCTCAGAAACTCTTTAAAATTGAATAGTCTCTTTTTGAGTCTTGACTGCTGTATCAAATCTGTATTCAGCCAAAGCTCTATGCTCTTCCCCTTCTACTTCATTTCCTATAAATTTCATGAGTTCTTCAAGCAACTTTTCTTTTACCAGATTTTCAGAATCTGTATATCGTTTAAGACGGTACCTGTCCCACGCTTTCAATACTTCTACAGGTAAACAAGACTCAATGATTAGATATAGCATTGCAGCATAATTTTCTGTTGTTACACCTAGTGTTTACAAAGATCTTAGATAGCAGCCTAGTTTGTCGTACAGACCTGCAAGATTAATATTTCAACTTGTCACCAATGTCAATAGATCTCTAATGTATACTTCAGTCAATAGGTCATTCCGGCCAAACCTCGATTTTAAATAATCGATAGCCTTGTAATAATTATTCATTAACGGTGGATAACTCTCCACAGTATCTCTGGCTTTGCAATTTGGTTTTAATAAAGAAAGCAAATACTGGAACTTATCTTGTTCTCATAATTGCTTGTCGTCATGAATTCTACAAAATTATCCCTAGAAAGGTACCCATGATTGTGGATTTAAATCATATTCTTTCAAATTCAACTTTGGTAATTTTACATTATCCACACATGGTTTTATAAGGGACATAGAAACTTGTAACTGACTTATTTCATTACTTATTGAAGTACCTTCGTATAAAGTTTTGATTTCAGTGAAACGATCCCTATATTTCTCTATAGCATCAAATTAATCTTCTGAACTGATTTCCAGAACATTTAGTTTATCAACAGTAAATAAACGTTGAGCTTTATCATTAATTTTACACTTGCAATTCAACACTTGCAATTGTTTACTATCAATACCAGTTTCAACACTTAGACTATCATAATGATTACACGACATAGTTAACAGGTGTCTCAGATTTGTATGCTCTATTTTTAATGTTACAAGCTGGTGTTCCGTATTCATTTTGATCCAAACACTGTCAGTTTGAAATTGAACTTAAAGCACAATTATATTTAAATAAATTCAGAATTAACCTCGTATACAGATAAGTCCTGTGTCACAGACGCCAATTGTTACATATCAATATATAAGTTGATGAAAATTAATTAAACAATTAAATAAAGACATTTCTTAAACTTAAATATACATAACATATGCTAATTGTACATATTTTGTCTTTATACCGTAGAAGCTGTTCTTAACGTAGAAAGAGAATAATGTACTGAAAACAAAATGTTATATATATATAATAACTCTTATTATTTTTTTAAAAAATTCTATCATTACTCTCTACTGTTCTACTGCCACAACAGATAAATTTGATCATTGTAATGTAATACGTGAGAGAGTTCGTTCATTGAGTAGCAACAATATGATTGTTTACTATTGCTCCTCCTATCTCCTTGAGTTTTAGAAGTTGGCAAGCACTTTCCTTATCAATGCATATTATATACAACTCTCCTGTTCTTGAAATACCAGTGTTATCACCAATGTTTTTCTTTCCCTTCGTGAAATTACTTTACTAACTCCATTTTAAAATATCAATTAAATCTTTATTTCTTACATCCTGTTTACTTTAATGGTTGTTTCAAGACTATTCTTGTACATAAGCCCCCACACTTCACCCATGTCTATGCCTTCTGGGATTGTAATTACTTCCATATACTTATCCAATGTTGGCTCATTAACTAAAGCTGCTAGCTTAAACTAAAAATAGATCTAATAATAAACTATAATCATTTATTATACCAACAAGCCTAAAAGTTATTTATATATTAAAACAACAAAATTGGAAAAGTAAATATATATATATATATATATATATATATATATATATTCTCACTTTTCTTTCATTGGACTTTCAAACTATTATTATATATATATATATAATAATAGTTTGAAAGTCCAATGAAAGAAAAGTGAGAAGCTGTAACTCGAAAAACCTAACTTTCTAACAAGCTTACAAAATAAAAGTATAAATCTGCAAATCTTCAATCAAATGGGAAAAAAATACAAATTTCGAATCATCAAGTTAAAGAAAATCATCAAAAATGAATGGTATTGAATCGATAAAAGAGAAACAACTGAAATCCAAGCATTAATGCTATACGCGTGGACAAGGGCTAGGCCTAAATCATGGATTTGTTCACTTCTCCAAAACTCTTCCTCGGGTCCAAGTATTTTGTCAAAGCAAACACAAAAAATGTATGTTTCTGGAAAAATAGATAGATTATATCTATTAACTATTTCTACTTGGACAACATACATAAAGAAGAAAAAATAAAAGGAAACAAAAATACCTGGAAAATAACACTACAAATGCATGAACCTGTCGAACCCAGTAACCCAGAATGAAGAGACCAGTGTTGCCATTCGTAAAGGAAAAAGAAATAATCTACTGTTGCCATTCATAAGAAATAAATAACAGTAATGCGAAAAGGCAAGAATAAGTGATAATATATAGAGCTACTAAAAGGAGAGGCTAATAAAAGAAAGACTAATGTTTAAGTGGATGTAAAAATAAAAATATTATTAATACAAGAGAATGGAGATGTCAGGCTAATATAAAAAACTATGAATAGAATTCATGAAAATCCAGCTAATATAAATTTTTTAACTATACCATTTACAAAATACGAGGGTTATTTATATAAATTGCTGGTAATTTTTAGATTATTTATATGTATAGCATGAATTTTTTTATCAGATAATCTATAATCAGTAAATTCTAACTTTAAGGGATGATAGAACACACTTAAACAAGCACTTTTGTCATACAATGCATGGTCGTAACTCAAGCGGTTTAGCATTAGGGGTTAACACATACTGTTGCATAAAATAATGGAACACAAGAATGAGAGAGGAGGTATGAAGAATGTGAAGAAATTACAAAACACCTTTTAATGAACAACTTACAGAAACTGCTCAAAACAAGAAATCGAAGAAATTATGAAACAAATTGTAATGAATAACTTTCAGAAACTGCTCAAAACAGCGACCGTCAACATGCATTCAAGCCTCACACCTGCGAAGTAGTGATCATCGTACATTGGCAAAAACACTGGCATTTCTCGTACAGTGGCAGCAACAACAGAAATCCTGACAACAAGGTCCTCATCAGAATGGATGGGGCTATCATAAATTAGGCTTTTCATATGGACCCATAGGAAAAAGTCCAGACACGAGAGATCATGCTATCTTGCCGACCAAATGATGGGACTACCCTGACCAATCCATCATCCTGGGAATGTTGCATCCAAGGTGTTTCACACAGCCACGCTGAAATGGAGTAGTTCTCCATCATGTTAGAACCACATATGGATATTTGGGCTTTCCTAGCATTCCCATCCGCAGCTCCGCATATGAAATGCATGTCGGACTTCTGATTCATGAAACAATCCATCCCTTCTGAAATCCATGGTAGAACTGATGACGAGTGCGACAATGGCCTCTTAATGCGTTCCCTGGATAGTGTCCTCTAGCGCTTAACTGTGTGTGCTGTGGCCATGCATTGTATAACAAAAAAGTGCTTGTTTAGGTGTGTTCTATCACCCCTTAAAGATTTAGGGGCGCGGTAGCCCATTGGTTAGCGCGCTGGAGTTGCACTCGGTAGGCCCGGGTTCGATTCCAGCCACTGCCAAAAACTGCCGCCGTGTTCATGCGGAGTACGATCACGTTAAACATGTGGGTCCGAAAGTCCTTCCAAGAGGTTGGTGGTAGGGGAAGGAGGGTACGGTCCCTGTGGATGCCTCCCCCACTGGGTTCCGGTCTAAATTGGGTGGCACTTCCCGACCGTCCAAACAGTTACCTTACACCTTTCTGGTAGGTCGGACGGTCTGGGTTTCAACAACAACAACCCCTTAAAGATTTGTCCCATTGTTTTGAATCACCCTGTATATATACAGGGTGATTAAAAACAGATGAGCCAAACTTTATGAGGTGGTAGTACACACCAAGCCAAGTATTTTTCATCATTGTTCACTGGGTCGGAAATGAAATGTAAAGGTATTACAAGATGCTAACTCATTGAAAAGTGACCTCTCCTCAAACTTAAAAGTGTCATTCTGATTGTTATTTTCTGGTTGAAGAAGAAAACCATGTATGCAGATTTTATCTGAGAAAGAACCCTTATGCAAATTTTCATAACACCGAATGTACGGCCTTACCAGTTTGCAGCAGTTATTCACAGCTCCAACTTTTGAGACGATGGAGGAATTTGCAAATAGACAAAATGCCGATATGCATTTCATCTATGGAGCTACAAATGGGAATAGCAGAGAGGCACAATGGCTATACAGGGAACGTTTCCCCCATAGACGGTTGCCCAATCATAAAACATTCAAACTCTTGCATAGGCAGATTGGGCAAGGTGGTCCCATAGCTTGGCCCCCACGATAGCCCAATCTGTTATGTCTTGACTTCTTTTGTCGGATATCTCAAGAGTCTCGTCTATGATACTCCCCTTGAATTTGAACAGGAACTCGTTGCCAGAATTTAACCCACTACTGCCAAAGTGCACGACATACCTGGTCTGTTCGAGAGAGTTTGCCAATCCCTCCATCGCTGCTGTGAGACGTGCATTCAGGTTGGTGGTTATAACGTCTAAGTCATTCTTGTGCTTTCACCTCACATCATTGGTTTTAAGCACCAACTAGTGTGCACCCACTACCATCTCAAAGTTTGGCCATATATATATATATATATATATATAATAAAAGTTTAAAACTCCTGACAGAATAGAGAGAATTTTCAACACAAGAAACCCAAACATTATAAAATGCCTTACAAATAAAAGTATCAAACAGAGAATCATCAATCAAGTGGAAAATATAAATGCAAACCTCTAGTCATCAATCTGAAAACAATCAAAAAATATCGATGGAAAAGAATCGATAAAATAATAAATAAAATCCAAGCATGAAAGCTTTACATGTGAACAAGCCCTAGGCCTAATAATGAATTGTTCATTTCGATAAAACTCTTTATCAAGTCCAGGTATTTCATAAAATGAACACAAAATGCATGTTTCTGATATCAGTGATAGATTATATCTATAAACTTTGATAACCTGGACAACATGCATAAAGATTGAAAAATAATAGGAAACAAGAAACATTCTGTGGTTTTGTTTTGTGAGGTAATCTGAATCATTGCTGTTCCATTCAGGTCAGTCTATGTTGAGAATTACGGAATGTGACTTTCCTCGCCTGTCCTCTTATCAGTGATTGATCTGTCACTTGATAAATGGTCTCCTGGGTGCAAACCCATTGTGCAAGAGGTGCTTATACACTCCCTTTTCCTCTCCACAATTCCAGGAAAGAGTTTCTCCTGACATAGGACCTCTTCCCCATACTTCTTCCTCAATTCTAAGAAAGTTTCTATTCAGACAGATGACCCTCTTCCCCTTTCCTTTTCCAGAGTTCAGGAGTCCATCCTCTCCTTTCATCAGCTTTGACACTGTTTCAACAAAAAAATTGCATCAACAGGGAATATTGTCTGAGAAGAGAAAATTGTATGCTATATTAAAATGACTAATCCTTTAAAATGTGAAAGAGTGGTGGTTTCGATGGAAAGAAAATTGTTCCGTGTAGAAATAAAATGCCTGTACAGTAATTGTTTAAGAATATTTGGACAAGTGGTTAAAGCCCCTGTAATATTTCTCTTGTTTTACTTGGAGGACCTTCAATTAGGTACCGAATTGGAGTGATGTCTGAATAATAAGAGAATACCAATTGATAATGTTAAGTATTTCGACCAATTTAGTAATCTGAAGAAATTCATGGAAAAATAATCAATGATAAATAGTTCAAGGAATTGTTGTCACATCGAAAATGGACCAAATATTTTAAAATTTCAAAGAATATTGAGTACCATTCAGAATTGTTGATCACTTACTTCTTCGCTATTTCTCCTCACAATGCAAATGTGGAACGACTATTCTCACTTATGAAAGCCCAGTGGACGAAGCAGAAAATTTAGCCATTGAGTCTGTCAGAGGTACTCTGTTTGTGTAATACAATTTAAAAGACATGTTATCAATATTTTTAAACCTACTTGAAAAAAGGGTAATAAAACACTACTAAAAAAATGCAATTTTCAGACAAGTATAAATGGGCACAAGAAGATAATATAAATATGTACCAATCAATATGGTAGTATTAAAAAATAGGTAGTAAATTCTTTTAAAGTATTTATGTTTTAGCCTAAAAACCTTAACCTAACATTAACTATGTTAGGTGTCCTCTTTCCTAGTGACCATATCTTAACTCTATCTCAACTCAACTTCACTTTCTAACTCTGCATTGAAACATGTCAATGGTGAGTTTTCATTGCTCATAGCTTTCATTTTTCAATATTTTATCAATTTTTATAAGGTATCAGTTGGATCTTTTAAAGATAATCATTCCATACAACATTCTTCACCTTAATTTTCTCTCTTCTGAATCCTTGTCATTGTGTAGTCATGCCTTATTCTCCCTAATCTATTGTTTAACTTACTACCCTCTGCTTATTCTTCTCTCAACTCAACTTCACTTTGTAACTGACTATATTGGAACATTTGCGAATGGTGAGTTAATTGCCTATGTCTTTCATTTCAGAAATGGACTTATTTGTGAGTTCACAAAGAGTTGTGAAATCACAAAGTTGCATAAAAAAAGTACAGAATTTTATGAAATCGATTAAAATTTTAAGATATACAAAATTTAAATTTTTATACGGCCCCCGTACAAAAACATTTCCAATGAGTAAAATGTGCCCCATACACTAATAAGGTGATGTACAAAATTTCAGCATTTTATCATAAAAGGTCCCAGAGATATGAAAAGATTACCAGAGTCCCAGAGATATGAAATGCTGACTTAAACCACTTTTCGACGCATCGACATGGGTTCTCAGAGGGGAAAAATCATATACGCAGAACGCATTTTAGGAGTCATACACAAATTACAAAAGAAAACAATGATAACATAATAATAAATAATAATTTTGCTATTTATTGGTACAAAAGTATCTACACTGTGTAGAAATAACATTACACAAAGATTATAAAGCTTGTTCAAAATGTTTTCCATCCATGCCAATACAGAGCTGCATTCGCCTGATAACACTTTTGTGCACTCGATCAAGTTCTTGTTTGGTGATGTCACAACAACCATCTTGAATGCATTGTTGCAACTCTGCTTTATTTTAGGGAGGTGACAGATAAACAGTGGTGCATAAACAATCCCATGAATAAAAATCCATAGGCATTAAATCAGATGATCTAGGGGGAAATTCAACTGGCCCATGCAAGCCAATCCACTTGTCTGGAAATTTGTTATTTAACCAGTGTTTCAGAACTGTAGTATGGTGAGCTGGAGATCTGTCCAGTTGAAATCATACATGTGGAAGTACTATTAGGGGCAGTTCATCCATAAAATCAGGAATAACTGCATTCGAAATCTCGTTAACATATCTGTCACCCGTCAAGGTACCATCATACAGTATGGATCCAAGCAAACGGTTTATGAAAATACTACACCATACATTCACAGAAAATTGCTTCTGATGATGAATATCACGTACCACGAATGGATTTGTGTCAGACCATAAGTGCTCATTTTGAGGATTTATGCATCCATCTTTTTTACAGCAGCATTCGTCATTCCAAATTACATTTATCAGAAAAGAGGGATTTGTATCTTCCTGATTTAGAGCCCAATTACAAAAATCTAGATGGTGTTGATAATTTGTTGGCCCCTATCCTTGCACACCATGAATATTAAATGGGTGTCATTTATTCAGTCTCAGTGTTCTCCACACTGTTACACGTAGTACGTTCATTTCTGAAGCAGCTACAAACCTACTATGTGAATGACTGCAAAAGTAAGCCAAAATATCAATTTCTACATCAGTTCAGTGAAGTCTAGGCCTACCTGGTCCACCTACACGATGTACACTTCCTCTTTCAAGCACTTATTGCACCAATCGGGAAATAAATCTATCAGAAAGATGTCGAGAATTGGGAAAAGTATGTTGATATTCCCATTTAGTTTCATTAGCATTGCGATTGCATAAACTATACAGCATAAGCATTTCAAAAAGTTCTTCGTTGCTGTATTGTGACATACTGTCGGTACAGGCTAACTACACTCTCAAAATGTAGCAGAAATGTGAAATACTTAAGGGTCACTCAGACTTCCAGGCTGCGCGTGCTACGCTTGTGGCATATACGCCATATTAGCCAGGAAAATAATTTTAAGTAACTTATCTATACTAAAGAACAAAGCATGAAGTCTATCAGTTAAGTTAACAATTGAATATGGATACTCTAACATTAATGGTGTTTAATTAAAAAGACATTTCAAAAGCATTTTCAAGAAATATCTTAAAATCAAAAGTGTGGAAGAAGCAAGATATGGAAATGTGATTAAGAAAAATGACCCCTGCAATTCTTTTAGTCTGATCTCATGATCCCTCACTCTATTTGCCTCTTCCTTTCTTTCTCTCTCTTCCCACTCTCTTTCTTCCTTAATAGAACATAACAAATTTCTTACCACCTCTTCCTCATAAGCCTCGCTCCTACAAATTATATTTCTTAATTCTACCATATTGCACTCAGAGCTCGTGGTCTCCCCCATTTCATGCGAGAGCCTTACAAGATCAGCCTTCCTCACTTTTAATAAAAAAGCCATCCTAACAATTGCTCGAAATTGCTTCACAATAACCTTATCCCAGGACTTTCAACAACCCCTTGTGCTCCCCAACCATACATGAAATGCATTAAAAATACCTTAGGAACAAAGTCATTTAAAATTATCTTCATATTAACATAACCTACACATAATATTATTTATAATTCCACATACAAATTTCTCTCATTAATATTAAATGTAATACAATTTCATGCAACAATTTACTATCATTTCTTATCGAACCAGCATTTAAACACATTTGTATATTGAAGTAAAATTTCTATCCATATATTACTTCTGTCACTACTCATCTAGGAATTTCCGTTATTTATTAGCAAAACTTTAAAAGTCATAATTTACTCCCATCAACAATTTACTCCCCAGAAACCAAATGACCCACTTTAAACTCATTACTAATTTTACAATTTAATCCGCCCTAGCACAGAGAGCATCACCCATAAATGTGAAAATCTCCACTTACCTCTTCTTCTGTACCAGATGTCATCATTCTTTCTTATGGGTTGGGGTCTTTGTCACAGGCTATACCGATAGTCCATTACGTACATTAAACACACAAATTAGTCCCATATGACTCACTCCAATCCAACTTATTCCAAAGCCAATTCCATCATCAAATTTATTTCAAAGCGTTTTCCACCTTTCCATTTGCTTAGCATTTATCTATGTCGACTGTGCCAGTGTAACGAACTGGGCTCTCTCATTTCTAATTGCTTATCGCCCTGAGCCCATTCAGTGGTTCGTTTCTATGCTTAGGCAAAACACTTTCATAAATCACAAGACACATTTATTAATTAAACTATTTACAGATATGTATACAGATCCAAATCGATACATCATAATCCTCGGCACTCCGCGAATCCGAACGTCCTTTCAGATCAGAGTCCAGCAAGCAAGTCTTTCTTCTTCCAACCGCCATCCCCCTCCCCTCCAATTTCTGGCCAAACGTATAATTGCTAATAAACTTTCATTTTGATTAGCAGTTTTTCCAGTTATTTTGAAATGCTTATGGATACCCCTGAAATCCACCCTATTTAATGCTGAACCTATTTTATGATTACAAATCAAAATTTATATTTTTAATTGGGATGATAAGATCTGCATTCCAAGTATCACCTTTTGATCCAGGTTTCTTAAATTTATCAAATACAGTTTGAAAATGGTCTAAAAATTCCAATGGTCTGAAAATGGTCTAAAAGGCGGTTAAATTCTAAATCTTATCAACTATTTATTTTCTAAAACTAAAACAGAATCATATATACAGGGTATCTAAGAAAGTCATTTAACGACTTTATTTCTGTAACCATTAATCATAGATATATACTTCCAATTACAAAAATGTTTCAAATGAAGTAACAATTTATCATATAACAGTTACATGTAAAACTCAAAATGTGTGATTCTTTTATAAGCAAAATTCACCGATGTATATTAGTTCAAACCCACACAGAACATTACATCCAATAGATATAATCTGGATCATCCGAAATAGATCCAAAGTCTAATGTTTAATGTGTATTGACATCTAATACATATCCAGATACTATCTATGAATATCCAATGAATAGCCATCTGGACATAAACTAGATGTGCAATAGACATATATACTGGATCATCCATATTATGTCCATATTACATCTACTGCTCATCCAAATTATGTCCAGTTTGACATCTAATGGATATCCATATGGATGCATAATGGATATGCAATGGTTGTGAACTAGATCATCCAGATTATGTTCATACATCAATATTATTGGATTATTTATTTTATATTCAGGCATGAGATTCTTTTGCAGATCTGCGAATTTCCACTTTTGTATTGGTTTTTATTTTCCCGAGAATTTTCTTCTTCCATTGGCGAAAATGTGTCTTCCTTAAGCAAGGTGGCTACAGATTACATAAATCCTGTTTGTATTTAATCCAGAGTTCAGAAAACTGAAGATGGCAGCTCTTCGATATTTGAACTCTAATTATCTGTACCAAAAGTATCCCAAGACATCAACACACATACACACATTTGATATCTTTTAAATAAACTTTCACACTAAAGCACATAGCAAATATTTCACTTTCTTCACTTGTATCACTATGAGATTCATTCCTCAATTGTTACATTTTACTTTCAGAAATATATTTTATTCTTTTCGAGATGATTATTGCAATTTTTCTAACTAAATACTCACAAGCTCATATGCACTCCTGAAAACCAGCAATAAGAATTTTCAGCCCTAATCTCCTTCTAAGCATACCACCCAAGACCATCATTGTTAAAATAAACACAGAATTACTGCCATGAAAAAACCATCCCCTTTAAATATCTCAGTCAACATGCCTTTTAAATCAGAACCACCACAACAGCTTGCACGTGTTTCTTTATACAATCAACTTAGTCAGCATTCTCATGAAAAACAAAAACCGAAGCTAAAGTGTGAAGGTTAATGATTCAAGTAACTAACTTTGCAATAACTATAGGATTCTAATGCCATCTAGTGTTATTAAAAATATTAATGAAACATTCCAATCCAATGTTGTGCATTGGCATCACTGTACTCTAGCAGCTGTCCACATTGCATAGCAAATATGCATTCGTGGGCTGAAGAAGGGAGAATCTTTCCGTTGCATATATGCTGCAGTTGTCTTGAACAGGTTAACAAAAAGATTTTTTGAAAAAAAATTTTTGAATAATTTTTCTTTGTATTTCTAGGTTAAATATAAAAATTATTTTCTAAGATATCAGTATAAGTTTTAACCCATTCATGACTGCCAAGTGAAAAAAAAAGCGTTTCCGCAAGACTGTGCATCGTGAGAATTGGCTGCTACTCCAGGCCCAGGCACTTTTTTATGCTATGCCTAACACGGTGAAAAAATCATATTATAAAATCTTTACTTTGAAATACATCTACCATGATTATAGTTATTGATTTTGAGAGACCTGACTTCACCATTGTTTTTCAAATATTGAAAACTTGTTTGTTTTATTACATGTGTATAATATCATCAATGAAATGCAGATTAAAAAATTAATTATCTTTAAAAGATACTTTGAACTGTTTATATTTAATAATTAAGGTGGTATCATGTCTACTACAATATATAAGCAATAAAATTAAAGACACATATATATAAAAAGGTTAATCAAATAAAACCATCCTATAAGACATACAAATGTTAACATTTGTACATCTTATAGGATGGTTTTATTTGATTAAATGGCCTTGTTATATGTGATGTGTGTCTTTAATTTTATTGCTTATATGTTTATATTTAGTCCAGAGTTCAGAGTTAGTTGAGTTCAGACAACTGAAGGGATGGTAAATCTTCAAAATTTGAACTCTTAATCAAAACCAGTATATCACCCACATCGATTATCCTTTAAATAAACTTCTACACTAAAGCACATAGCAAATATTTCACTTTCTTCACTTATATCACTGAGATTCATTCCTCAATTGTTAAATTTTAGTTTCAGAAGTATATTTTACTCTTTTCGACATGATTATTGCAAATTCTTCTGACTAAATACTTACTTGCTCATATGCACTCCCTCTGAAAACCAATGATAAGAATATCAGTCCTAATCCCCTTTTAAATACACTCCCCTTCCCCCAAGACCTTCATCGTTAAAATAAACACAGAATAACTGCCATGAAAGAAACAATCTCTTTAAATCTCTCAGATGCATGCTTTTTAAATCAGAACCACAACAGCTTGCAGGTGTGTTTGTTTATATACAACCAACTTAGTCAGCATTCTCATGAAGAACAAAAACTGAAGCTAAAATGTGAAAGTCTAACTAGCTTTGCAAAAACTATAGGATTATATCTCCCTCTGGTGTTATTTAAAATATTAATGAAACGTTCCAATCTTACATTGCACATTGGCATCACTGGGCTCTAACAACCGTCCACATAGCATTGCAAATATGTATCCATTGGCCTGAAAAGGGAGATTCTCTCCGTTGTGTATACGCAATAGCAATTTTGAAGGGGTTAAGGCTAGTTAAAAGAAATTGATGTTTAGATACTTATTTTTGCATAATTTATTTAAAATGTTAATACACTATATAGTTTGCAATTTTCTTCTCATCAGCCTAAGTTTCATTTTTAAAAGTACTGCAATAGCAGTTACTTGGTTACAAATTCCACCACTGCTAATGTTTGTAACATATCTGTAATGCAAAAATATGAATTTATTTTGCTTTCATACTAAGACAATGTAAAATATTAAAAATTTCTGAAAGTTATGATACATTTTAGTAACATTACTAGCTCTTGATTATCATTTTGATTTTAACAAGTTTAAACTTATAAAAATCAAGTATGTGGTTCAACATGTCATTAATAGTCAATCTGTAAATTTAAAATAAAAAGTATAAAACAAACAAACTCAACTTAAAAAATAAATTTACAACAGAAATCACCTTGGTCATGATAGCACGATAAAGAGCAAAAAGCTGTGCAGTGTTTTATTGTGCCACTTGTTTTCGTTGAACACAGGATTGATCTATTTTTGGTCCATGTTGGATGTGTACACTTGTTTATAAGCAAAATTCATCAAGCAAACTGGTGTTGAAGACCTAGACCGTCTGACTCATCCGAAGACATAGAGCATCCATTTGGATGGCCGGAAGCAAACTGGTGTGTAATTTTGAGTATATTTAGATCCCCGATTTCAAATCTACTATTAGTTTTTCTCCAGCATGTCTAGTTTTAGTGATGGGGTGGGGGGTATCATATTCTTATATTTGCCAAAATATAGTAAAAGAAACATTGTTACTTACTTTTAATTCTTCTTTAATTTATTTAAGATATAATACATTAAAGTGAAAATACAATAACAAAAAAAGCCGACATGGTGGTCGAGCATTTCCAAGCAATCGTTCGATTGTCGCGTTGGGTTCAAGTCCCACGTAAGGCGTGGATGTTGTGCAGTGTGCCCCCCCCCCCCCCTCTGGTGCGCCTGGGGCAACGTCCTAGGATAGCTAAATGGTTCACGTTCTGGCCTATGTATAGGCGAATGATGAGAGTCAAGTGCCTGGCCATTTGATTAAAAAAAGTCATAAAAATATAATTAAAATACTTGTTTTTTGGAATTTATTTGACTCAAAAATTACAAGCACAAAATTTTAAAACAATTTTCCAAAATCTACCACTAATACAAAAAAGTGAAAGTCTGTATGTAAATGAGGCTGTGTCATTTATCTATTATTTAGAGATAATATGGTGTCATAATACTGGAAGTGTATTAATGACCCAAACAAGTTTTGTTATGTTTGTGAATCTTTTACAACGAAATCTCAAAAAGGTGTAATCACTACAGATATAAAGAAACTATATTTAGGTGACTTAAGATAAAAACTGAGCACCTCACGTTATAATGTACATCATGTTCAAATGGCTTACATGACTAGATAAAAAAAAAGGAAAAAAGCAATGCCATTTGCAGTCCCCATTATATGGTGAGAGCCGACAAATCATGCAAACAATTGTTATTGTTGCTGTGTCAATGTTTTTGGCTTTTCGTCAAAAAATGCATAAAATTGTTTATCCAAGCTTAAGCTCAGAAATGAAACCAATCCCTCATGATGACACTCTATTAGTCCCAGACCCTCCAGAGAATGGTCCAGCATTTTTACAGGGAATAAAGTATGATGATGGCTCTATATCAGAGAAGGAAGGCACAACACTCACATGATAACTATGTACAGCTGTTAAAAAAAAATGAAACACCTGACTGCAATTGCACATTTTACATTGCAGAACAAAATTAAATATATCATTCAATAAGGATTAATATCTTCCACAAATATCAATATTTAAAATTTGCTGAAGAAACTGTCTTCATCGTTATTTTGACACTAACTCCAAAATCTTCATGGGCAACCTCCATTGATCATTACATGATTCTATAGAAAATTTCAAGTGGATACCAAAAGAAGTATACCATTTTTAAAGGATTTTTCATCTATTTGCATGTGTTTGAAATTTGCTGATCCTAATGTTAAATGGGTTTTCCAGTTTTTGGGATATATATATGCACGATAAACCAGTTTTCCAAGAAAATTGCTTTTACCTACTTTTCTACTGAAAACCCCAAACAAAATTCATATAAATGTTAATATTCAAACATATTTAAAATATTTATTAATTATTAAATTAATATTCATAAAAATTATTAATAGAACAGCTGTTAATTTTGACACCATTCAATGCAACTGTGTCTGAAACCTCGGTATACGAAATTTCAGTTTTATCTGTGCAATATTGAGTGTGCTATCAAATTTTATTAAAAATTCAATTATTATTATATTTATCAAGGTCCATTTCCAAATTTGTAATCACATTTTACAGCACTAGCTGTATTCCCAAAACTATGTTCTACATGCAAATTAAACTGATTTTCGTAATCATCACTTAACCTTATATAAAAAATGTATTTATATTTCTGATGATTGAAACATTTTTATTTGTAGACCAGTGTTATTAAATGTTACAGGTCTTTCTAGGGCACCCTGATAAACCCTAAAATATGCCATTAAATGAAATGTAAACTAGTGTTATTATATGTTACAGGACTATCTTGGGACACCCTGATAAACTGTAAAGATATGCCATTCAATGAAATGTAAAACAAATATCCTGAAATATTTTATTTTGTTTTATATAGCCCCTCAACGCTAGCTCGAAATAATGAATTCACATATGTATAAAAGTGATTTAAATAAAAAAATTCAGTGTTTCATATCTTAATACATTTTGCTCATAAAACAAACCTTTTCTAGTTTAACATGTTAATGCATGAAAAATTTTTTAGCAATTAACAGACAAGTTCAAAATGAAGGAACGTATAAAAAGTTAGATTTCATATTTTAGAAAAATGTATTTTTCGGTTTAATATAATAAATTGTTACCTTATTTGAAATATTTTTTCAATTGGAAGTATATACAGGGTGTCCCAAAAACATTGACCTCGACCTTTATTCCTTAAATATTGATCTTAGACATATATAATAAATTACAAAGTTGCATAAAAAAGGTGCAGAATTTTATGAAATCGATTAAAATTTTCAAGGAAATTAAATTTTAAGAAATACAAAATTTAAATTTTTATACGGCCCCCGTACAAAGACATTTGCAATGAGTAAAATATGCCCCATACACTAATAAGCTGATGTACAAAATTTCCGCATTTTATCATGAAAAGTCCCAGAGATATGAAAAGACAAAAATGTTGACTTAAACCACTTTTCGATGCATCAACATGGGTTCTCAGAGGGGAAAAATCATGTCCGCAGACCGCGTTTTAGGGTCTTACACAAATACAAATTAGGAAAGAAAGCAATGATTACATAAATAAATTATAATTTTGCTATTTATTGGTACAAAAGTATCTACACAGTGTAGAAATAATAACTATACACAAAGATTACAAAGCTTGTTCAAAATGTTTTTCATCCATGCCAAAGATCCATTAAAGAGGCAGATATTATTTGCCTATGATGCATTTCTGCATTGCGTCATTTGCACTCTTGCTGTAAACATTTTAATTTGTGATTAATCCCTCGCCAACTTTGTTTAAACATATCTCTGGGACTTTTTATGATAAAATGCTGAAATTTTGTACATCACCTTATTAGTGTATGGGGCACATTTTACTCATTGGAAATGTTTCTGTACAGGGGCCGTATAAAAATAAAAATTTTGTATTTCTTCAAATTTAATCCCCTGAAAATTATTATCAATTTCATAAAATTCTGTACCTTTTTTTACACAACTTTGTAATTTATTATATATGTCTAAGTTATTACAATGTTAATATTTAAGGAATAAAAGCATAGGAATAAAGTATAGTAGTCACAATGTCATAAACTAATACTTTTAAATTACACTGATGAAACTAGCTCTGAATTTCAATTTGTAACCTAAATCTCAATTAGGATTTTTGTTTTTTAGAAACCATAAGACCAAAATCCAAAGAAAAATAAAAGTGTAAGATTTTTAATAAAATGTGGAAAGTCTCTTGAGAGTTCAATGCTTTGAAATACAAAATTGCACCAGAAAACAACTGTAAGCTAAAGTCAGCACATTAAAGACATCTGATTACAAAAAATATAGTCTTATCATTTGATCTCTCATTGTTAACTTCCTATTATGAAATTAAGATGGCTGAATATATTATTTTATACACTACGTGACAGGGAAAATGAGACACCAAGAAGGAGTGGGCAGAAAGTGATGAAAATCGGCAAAGAGAGACAGCATTGAACAATAAGTGATGTTTATTGTAACATAATACACCTATACACCGAACGATAACACCGTCTGATCAGTAGGTTGTAGGATCACCGTAGGCGGCGATACAAGCAGCAGCACGTCTAGATACAGAGTCAATGAATATGCGGATGGTGTCCTGAGGGATGGCTTCCCCATTCCCTGTCAACCATTTGCCAGAGTTCGACTTCTAAATGCAGCGGTGGCAGCGCACACAAGCAATGTCCAATCACGTCCCAGGCGTGTTCGATTGGTGAAAGATCAGGGGAGACTGGTGGCCAGGGAAGCACCTGGATACCTTGCAGGGGCAGGTTGGCTGATGCATGCCGTGTGTGGTCGGGCATTATCTTACTGGTAAATGGCATTGGGCACCCCCTAAAGGAAAGGTAGTGTCACCGGCTGCAGCATGTTATCCACATATTGTTGGGCCTTCATAGGGCCCTCAATACGGACCAGAGGTGACCTGCTATCGTAGACGACGCCCCAAACCATGATGCCATGTTGTCGCGTGGTGTGGCCATGCACAGATGCAGCCGGATTGGACCTGTCACCACTTCGGTGCCAGACTCGTACATGGTGACTGTCATTGCTAAAACAAAAGTGTGACTTGTCTGAGAACACGACCCTGTGCCATTCCACCATCCACGTGGCTCTATTTCAATACCATTGCAAACGACTGCGGCTGTGCTGTTGGGTCAATGGCAGTCTCCTTAATGCATGTCATGAGTGCAGGTCGCCAGCGACCAATCGGCTAATGGTTCAGGTCGATATGGGAGCATTAAGGGTGTCTTGCACATGCTGCAAAAGGGCAACAGAAGTGGCCTGCAGGGCTGCCAATGCTTGCTGGCGGATGCGTTGGTTCATGCGTGCTGACATCGCTTTGGCTGTGCCGGCACCCCTCAAACATGCCACATTCCCTTGTTTCAACCATCTTCGCCACAGCCGGTGCACCATGGATGCATGTAGATGGCTGTCCTCTGAGATTTGACGTATGGACCAACCTGCCCTGAGTCTGATCATCATACCCCTCGTGAAATTGTCTATCTGCTGTGGAACTGCTTTGGTTGGCGACAGCCTGGCATTCTCTGCTACTACACGTTTCCTCCAAGACAAAAAAAGTGCAAAATGATTTCCCTGGCAGAGAGCAGTGTGACTATTGCCAATTCTGCAAGTTCCTTCCTTTATATCACACTCAAATTGCGCGGGACAACTGCGCATTTCGCATAATTTACATAACTCAGTGAGCTGCGTCTACCCTGCAATTCGCATATTTTTCTGCCCACTCCTTAGTGTCTCATTTTCACTATCACATAGTGTATGTGCTTATAATTGTTTTGTTACTCTTATGAAAATAGTGTGCATACATTTTGAAGACCACATGAAATCCCAGGACAATTTAAGCATAAAGAATAGGCATTATATGGCACTCATTCATTTTCTAAAAGTTAGAGCTTTGGGTATGTAATAACATTGTTTTGTACTCAGAATCTATTAAGTTTTAATTATTAATATCTCAATAGTCTTGTTTCATTAAACAGTGATTTCCTCTGCTATTGATAACATGATGTTAAGCAATATTCTATTTTTCTGATATAAGTATGTGTGGATATTTTGCACCAGTTATGCAAACAATATCTGTATGAAATTTCATATTTATATATATATATATATATATATATATATATATATATATATATAAATGTTTCTTTAAAAATCTAGTATATCAGTGTCAAAGTCTCATTAAACTGTAATTTTCTGTCTGCTATTGATAACATAATGCTAAGTAATGTTGTATTAATTTTTTATGCAAATATATATAGATCCACAAGTTTGCTGTTAAACATTGTTCTTATATACAGTGTTTTGAACCATTCTGTTAAACTTCTATGTTATCAAATTTAATATTTGATTTCTATTAATAAAATCTTGTTAATTATGTCATTGCAGTCTGTCATATTTTTTTCTTTTGAATATTAGATTAAAGAATTTCCTTATTTGGAACTATTATACTATAAGTACTAATGATTTAGATATCAGCTTAGTGAATTAAATGCTAGTTCTAAATTTCACAAATTCAACTCACTATGCTATTAACTTCACAAATCTCTTCTTAAACTACATTAGTTTCACTCCGATCTTTGATAATTTATCATTTCATTTACCCTTTGAAAAAGGTGTAAATACAAAATGCATTTAAATACTCAATATCTTACCGTAATAAACAATTCACAATTACATCTTGACCATATAATTACTGTTAATAATATCATAAAGCTCCACCTAAGAAATATGAATTATGATTTTTAACTGACTGACTGAGAGATGGCTTTGAGATGTTTACTACGGAAAACTGGCAAAATCTCTATTGTTCTAAACCAAACCCCGGGAAATCACAAGATTAATAGAATATTAACAGGTTGTCTCGTTCGCTATTCCCCCCATGGTAACATTTCTGGGCGAGCTGTGATGTCACTGCTAGACCTTCTGTTCTGTTGACCAGCGGCGCTTCGTTGAAAAACGTTGGAAAACAGCACGGTTTTATTTAAAAATGCCTTGCAACATCAACGAGATACATGAAATGTTTCCTAAAATAATGTGCTAACACTGAAATATGACAAATGAACTCAAATTTGAATTCAAAACGAACTAAATTGCTGTAATTAACGGATGAAGAAGTCAAAAACATCGGTTTGACAAATTATATATTAAGACAAGGATATGATTTTCCGGGTGATTTCGTATAACAAATACATTCATCTTCTTTTTTACACAAAATTTACATATTTCATGTGTAAATTGATAATCTTTATTAATATTTTTACTCACAAATATATTGCATGAATATGGATTTTAATATAGTATTTTTTAACTATTACTTTTACAACACAAAGATTTTAAACGAAATATCCCGTTCAAATTCATTAAATAGAAACTGTGCACTTTACTGTCTGTATTGTCTATTAAAGGGTTGAAATAGGATACAACTGATGAGAAATATGTAAAAATAGAGTTAAATAAGATTTTTATTTCTATAAAACTCTCCATATTATTTTTATCAATTTGCAATTAAATTTCTATTTCTTTAAAAATTGGATGATTTAAAATTTCCTGCATATAAATGCTATGGCACTTATTCTATCGAGTAAGCATACCATTCCGTTCCTAATAGTTCCTATACAAAAAATATTTGAACTTTATAATTTTCTGAAAAATGTCATCGATTTGATTTTTAAATATTTAGATTGTATCATTGCATGCACAATGCATGTAATTAATATTTTCATTTTATATGCTTAAAGAAAACCCCATTTCTATATATTTAATGATATACATCTGCTGTTTAATTTTGTTTATTTGAATGTGAATTCATTTAATTTTTTATTTTATAGTATAGATATTACCTTAGAATTCAGTCAATCGGCACTTTAAAATGCGACAGAAAATCGTGAAAAATAAAAGGGGGGGCGGGGTTAGGGGGTATCATCTAGAATTTTATGCTAAAAGAAACAAAGGCTATTTTTATCATTTTATTCGAAGATGAATTTTTTTTTTCTCCGAAATTTGTCCAATATTTATGGGGAAGGAGCTTCAAACAAAAAAGATTCCATTCACCGTTTGCTTTAAAATAAATAGGGGTAAATGTATTATTTTAATGCGACTATAAATTTATTTTGTTTTTACAAAATTATCCATAAAATTACACTAGTTTCTTTTAACTTATGAATATTCCTTTCTTGAACAAAAACCATTTTTATTGAATTGAAACTATTCCGTCTTACTCATGATGAAGCCCTTCAATTTGACGAATCAAGATATAAATGCCTTAGCAAAAACTTTATTAACAAATTCACTAACAAAAAAAATCTTAAACTACATTTGACGTGACTAATAATTATTATTGCAATGATTTGATAAAATATGTGTTTTCAAATTTAAATCAATTACTGTTTTTTCTTCAGATGATTTTGAAAGTTTCCTGACCTTCTCTCAAATCCAGACGATATATCTTTTCTAAAACATGTAAAATTTTTGAACTAGACAAAAGCTATGCATTGCATTGCCTGTAAATAATATTCTAATTTATACTGCGTTATTCATGCCTGTAAACTTCGGAATACAGTCAATATTTAAATGATGACTGATTTGCCACATTTAGATTAGAAATATATATTTATATCCTTCTCAAACCGATTCACATAACACACCTAACAACTATTGGTTCTTCTCTGATCATTCACTATTTTTTTATATATAACCTTTGCTCATTCAATTATCTTTCAACATAGCATTCAGTAATCTTTATATAAACTTCACTTATGTTAAAATTTTAATAACTTCCACTCTCATAAAAAATTTGCTATTTCTTTTCATATGTACGGAATTTATTTTCGTAAACTTCACATTACTATGCATGTGCTGTTTTATTTTATTCTATATTGCTTGCACACCGTTACTATTAGATAAATATTTAAATAGTTTCCGATCAACGTTTCTCAATAGTTTTTCTCGCCTCTGTCAGAGAATGGGTCTAGCAGTGACGTCACTCGTCTTTCCTTCCCGGGACAACTTTTTCCCCGAACGAGACAACCTTATATATAAGATATTCTACGGACCTTGGGGAAATCACACAAAAATACACTCAAAGATTATACAAACACCTTAAAACAAACTCAATACACCATCAAACAAGAACTATAGAGATTCCACACGTAGACAATCCTACCTCCTTTTGAAAAAACTCTCCTCAACTCGAATCACAATCAATCTACATAACCGCACTGACCAAACTTCATAGAATATGCAAAACTGCTGTCATATAAAAGCCTGCGCAAAAACCAGACAAAAGCGCCTCGATAAATGACAAGTACTATTTTAAGCAGCGAATCATGTACCGGCTATCTATCCGAGGCCACAGCCATTACCTCAGCATATGTAGGAGGTGACGTCAATCCAAGTGAAGTGAAACACCATGCTGGAGATATCATTGTGGCAGGACATGACAGGATCAGGTGAGCCTCATCTTCTGCCAAGCAATGGGGGAAGCAACAGAGTGCATAACAATCAACCTTTTGTTAATAAAGTAGGAATGAGTATGAAAATGGGCAATCATGGATGGAACAGACTCCCCTATTGGAAATCCAGCGATAAGACGAGTGGCCAAAATACGAAAGGTATGGGAAAATCGGGAACTGACAAAATTCCTTAAACCGTCATTCCATTTGCTCCAGACCTTTACGAAAATAAACAATGATGTCCTCAGGGGAGTTTAGCTGCAGGGAAAGGGCTGCACTTTGCCAGAGTCTCCGCCTTCTCGTTGGGATCCATCACTCTGTCCAGGGATCCAAATCAGCTTAATGGATTCAGCAATCTGCTGATCTCCGTTGAGGAAGTTCCAGAGCTTGATCAGAACTTTTGGCGAATGCCTGTTGACAACCGACCAAGTCTGTTAGAACCAGGTAGTCATCGGTGTCCTGAATGAACCTTTTGGCACCCACTAGCAGCATGATTGCTTCCGCTGTGAAGATTGAGGTGGTGGGGTTGAGTTCCAAGGCTAACGAACCATTGCTGCAGATATCAATTATGCCTATACTCGTTTTGCTGTTTGTTTTGGAGGCATCTGAAGCAATGATTTGGTGGTTCCGGACTTTAGAGTTACAACACTCTTAGAACAGTATTTGGATGACCTCAGGTGGAAGAGAAGTGTCCAGGAATGGGAGTCCCATATGGATAAGGCATACAGAACTTCTTTGCAGTACTGGCCATTCGTAATCTATGATATCCTCGGGTGCAATATCCCAGATCCGTAGACACTGGAAGCTGGTAAAAGCAGGGATGAAGTCCTGAGAGTTGTACTGCACTATGAAACACCGCCCTACAGCGGAATGGTTCCGTAAAGAAAACTGCCGAATAGTGAACACAAAGTTTAAATATTTAAATCTCTGGTCTAAATCTCACTGTTTGGAATCAATGTATAATACCTCCAAGGGAGTCCATTTTGGTAGTCCATTATAGACCCATGTGGTATAGCATTTTTAGCTTGGACGTATTAAATGGGTTCTCCGTGCCAAATATGGGGCACTCAACCTCCATGAGGGAAGTCATAAACGCTGAGGATCTTAATAAGATGGGGGGAAAGGGGTCTGGATAACCCAGTGCACTCTTCAGACTCCTTTAAAGATGTTCAGGCATTTGCACACCTCCCGAATGGCAGTGAAATGATAACAGAAAGTTAAGACTGCAAGCGAAGGCACCTGCAGTCTGTAGCAATAACTCTAAGCATCATACAGAAATTTGGTACATACGTACTTCAAGATCCGAATAGGAGTTACTTTTTTTAATTTTGCATTAGTTTTTTAGTTACTTTATGTTTTAGCCTGATTTGCAAATATTGGTTCCTTAGCGACCGTAAATGCTATCACAGAGTTTCCATCCTATCTAAAAATTCCCTTTCAAACAAACTTTGAATGGAATCTATATGATTCATCATCAATGGCTCGACAGCACATTGTGGGCCATAACCTTCTTCAATAGATTCTTCCTAAGTATCCCCCTTGGAGCAATGCTTCTCCAATTTTTAGTTGTTGTTGAGACTCAGACCGTCCGACCTACCAGAAAGGTGTAAGGTAACCGTTTGGATGGCCGGAAAGTGCCACCCAATTTAGACCAGAGCTCAGTGGGAGAGGCATCTACAGGAACCGTACCCTCCTTCCCCTACCACCAACCTCTTGGAAGGACTTACGGACCCACATGTTTAACGTGATCGTACTCCGCATGAACACGGCGGCATGGCAGTTGTAGCAGCGTGAAAATCCAACGCGCAAAACACCGGGCTACCGCGCACGAAAAGTGCCAACAGCACGCGGTGTTCCCAGGTGGTCACCCACCCAAGTACTAACCGTGCCCGATGCTGCTTGACTTCGGTGATTTAACGAGAACTGATGTTTTCAGCACTGTTCTCCAATTTTTAGTGTAATAGCATATACTTCAATGTCCTTTTCAACACAATAGATCCATCTCAACTTCGGTCGTCCTCTAGATCTTTTCTTTTCCCAATCAATGTGGACATAAAAATTTTCTTTGTGATTCTTTTATCATCCATTCTCAGCAAATGTCCTGCCCATTACATTCTGTTAATTTTAGTGTATTTAATTATGTCAGAATCTTTATGTAATTTGTATAGGTCAAAATTATATCTTCTTTTCCAAATATAATTTTCCTGAATTCCAGAATTTTTTGCTCAAAGATACAAAGAGCTTTTTCAACATGTCCAGGTCTCTGAAGCATAAATTACGATAGGTCTTACGACTACTTTATATAGCTGTAATGTTGTTCTCCCAATTAGGTGTGATCTGAAAAATATTCTTAATTCATAAAAACAGAAATTGGCAGCTATGATTCATTTTTGGATTTCTAAACTAATATTTTGCAGTATATTTGAGACCCCAGATAGTTAAAATGCTCAGCAGATTCAAATTTGTACAAACTAAACTCAAGTACGAAGGGGATAGACTATGCATTTAGTTTTGTCTGTTAATTTTCAGATGCATTTTATTAGTAGCTTTTTTCAGGGCAAGAAGGCGCCTCCTTTAGTTTTTTAGTGGTTCTGGCTATAATATTAATGTCATCAGCATATGCAAGAATTTAAACAGATTTGTGGTAGATATTTCCTTTAGTATTGATATTAGAATCTCTTAATTACTTTCTCTAGAGCTAAGTTGAAAAATAGACAAACAAGTGCATCTCCCTGTCTAACATCATTTTTAACATCAAAAGGTTTAGAGATTCCCCCTGGGATCTGTATAATGGAACGAGTTCCAGTCAATTTGTCCAGTCAATTCCAACAAATAATTGTTTTTCACAATGTTTTAGTTGGAACCCATAACATGATAGAGGAATAACTTTCAATATGACTACTGTTTTAATAAAAGTATAGTACAGATAACATTTTCTGTTATCCCTTTGAGCTTTGTTATAAATAGACTTGGCTATTGCTAAAATTGAGATTAAATTTCAGATAGAAGGAATATTTTTAAATCCAGAATAGTTTTAATTATTCTTGCACATTCATTTAAACATTAGTATATCAAGCATTTGTTGCAAACAATTCTAAAAAAAATACAAAAGAAAGTGTGAAGCTAAACTAAAGAGATGCTAAGTTAAATATAGCATTTTTTAGGAATTTCATTCAATAAAGGTAAAGATATAAAAGATGAATAAATGAGGATTTATTATAATGAAAATTCATAAAAACATTCAAATTTTAATATATTAAGAATATTCATAAAGTGTGTATTTTAAACATTTGTTTGCAAGTTTATGCAGTAAAATCTCTCATAACGACCACTCTTATTAATATAAAAATTGGTTTGCAAAATAAATACTCTGATAGTTTAATAGCATACAAGGTTGATTTAAAATATTAATCACTTTTGGAAGTAAACAACAGCCTCCTTTTTAAACCACACCTCTAACTTTTTGCTAAAATGAATTTGAAATCCCATTGACTTGTTAATTCTCCCCCTATTAATAAACACTTTCTAGGTGACTAAAAAATTGTTTGGATTGGATCATACTCTTTACTCTGTTTTATACTTGACACCTGAACTTTTATTAAAATATTCTAGGATACATTAGGAATTTCTCTTTTCTTATTCATTTGTGATGCTTTTTAAATAATCTGTAATTTTATATTTTGTTCTTTCAATCAATCAATCCATAAATGATGAAAGCATATGATGAAAGTGATGAATATCTAAAATTGAAAACACAAAATACTCCAAAATGTACAGCTTTTTAAAATCTTATTGTTTTGATTTCAATATTCCATGAAAATAATATCTGTACTGAAACAGAATTGAGAGTAAAGTGTTGTATTAGCAGAAACTTAAATTGCATTATTAGATGATATTAAACACATTTTTTGTGAGAAAAAGAAAAAAACTGGCCAATGGGGAAAGAATTTTGTAAAAATAATTAAGATTACAAATAGTACTAATCTAAATACATATATAATTTGTTAGAAAGTTTTTGCACTTTTAATCTGGAATTACTTATAAGTCATGTTATCAGTTTCACAAATGCAATGTTTATAAACCTTGTAAATGACAATTTTATGTCAGAATGCAGGATGGACACTTTAGAGAGGCATCACTGTGTATATACATAGTTTTTTCATTTGAAATTCATGGATTAGCAAGTATAATGATAAAAACCTATTTATAAAGCATATTACATCATACCTGCCAACTCTCACTGAAGAAAATTCAGTAGATTTCTTAAAGCGTGTGTTTCAATGTCATAACAAACATTGCAGTATAAAAATAACATACATTTAGGGAAAAATAGGGATTTTTCTCATCTTCATTTCCCCCCCCCCCCCTAAATTTGAATTATATACATATTTATAAATACACATACACAAGAAATAAAGAAGACTAGTTTTATGACAGCTACATTTTATTTTTTATAAAAGTTGCAGATTTGGCTTTTAATAAAAATTTACTATCTAGTTGCTGCTCATAGCATTTACCATTTAAATTACATTTCATAACGATCAAGTTATCTAGGTTATCATCAGAAATTGTGGTGCAAAACTTAAGTTTTAATTTTTCGTAGGTGGCTAAAAATACGTTCACACTCTGCATTACTTTTATTTGCCTAAATCATTGCTTTAATACCACTTTTTGGAAAATATCTCTTCCCAGAGTTCATATTACCCATTTTTCAAAATAGAAAAATTTGTATTATGCAAATATAATTAAAAAATTAACATTAATAATTAGCCATAATATGAAAATAAACTAGTTTAGTCGATCTAATATGCAGCATTTACATGGAGATGGTTGAAAAAAGATACTAACGTACTCTCGGCAATTCATGCGATGTAACTGAATTGCGCAATTGCACTGTTTATACGAAAATAATTAAGAAATTAACAGTAATAATTAATCAGAATATGAAAATATGCTAGTTTAGTCGATCTAAAATGCAACATTTAAATGATAGAGATGGATGGGAAAAGATACTAACGTACTCTCGGCATTTCACGTGAAGTAACTGAATTGCACAATCGCACTGTTTATGCAATTAAGAAATTAACCATAATAATTAATCAGAATATAAAAATAAGCTAGTTTAGTCAATCAAAAATGCAATATGTAGAAGATTGAAATGGATGGAAAAAGATACTATTGCACTTTTGGCAATTCATGAGAACAAACTGAATTTGCGCAATCGCAGTATTTATGCGAAATTAATGAATAAAATAACATTTTAGCGATTTATGCTGAATTAGGCAACCTTTGATGAAGTATATTTATTACTTTCATAAAATAAGCGATAGAGATCTTAATTTACATTACACGCGGCCGTAAATCTATGTTAATTTGATTGGCATTATCCTGCATTTTATTATGGATTTGCTACGATCCCGGGAATGGTAGAAATCAGCGCTAAAAAAGTGGAAAATTGGCGTTTCCGAGGAATTATGCCATGTCTGGTTAATTGATAAATTTCAAACAAAAAAAAAGCTGAAGAATTTCATTAGTAATCCGGAGAAGTAATGAAAAATCCGGAGTCTCCGAACAAAATCCAGAGTTTTTCACGTCTGCATCTGTAATCTTATGGACGTACATTTGATCAAATAGAGAAAAATTTCCCACTTAGTTAGCTACAAAATACATTTTATAGGGAATATTTGGGGATATTATCTCTAAATGTAGGGATTTTTTCAAAAAATCGTTAAAATCGGGAGATGTGTCTTCAAAAGCGGGAAATCAGGAGAAATATTCAAAAATCGGGAGTCTCCCGCCAAATTCAGTCCAGTTGGCACATATGCAACATTCTGTAATGATGGTTATGTAATTTACTGTTTCTTTATATTATAAATTGGGGCAATTGCTAATTTTTTTTTATTTATATATGGGTCATTCTCAGAAAATTTCGAATTTTTTGTCACAAGCTATTTCTATGATGTATACTTACTGCCAGAAAACTATTTTAACATGAAAATATAAAAATGCATTAAATTTAATAAATACTATACACATTAAAAGAAATAAAAAATATATATGTTTTTTAATTTTGTTTAACTGAAAAGTCATTCCCTTACTATGATACCTACTTGATAAGAAAAATTATTTTGTCAAAACATTTTTGTTTTCTTTGGAGTGGTACAAAAAAATATAACATATTGAAATTTTATTCCACTTGCAACAAACATGAAATAGCTGTCACTACCTTTCAACAATTTTTCTTTTCCACTATGGTTAATAAAGTAGCATATTTGTTGAAAAGATACTAAGCAGTAGTTAGTAGCATCAACTAATGGGACTATGTGATTTCACTGTGTTTTTTATACATCAAAATTCTCATAAGTTCAGTTAAAAGATTTTATTTAGGAAAAATATCTTTTCTTGCATCCTTCTCTTATTAAACTTTTTTACTAGAAGTTAAATAGGCAAAAAAATTTAAATGGTTGATGATATATAATACAACATTGAAAATCTGGCAACTTAAAACAAACTGGTGCATATCTGAGCCACAGTTTTTCTTTGTTGTGTATTGTGATCACTTAAGTTAACCAATTCTGGAAAGGGTTCGATTCAGGCTTCAGGAAATCGGTAAAATCTAACCCATCCTCGAGGACGGCTATTAACACTTTTAACCTGTCCTCGAAAATTTTTACCCGTCCTCCTAGTAATTTTTTTTTTCACATTATATTCTTTAACATATGTACTCAAATACATCACACAACTATAATAAATTCGAACCAACTGCCTCACGATGAAGTGCGATAACTGCATATTCATACACCACCCCCACAGCGCTTAACCGCCGCGATCTAACTCGACGATGTGGAGTCTCTGATGAAGCACCGAACCCGGCGGAATTCTGATCCAGAGTGGGTGCAGAGGAGAACAGATGTAAGGAATCTCTCCTCTTTCCAATGTTTGGTAATTTGAAGGAGTGGTAAATAATCACCTCTTTGAATAGATGTTTCATACCTTAACTTCAGTTGTCAGACAACTGGAATAAATGCCATGAATGAATTGTAAACGTATTAGTTTTAAAATTGAAACTAAAGTGGGGAAGAAAAGAAAATACTTCTGGCTGAAAATAGAAGAATCCATTCCAAAAATTCAAACTTGTTACATACTCCTGCCTATTACAGCAAATGGAAATTTTATTAAGAGTTAAAAGGGGATAACGCTCTGCAAGGGCTTGGGTTTAGGCCAGCAATGAGCTTGGGTTTTCTACTGTTTCGGGCCGGGTTGAGTCTTTTTTTTTTTTTAAAAAAAACATCCGTTACGACCAGGCCGAACATATTTATTCTGAAATTTTTTTCAATGGATTTAAATTGAATACATGAACTTATTCCGTTTATTTCAGCTAAAGATAAATGTTTAAGAAAACAAACTCAATTCTCCGTACAAAATTTTCACAAATTTGTTTTTAACATTTAAATACAAATCATTTCGGACTTGTTGCGATGCAGTTAGCTTCAGGTCGAATTCATTCTACATTTATAAATTTCTTCGGTCTTGGCCCTGATTTAAACATTGGTATTGTCGGTCGGGTGAAAATATGAAATTTCAGCACATATAGACCTCAAAAAGGAGAACAGAACATGTCACTTCGATCTTAAACACGCTGTCACATTTTCATTTCATCATCGGATCCACTGGGTGGAGGATGAGGGGAGAGAAAATAACTAGTGCCTGTAATTACAATGCAGATCTGATGGCTCTTCTAGTAATAAGGCGTTGATAATGCACGCTAGCTAAGTTCATGGGAGGAGGCGATTTGCAGGTGACAACATTTCAATTTTCATTTATGGCACAGAAAAGGGCCGCTTTCACCATAATTTTACGATGACAACTTGTTATTTATTTATTTTTACGGAATCTCAAGGCCGTTCAGGAGGAACGCAACTTCTGAAAAATTGTCCGTCCTCACCAAATTTTAACTCGGCGAGGACGGGCGATTTCCGGAAGCCTGGTGCAATTATTTTAAAAACTTGAAAGGTGCAGCTATTTACCGAATATGACATTATTGGATCATTAGTAATTTACAACATGAAAAAGCAAAAAAAAAATATTTCAATTTTATATGGTAAGGGGTGCCCCATGGGATATGATTAACCTTTTTCTTACGGCAGTACAACAGTTGTACCACTGAAAATCTCTTCTTCTAGAACGGTTTTGGTTCAACTACTGTACCAGTCTTTTTCACCCCCATTTTTCTGGGAAAGGAGGAGAGCACCTATTGTACCCAGTTGAGTGCCTTGAAGAATGCCTGCAGCCCTTCCTTCAAGTTTCTTCTAACTGAAGGGGGAATGAGTTACGAACAAAAGACAAGGTCTTTGAAGGTATTTATTTAGAGGCGTGGAATTTTCAGTTATTTTGCCGTTCTGGAGTTGAAAAAATGGATTCTTGGAGCCGTAAGGTAAAGGTTAATTGAACACATCAGGCAACGAAGGTGTTAACTAGTTAGGGTGCTACTAAAGCTTAAAATTCTCACTCTCACCAGTCGCCACATGGCAATTAAACTTGAAAAACTGGCTATTAACAAAATCCTCACTACCAGCCAAACTCTGTGATAGTTTAGAATGACCCTTCTCCCTAAACAATCCCACCTGTGGAGTAACAAAAATCTGTCAACAATCGCTACGATACTGCTACGGCTCTTCTGTAATTGTTCTCCCCTACAAGGTGATCGTAATTTATTACATTTTCAACTGAGAATGAGTGCAATCCACATTTCTATCTTACCCCTTCCCTTAATCATCTACGTATTTTGCGACATGCTGTGGCATAGCGTCTTTGCCCAGTTTCTATGCATTGACCTAGACATCCCCCATTTTTACATCCTGTACAAAGAAGTAACTAAGCTGCTTCAAGGAGTAATCTAGCTCTTTGGTACTAATAGGTATTTCATCATTTTCACACCTACCTCAAATTTAAAAGGGTTCCTTAAAGCGGATGCACGAACAGAATTAAAATAACTCGCTAAAAAAAAAATGCTGCGTGAAATTCGTCCTCACTATTTTCGGCATGTGAATTTATTTATTGATTAAATATTCATTATAGCATGTTTTTCATAATAAAAAAGTAATCTATATGAAAGAGTTTCGGAAATTCACTGCAACTCAGGACTGGCGCAAGCGAACTTAAATCTGGGCGTTCGTCGCGAATAAAGGACATCAACCTTGGGGAAAGGGGAATTCTTTTCCGAACTGAATTGCCGATATTGCAATGTTATATATTATTATTCTACTTTAATCTACATATTCACGGCCCATAAACGACCATATGGAAATTATGAATGTGTGTAGCATTGACTAAAATAGCGCGTTTGAAGGATACTAACCCAGACATACTTCATATTAATTTTAAAGCTAGATTGCGAGAATTTCACATTTTTTAAAGTCTCGATGCATCACAGTTTTTTTTGCTTAGAGAAACTTTAGATTTCCTTTTATAGATTACTGTTTTAAGTTAATCTCTCATCGACGATGTATAAAACTAAAAATGTATGGATTCCTAAAATGTTTGCATAGTTGTGTTTTTAGAAGTGCTAACTGTTAACAATTATTATAAATTCAAAGTTAAATTGGTTCCATTTTCAACTTACCTGCTTCCAAAGACTGTTTATGCTCCCCCCTCCTTCGAGTACTATAATAAAGTGCCATGTTCCTTGCGATACAAAACGACATTTCTTAAATTAAAAAATGTTGAAATATTTAAAAAATCAATTTTCTTTAAGAGGATAAGGAATTTACTTGTTATGAAATAAATATATTGGGGAAATTTTAAAAGAAAAGCATTCATAACGTCCAATAATATAATGGGAAAAAAAGACCAAAATATTGCGATCGCGATGATTGAAAATTTACTGAGTAAATGATCAAAAAATAAAAGCAAGATTATAAATTTATTAAAAATCACCAACAATCATTGGTAAAACCCTCTAAATTAAAGAAAAATTAGTGGCCAGGATTCTTAAAAATAATTGGAAGGAATGAATAATAGTAAATGCTTCATCAGCTTGATAAAGTAAAAAATAAAAATATCAAGATGAGAAAACTTGAAATTGCTTACATTGATTGAATTTAAAATTGCCTCCAAAAATATTTGAATGCTTCATGATAAATGAATGTTTTTATGATCTATTGGAAAACAAATGTTATAAAACACCTAAAAAGACCTATAATAAAAATCATTGGTAAGATTTAAAACAAGGTTAAAAAAAATTAGTGAATATAAATACTTAAAATATTCAAAAATGGGATAAATGAAAAATTTAAATTTGAAAAACATTTAAGCAATGGAAAAGATCTGGATAGGGACACTAACTTATAGAAAAGAATTAGTTTTAGAAAAAACACTTAAAATAAGTTTTGAAAATTTATTAAATGGTAATAATGAGAAGTTAGCAATAATAAATGCATGTTAACAATATTACTCATTAAAAAATTTAAATATTTCTGTGAATTTGTCTTGTGTTATTATCAAATAAAAATTATGTAACTTGCCAATCTCTTAAATTTTCCCCAATTTTTAAAATCCTCCTCCTTTGCCTCAACATCCAAATAATAGATTGTATAAAAGTCGATCTGCTAAGGGGAGTTTTCTTGCTAACAGACATATAGTGACTTATGTTTACTGTATAATAAATCTATAAATAAGTAATAACAGCAAATTCCTAAATTATTATATAACATACTTAAACACAATTTTACATAACATTAAGAAAGTTGAAAAAAAAAAAAAAACATTGCTCATTTTGCAGCTTTCAACAACTGGCCATTAAACTTCATGGACCTACCGGTCAGTGGCTACTAACTAAAAATGTGAATTTTAAACTTTAGGTGCTATGCTTATGAAGCAGGCAAAACATATGAAAGTGATTTCAATATTGAAAGCCTTGTGTATATTCACAAGGATAGCTGTACAGATTAATAAAAATCCATCACTGAATAAGAAAAAAGGATTTTTAAATTTTATAGTGGCAGAAATTTTATCTCTCAAACTGATTTAAAATGCTGATGAAAGACTATTTGATGTTGTAACACTCGCAGCTGCAAATGAAACACCATCAAGAGTTGATGGTGTTTCAATTGCAGAACGTGTAAGAATGGCAGAATAACTGACATTTTTAAACGCTCAAACAATGTGGGCACAAGCAAGTACAAACTGCTAATGACTCACGGACATTTAACAGATATAAAATTCTAGATAAACTTACTTAAAAATGTCAAAAACTTCTGTATGTCAAATTAACAATGTTTGCAAAATTGAAAGAACAGTAAATATTTACTTTGTAAATTAATAAGGCACACAATTAACACATATATAAGGGGCCTATTTTACAAAAATATTAATATAAAAAATGAAATATGTTTTTTCAATAGCAATATCATGTGATTATGTGAAATTGCTCTTGCTGCATCATTGTAAAGATAGCAGGAGCCTCTGTCATGCATAGGCCATAAAGCCAAGGCCATTGTATCTCCTCTCAGCCTCTCCTTTTCAAAGTCGATTTCTTTATATGTCAGAATGATGCACAATTGAAATATAAAAGATGAATTTAAAATTTTTATGAGTTAGTAATAACACTCAAGGTAGATCATATTTTATATGTGTAATTAAAGTTTTATTTTTGTGTATTTATGTACCTTTTTTTTTTTGCATTTAGTTTTAGCAATACATTTTCTTTAAATTAATCCAAATGCAAGCCATTTTCTGAACAGACCTGTTTAAATTTCATGAAAATGAAAAAAAAATTCTAGAAAAAGATCAGTTATAAATATGGATAATCATTTTGCAGTTTCAGAAATCCAGCTTACTCTTGGTCCCAGTGATGCTGAATTTTCAAGGATGCATTGTACTAAAATATACTTTAAGGAAGTAAATATTCTATATAACCATAATCAAAACTTTTACTTTAACATATTTAAAATAGAATTTCATCATTCTCTTAATGTGGGGGAATGATTTTTTTTATTGAATTATAATGTTCTACTTATAAATGTTACATCTGATTAGGAATATTTATTTATTAAATTGATGATACATGGTCTTAATAAGAGGTGAGTTTTTAATTGGTTAAAATATTATGTTTTATAATAATAAAAATAATCATAGGCAGTAACAAGTATGTACTGTTGACATAATTCAAACATTACATGTGTAATTGTAGATTTTTAATCTCATAAATAAAAGACTGTGAAAAAAAAAAGGCTATGTTTATTGATTGTTTTAAACATTTAAAAAGGCTATGTTTACTGCTTGTTTTACACATCTAAGAGAGTTACAGTCCACTAGAAAAGAAGAAATCTAAAGATTTTAAGCATTTGAGGTTGAAGAAAAAAAAATTAGCTTAGAATGCCATATTTTCGGAGAATGATTCATATACATAAACAGTAACAAATCCTGAAGGACTTTATATTATACATAAAGGATAACTGAGAATAGTGTTGATAAATGTTATTTCCTCTGGGACCTCTTCCGTTGTATATGAGTCCATATATTTGAAAATGGATCTTAGTTCTGAGATGAGTAAAAATTCATTTCTACAGCAGTTTTGTAGTTTAATATTTGCTGATATGCAAATATAAATGTTTCTTATAAAATTGAATGCCTTATGAAAAATGATTTTGATGGGAAAATATGCATACAGTGAAACCTGCTTTAAACAAGAATCTGCTTAAATTTTTTATGTCATTGAAAATCATTATATGGAAAAAAATTATGCTAAATAGAAAGTTGCTTCATTCGAAATAATTGATAGGTCCGACTTAATTCCATCTTAGGCAGATTTCACTATAATTAAAACATATTTTGTCTTCCTCTTCGAGACACTGGTGGTCCTCTAGGTAATGGGGGTGATATTGCAATGTCCAAATAATCGCCAATTTTAAATCTACATGCAGATAATGATTTATTATCATCAGCTCCTTTTTGTCCAGCACATGTAGTACCAATATCTCTCATCCTGTACCCAGGGCCTCTAGCATCAGGAAAAACAAGAGCAAAGTCAAAGTATGTTCCTTTTCTACGAGAATCAGGGTTTACTTCTTTTACTAGACTTGTCAATTCTTTTAAAGTTGCATCCATCCTATAAATATAAAATAAACATATACAACATGCATGGATATTCAATTTATACAGCAGAAAGTGAAAGAATTACATTGTAGGGATTACTTTACATTTTTATTTATTTATTTGTATCAACTTAATTGTGAAATAAAATACTTATTTGCTGACAATCTTCAATTTGATGTTTTACAATTTCCAAATTTTATGATTTTACTCTCAAATTAATAAATATGTTTAATAAATTCTCAGATACCAGAAATAATTTCAAAGCTTATCAAGAAAAATCATTGCGGAATTCAGATGTTTTCCCTTTCTTTTTTACTGTGCAGGAGTGTACAAACTCAAAAAACTTTTTTGGGAGCAGAAAAAAAAATTATTTTCTCAGCAACTTGGAGCAGAAAATAACCATTTTCATAGCCAGTTAGTGGACAAATGTTTTGGAAATCAATAAAAGAAAGTTTTACCTCATTTTGGGATGCAATACATACAACATATCTGATGTATTAATAAAATATATCTCAGAGGAGATTATCACTGAACATTTTATGCTTTTTAGTCGAAATATGTTAAATCACAAAAGCTGAAATGAAAAATGATTCTTCTAATGAAAAAATATTTTACATATAACAAAAAATATTTTACTTTATTTTGAAAGAAGTAAGCTAAGCTTCAGATTAAGAATTTTGATTACTGTCCAAAAAATATTTTCACTAGCCAAATATTTTTATTATGAATGTAGCCTTTTCTGTTTATTGAGATGAATCAAATGTACATATATATATTATACCACCCACTGAAATATTTTAAAACTATTTACTTCAAACATATATTTAAAGTTTTTTTTATTACTGTATGCATGTAATCATTTGTGATTATTCAGATTTTTTTTTTAATTTTTCATCTTTATATAACAATAAATTTTTTTTTTTATTACTGTATGCATGTAATCATCTGTGATTATTCAGATTTTTTTTTTCATTTTTCATCTTTATATAACAAGGGTACTCACTACTCACTCATACACCCCAATTATGGGTTTCTCACAAAACTAGCTTAATTATGCTTAATTTTGGTTAAAGTATACTAAAACTACACTTTGAAATACTCTCAAATTTAAGATTAGATCTATGACTTGGATTTCTATTTATAAACTTTATTTGTTAATTTTCTGTTAGTTTTACATATTGCCACATTTTAAAATCCCCCATTTCCATTTTACAAAATCATTTCAATTAGAAGTAAGCTCTTTTTCAATTAGAAGTAAGCTCTTTCTGTAAGCTCTTTTTCCAAATTATTCTTAAAAATCGATTTAATAATTGACTTTACATTATGATAAGGGATTTTATCAATAGTAGTTTGAATAATCGCTGACCTTTTTTTGGCCAGTCGGTCTGCTTTTTAAATATGCAAGAAAATGTACTTTTGTATTCAGCAAAGTTACATTTACTTAGTTTTGTCGAGTGCTGTGTATTTTCTTACCGAACATTAGTTACTCACCAATTGGCCAGTGAAGAGTGATAATCTGCAGCTCTAGAGATGGCTTACTGACTTTAGGCCTAATATAGTTACTTTTTTTAATCCTAAATAGAGCAGTAAATTTACTGTGGGATAAAAGGCAAAATTTATGGGGTAAATCATGGAATTTTGTAACAACTTCATGACTGAGGATTTACACTAACATTTCTAAAAAATGTCTACCATCTACGAAGCAGAAATTTAAGTACCTACTATGCAAACCGATGCACATTATATTACAATTTTTTTAAAACTAATGCTCACTTTTATAAACTATTCAAATTCTGGCAATGTTATCAACACTGCTATATGATATCAAGATTTTTATTTAAGTGTACAATGTTTTGATACATTATAATGTATGTATACAGATTTTTCTTTAATGCAGTGTCTGTTGTCTTGTAACACATTTTTAAATTAAGAAAAGGATCGTTCAGCATTGACACTGTGGGAACAACAGACGTAGCTAGGAAAATTATTATTATTTTTTTTTTTTGTATTTCAGAAATCTAACAAACTCTGCTGACACAACTTCTTATTACGCTCGCTTTATATAAACGAAATAGCAAATAATTCTTAAATTCATGAAATTTCAGATCCTAAAATTTGTGGAAAAAATAAAAGAAATCTGCACCGCTAAATACTTACTGCCCCAGTCGTAATTAACTTTAATATATCTGTGACTTGGGGGCTCTAGATCTTTTAAAACCCCTTGTATATACTATTGCACAATATACACATCTTAATTTAATGCACAAATAAAATATAATGTAACAGTAGCTGACACTTAAATTATTTTAAAGTTTTCTTAACAGTAACATACGTAAGACATTAATAACAGGGTTTGCTCTGAATTTTTGATTACTTTCGCCCACATATTCGCCAAATAAAATTTTCTTTTACCAAATAGAATTTTTATTAGCCAAATGAAATTCTGACTTTCCATTTAAAGAATATAATTTGATTTAAATTCTCAAATCCTAATGCTTTAGATTAAAAAAAATCAACAATAGCCATTGGCCAGTGGCCTTACAAAGTTCAGTGGCCACTTTATTATTATTGGCCATATTTTTGTATTCTAATTTTCGATTTTGACATTCCCTTCCCCCCACTTTTTAACAAATTGTAATTTTTTTTCATAAACATATTTCACTTGCTCCATATTGTGTTAATAATATAAACACCTTGATTTATCTGTCTATCTATCTATCTCTGGGTAACGCTGTTACAAATGTTGCCAATGTTACAAGATGTTTCAATCATAGATAAACATTTCAATTTAGATACTAACCCAGACCATCAGCATTTCCATAACACTCCACGTGAACACTAAATTTGGTAAATCCGGAGATTAGGTCACCGCAAATTTTTTACTAAGTACAAAATCGGGCCAAGTTGGCCTGTGGTTGGCGCTTTCTTCCGTGTTTTGAAATTGGCTCCACCCATCCTCAGTGATGTCATTTACCGTCATTAGAAATAGGCTCCTCCTACCAAAATAATGTTTTGGTAAAAGAACCCTGTTTCTAAAGACAGACTATTGTGTTTGTTCTAAACAAGATTTTCTAATATAAATGATAATTTAATTTAACTTAAATAACAGTGAACAATACTCAAAAAAACGTTACAAAATAAGATTTTTGTGTATTTTAAGAAAATTAAATAACTTTATAAAACTGCAGAATAAAAAAATTAATAATACTCATGTAAACGTTCCAAAATCAGATTTTTGTAAAATTTAAAATTTTTATGCTACAATTTTATCTGTGCATATCGTACGTATCAAGATCGCTTTCTCCATCTAACTGAGGATCCATATAAAGGAATGGGTTTGACCTACAGGTCCGTGTAAGAGCAGGAATTTGATCTAAAGATCGAAAATTGTGGAACGGATGTATTAGTGGTCCGTATGTACCAGTGGTCCGTACAGGGGCAGGGGTTCGACCTAAAGGTCGTTCTACACCGGAACGGGGCCCCCAGTGATCTCCGGTTTATTAGGAACGGTCGCCTGCGGCGCCCAGACACAGAATATGCTACAATTTTATCTGTGCATATCGCACGTAGCAAAATCACTTTCTCCATGCAACCGAGGATCCGTATTTATCACTCATAATCCCTTTCATAACACACCAATTAATCACTTCTTTCAAACCTTTATTTTCCAAATCATAGTAAAATTTTATTCTAGATTCATTCATACCAACATCCATTCTACCACGCTTTACAAAACTACACTCACCTTCCATTTGCTCGCGCATACCAGAAGACATAAGGGAAATATAATCGACGACAAAAGCAAATCCGCAAAACTAAAACGAATAATTATTACAAAATAAATCAAATAACGAAAGAACAAGCAAACACGCACAACAATGGCCAAAAATATTGATAGAAATGTTCTTTACATCAAAAAACTGTAGCAAACACAAAAACGTATTCTTATTGGATGCTACACAATTTCCGCCGAAAACATCCGATACAAGAGGTTACCAGATTGCAACATAAAGTGCGTGGCGTCTTCTCCGATTTAACCTCACAAAGTGCGTGGCGTCTTCTCCGATTTAACCAAGGTGACCTAATCTCCGGATCAGCCCTAAATTTTTCCGATCACCTATTATTAACTTTCCACATTCACTGCTACTTGAATTCAGTGTTCATAGTAAAAACTAGAGCGTTCTTCTCAGCTAATTAATTTTTGCTTGAAAGCGGTTTGTTTTTTAATACTTTACAACAAAGTTGAAAAGTGCTTATGACTTTGTTCATTCTGCCTGTCTGTCTGTTAGCATGATAACTGCCGTAAAAATGACTTAATCAAAATGAAATTTTAGTATGTTGTTCAGACGGTCTGTAGGACCTATGGGAATATAAATGCAAATAAAAATATCCCCCAATTAGTTTTGGATTGTACCTGAGTTAAAAAAATGAAATACATTGAACCCGATGGGAATATAGTAAATGGGGCTACAGTTGATCTTTCTTCTTTCTCTTTTTTGGAGGGGGGACATTACCCCTTCAAATTTTTAACATTTTTTTTCTATTCTGGTGCAATTTTTATTTTAACTGGCTATTTATTTACTCGGTAGGAGATCCAGTCCCATAAGAGATAGATAGCAGGAAGTCTACTGTATAGATTATCCATCTACAAATTAAAATTCTGCTTACCAGGTATAAATCTGTAACTCATTTGAAGGCACATTACCTCTTGTATACTCATTTAATGAATGATGGCGTCCATTATTTAAAAACACTCTCAGTAGAAGAGGACAAGTCTATAAAAAAATTATAAATGAATGAAATATAAGATTGTAATAGGGGCATCTGTCATGAAGTAAAAAATTATATTAATTTAATAGTATGAGACAAATAAATTGAATCATTGTTAGTCCAAACTACAGACTTGGGAATAACATTAAAAGTGAAAGTTAAAAAGTTTCTTTTTACATTAATTTGTAACTTATTTTGTTACTTTTATCTTCATTAACTTTTAATTCTTTACATTTTTGCTAAAAAGTAATGAAAATTCAGTTACATTAAACAGTTCTTTTTTTATGTGTTTTTTCCACTAAAGGACACCTTATGTACTCAAGACAAGATTGAATCACAAATAAACAGGAAATGCAATTGTTGCCAAAATTTAATAAAGTTCTTTGATTCATTTGCAAAATCAGTAATATGCTGTAAAATTACAATTTGAAATCTGAATTGCAAAAGTAACTTATTTAATTTAGTTACTTTTCTGAATAATTTAATTTTAATAAGTTACTTTTTCTGTGCAATAATTTTTAATTTAGTTACTTTTCTAGGGAGTACCTTTTAATTTAGTTAATATTGGAAGTAACTTTCCCAAATCCGCCCAATTCCTAAAAATATGATGTGTCCAACACATGGTGTTGTTCCCTATAAATAACTAAAGTTCAACATTGCTAGGCAACAATAATATAAATTAGAGTTTTCTTATAGCTTGATCTTCCTGATCATCAATAAGCTTATTGTTGTTGCCAATTGAAACAAGTGTATACCACATTTAATACAAATTCCATAATTTTTATAGACAATATGCTTGCTCTCTGAGGAAGAGTAAAATTTCTAATTTCTCCAGAATGATGCGATAACTAGAGAAAATTTCAAAATAGTGTCCATTCATTTGATATTAGTGAGCAGTGTCACCCATTTAATTTTTTCTCATTTTAAATCAAAAACATGCAATATCTTAAAAATGGTTCATGTTAGCATCCTACAGAGTTCTTGCTCAATTCTCATTTTAAAAAAAATTAAGCACGGCCAAATAGATTACATTTATACGTTTTTTTAAGAAAAGATCACTTTCTTTTAATAACTCAAAATTACATTTCACGGTTAAAAAAAAAAGAACTTGTTCAATTTTTTTAAAAATTGCTCCAAGGTACATTGGGTTTTGTGGCTGTAAGTTGCTCTGATTTTCTGCTATGCCACCAACGGCTATGAAGTCGATAGCAGTTTGAAAAATATACAGATTCCTAAATAAAACTATGTAAAAATAATTTTATTTTGAAATATTTGATATTTTATTAGTTTTTTTAGACAAATTAAAAAAACATCAAATGTTCACCAATTAAAAAACCATAATATAAAAAATTAATTACTATTTATGTAGATATCGGAGTTGGATAATAGAAAACTAAAGTAGAAAAACACAGTAGAAAAAAAAGCAGAGCCGGAGTCAAAGGCTTAAGGACAGACTCTACAGCCCTCGCCAACAACTACACAGATACCCTCTTATTATAGATTTTTAAAACTTACAGTTTGTTTGTTACAAGTTTTACAGTTTGCCTTCTATAATACATTGCCCCCTCCTTCCTGAAGTCAGCACCTATGACTATGCATTAGTAACGGAGCTCAAAAATGTGATTTAATACATTAGAAAATTGTATAGAGCAAAACCACAAAGAACCCCGTAAATATCAAACTAAGCAAACAATGTGATTTTATTAAAAACACACAATGTTTATGCTACAGTTGGTGTCCACTTCTCGACTAATTGTTGATAATATTTTATAATTCTAGGATAATGTAAAAAAGATCAGTTAAGAATTTGATAGTTAATAAATCACTGTGTAATCCTGTTTTGGAAACTGGTTTATAAAAAGCCACATTTTTTCGATTTATTAAACTGAGAAAAACCTTAAGGGTGTCCAATACTGACTTTGCTACCTACACAATATTTTACACATTAGGTTGTTCTCAAAAACACTATTAATACCAACTAAAAAGGCGATATTAGATAATTCTAATGGTAACAGCTCGCAAGAACGCTGCAGTATTTCGATGGAAACGTGTAAAAATATACAACAAATCAGCAAATTTAACATATTTCAAAGGACTTTAAATCTAAACTAAAACAGAATGATGAATTTATAAGCATGATTAACAGTAAAAATGTATTGCACATTGATACCTTTTCTCTATCGATAGGCTTTTCGAAATCAGCTCTTCCTTCAACTACAGATTCCATAATATTAGAACTTGCCATAAATAATTTGGTATATATAAAAACAATATGGAGGGAAATATCGTACTCTCTACAAAAACCTGGATTTTATTTTTAAAAAATATGTCATATCTATAATATGTATTTACAGGGCAATAAATACTATTCCTCTACTCGAACATGTTTGCCTAATTTTCTCTCGCGGTCTTTCCATCAATGGAACAGCTAGAGAACGAGCGGATAAATAGCACCGGACCCACTCCGATTCGACCAACAAGGAACCACTACTGACGATGATGCGATTGACGTAGCAGATGACGTAGGGTTCACTTTGATTCTGGTTAGCGGAGTTCTTATTTAGCATTCGCGGCAAATTTAAGTTTCGTGAATTTTTTCTTTTTGAGAAATATGAATATTGATCCAAAGCTTAAGGATGGGCCAAACACTTCACAAGCCAAAAACTCACAGAAAACGGAAAAGTTTTCTAAAATGTGCAATTGCAAAAAAATATTTTCCAGTAAATCTACCTTTTACAGACTTAAAAAAAAATGTTCACCAGTTGCTGTAAAAGTTGACTATTGGTGTACAAATACAAAGGTATTACTCAAAGTATCTTTTTTCATGAATGGAACGAGCTAGATCCACAAGAATGACGTCACCCAATTTATTGCATGGTATTACATATGAAAAGTGAACATGTTTCTCAATAGGATTTTTATTTTTATTTTATATGACTTTTTGATAATTTTTTTGAAAAATGTACAATATCTCGAGAACGGTTCATGTTAGCGTTCTAAAATTTATGTCAATCGTTTTCTAATGAAACATTACATAAGAAATGTCTATTTGCGTAACTTTATTAGTGGTTTGATTTTTTTAATTTTTTTCAAAATTTCATTCGAAAATTTAGGGGGCTTTTGAACATTCGATTGCGTATAAAAACAATAGGCTTCCAATATTTATGGATTGTGATTTTTGTACCAAATTTGGTTGGAATCGGTCCATTCGTTCGTCAGTTAGCGTCTCCACAGAATCACTGACACACACACACACATACTTTCACACACACATACACTTTCACACACACACACACACACCTTTCTGGTAGGTCGGACGGTCTGGGTCTCAACAACAACAACAACACACACACACACACATCACTTAAAAAGTGTTTGATTCGTGATCAGTGATGCTTGAAACGTGCTCTCCCGTCGAAAACTCGAATTCGAATTTTCGACACCGTCACAATACTTTCCTTATACATTATATATATGAGGAAAGTAATAAAACATGATAATGATTTTCAAAATGTTCGCATTTTCATAACTTCCATTTCAATAAGTTTTATTTATTGGTGAATAAAATAAAATAGTTTCACATAAAAATACAAAGAATGGGTGAAATGCATGAGATTTTAAAATGTTACCTATGTAAAATGAATACAAGATATAACATATTCTCATAGATTAGAAGATATACCCATGCATTTGTAGAAGATTTTCCGTACTACGTATTACAAGTTACAACAATTTTTGCCAAAATAAAGCAATGACATAATAAATTGAAACTATCAATAAACCCCAAAAATATCAATAATAATAATGACCGTAACTGATATAATCCAGTCAAAAATGCAATGTCAATGAAATTTATATCATACGTATACATATCTTTATTATTTAAATCGGAAAAGATTTCATAAAACTCTTCTGCTGCATAAACACATTGGATTTAAATCCATTGCTAAGTGACATAACATAATTTTCTTCAAATAAATTGGTGGAAGAAATATAGTCTGCATAATGCCATCTCTATTGAAGGTTTAATTGTTCGTTTTTAATTAATATCTTAATATTTAAACAACCCATGGTCTAGAAACTCAAAACATGTACTAAATTTTAAGTGGGGTTATTCCAATGTTACCCATAAAATTTCATTAAATTCGGTTCAGTCATTCTCCCGTGATAATGAGACAGACAGACAGATTTTCAATTTTCTTTATATAGATTATGCAATTGCTATGTCAAAAATATAAAATAACATAAATATGCATATAACTGTAAAGTCTTGTGTAAATACAAATTTTAGTACATTCCTACATAAGCTGATAATGATATGTAAGAAAATAACAAAAATACAAAATTGAGTAAAATTTTTGAGTAGATAACAATTTCTTCCTAGCTATTGACATATTTACATTTGTCAGCTGAAACATATCATTTATGAATGACTGATTCTGGATTAAAATTATCCAAATGTAGATTTTTAATATATATAATGCAAGTTTACTCGTTTTGCTTATTTTCAATCTATTTCTCTAAATCTATATAAATAAAATTGAAAATCTGTCTGTATGTGTGTCTCATCATCATGGAAGAACAACTGAACATTTAAATGAAATTTCTAGATAGCCTTGAAATATCCTGACTTAAAATTTAGTCCATGTTTTGAGTTTCTAAGACCAGGGGTTGCCCAGATATTAATTAAAAACGAACAATTAAACCTTTCATATAGCATTAAGCAGATGATATTTTTTCCGCCAATTTGTTTGAAGAAAATTTTATCATGTCGCTTAGCAACAAATTTAAATCCAATTTGTTTATACGACAGCTGATTTTTATTAAATCCTTTCCAATTTAAATAATAAAGATAGATATATATAAAATAAATTTCACCGATATTGCATTTTTGACTGGATTATATCAATTATGGTCTTCAAGTTTAAACATTATTATTATTGATATTTTCAGTTTGTTATGTCATTGTTTTATTTTTGCAAAAATTTTTGAAACTCATATATTGTACGTAGTACCGAGTAATCTTCTACAAATGCATGGGTACATCTTTTACTCAGTGTCTTATCCTGACTCTAAAAAGTGTGTGTGTGTGTGTGGGGGGCAACTGTTTAGCATTTGCTTATGCGAGGGTTATTTTAAATGAAAAATACGCATAACAATAAAAGCCTTGAAAAGTAAGGGGGCTTGCCCCCCCCCCCCCAAGCATACGCTGCTGCTTCTACTCTATGATAATATAAGCAGTACAAGTATATTAGCACATATTTTGGCATATATTGGAATCAATTACGACCTTGGTTAGGTTTTAAGATTACGGAATTATTGATATTTTCAATTTATCACGTCTTCTGTTTTATTTTGGTAAAGATTTTAGAAACTCATAAGTTGTAGTATGGGTCTTATACAGTGTTAGCTCTTTTATTTTGCATATATTTATTCAATTTCATATATTTTGTAAATTTGCTTGCAAACAAGACCAGGACATTTTATTTTTCAGATCTACTCGTGAAGATAATTTTGTATAGCTAGAACAGATATTCTTTAACTTCTTTTTAGGAGCATTAAATTAAATATTTTAATAGAATATTTTGATTAACAATGTCATTTAGTATATTATAGGAATTTGCACATGATTGGGAATTTTAAATTGAACTTGACAACTTGAATGTTGCAAAGAACAATGTTTCATTTTGACAATCTAATTAATGCATGACTAATAAAAGAAGATTGATTTTGTGAGTTGTATAATATAAACAAAGCAAATAATTTTTAAATTGCATCTATGTAGAACAATTTTTCAAATGGGGAAAATTGGTTAGGTGCCATTGACACATAGCTCTCAAAATGAATAAATTATATCTATATATCACATCTAGCGTTTAATATTCTATGCTATTCAATAATACGAAGGAGATTTAAATATATTTAAATCTACTTGAATAATACCGAGATCGTCATTAAAACAAAATACTCCTTGCACAGGCGTAGTTCATTTTAAGCATCAACTATAACTTAGAATTTAATATTCTAAACTATCTAATAATACTAGTATACGATAGTAAATTTAACAGCTGAGTGATGATGAGTTCGTGTTATAAACTACTATATCTCCGTGCACAGGCGCAGTTCTCTGAAGCTACTATTGGTCGTCGATATTGACGTCAGGTGATGTCACATCATGACGTCGGAGTGGGTCCGGTGCTATTTATCCGCTCGTGCTAGTAAAGGCTCTATACACACACGCATATTTCCTTTTCCCCTTTAGCGTCGTGCGAAAGAGCATTTTATGCACTCTGATTGGGTGAAAGGTATCACTTGATTTGTACAATTTTTTTGACTAATTTCTTTTTCCCCTTTAACTTCGTCCTAAAGGAAATTTTACGCTCTCTGATTGGTGAATAGGGTCACGTAATGTATAAGATTTCTATGCTCCATAAGCATATAGAAACGGGGTGTCCAAATTAACACTTACTACGGCTCCGCCTATGGTCCTGCCCATACTGTAGAGAGGTTTCACGTGACGTCACGTCCATCTAGCGGAGAAAATCCTAAGTTCTCTTTGTACAAAAAAACGTTGAACTTGCATTAGGTTTATTGTAAAAGATACGTTTTTAAACTTTATCCAGCCGATATCAGATATAATCATAATTTTCTTAAGATAAAGTAATTGAATTTGAAAATGGCGGTTTGTGCCGTAATTAATTGTATCATTTTTTTTCATTCCCTCGAATAATTGAATATAAAGGGAATAAAATCAAGGACTTGTCTGTTAAAAGAAGCAAAGAATGGCCTTTAAGCATCAACAGAGAAGATTGGAATACTGAAAAATTTGCAGTGAACCCTCCCCCCCCCCCACACACACTTATCAAGACTTTTTAATGTTATGTGTATTTTTCATTTAAAATAACCCTGGCATAAGCAAATGTTAAACAGTTGCCCCCCCCTCCCACACACATACACACTTTTTAGAGTCAGGATAAGCCACTGGTGAGCATTTTATTCATGGTGAGTACATTATATGGCACAGTATGCTTTTCAATTTAAGTTTATTAAATCTTTAAAAAAGCGTAACCTTTTCTAGTTTTATATTTGTTTATACAATCATTGATTTATTAGCAACCAACTCAGTAATTTTTATCTTGTTTCATAAATCTAAAATTTAAAAAAAAATCAACAAATTAAAATCACTAAATTCAGTAGTAGATACCTGTAGGTTAATTTCGTTTGTGACAGACATGACATCAGATGTGTAATATAGCACATTTGACATAGAAGATAATATTTCTAGGAAAATAAATTTTATTCACAATATGTATATCTATATCACAGCTATTTCCTAGGGAAGTTTCAAAATCTCAATTTGTCTACTTATTTAATATAAAATTAAAAACCCATCGTGACAGACATCACATAAAACCGACATGAGATTGCAGTGACCATGAAGTTACATCAAAACTCTCTGAATTGGCAAGAGATTGATTTGTGGAAACATTTTTTTCCATATAATAAAGTTTCCGACTATTACCATATTGATTCTCAAAAACATTAAAATATAACTTTTCTGTGAGTAATCTTCATCCATCATAAGGATTTTCACCTCAAATTTCGTTTATTTTAGCTTAATATAAGCTTTTATATCCAGAATCTAGCTGCGAAAAATAAGATTTGTAATGTTGATTCATGGCGTTCTAGCTGTTGCTTGTACAAAGCAATCGTCTGCTCAAATGGTTGCTACGGGAACGTGACGTAGGTGAAACCTCCCTACAGCGTAATGAAAGATTAAAGGATGTAATGGAAACGAAGTGACGTTTGGGTAATTGGGTTTTACGTCACAATGGCCCTGCCACCGGTTCCGCCTAACCAGCGGATATTCACTGCAATGCACTCCCGCCAGAATACCACATGATACACACGTCAGGCGCGAATTTCAGGAAACCAGCAGATTCAGCTCGTCCGATTGATTTACTTTTCTTTTTCCATTCATTCGGAGCGCAGACTCCGAGCTACGAGGTTGTGATTTTGTGAAGCTGCTGCTTTTTGATTGTGGTGACTTTCTTTGCTTAAGTTTGGCGTGTTATATCTAGTTACGATAGAACACGTCGGGCTAAGCAATTACAGCTTTGTTGTGTACGGATTTCTCGCCATTTTGGATTCGTGCTTTTTCAACTTTGGAGTGCCACGTGTGTTTTTCCCACGTGGTAGTGCTATTGCTTTGATCGTTTCTACGCTGACGACATGGATTTGGATGCATTCGATACGGAAGCTACTCGCGGACTTGCTGGTGAGCTAGACGAAGATGGACTGCGGCCTCTCAGGGATGCCATGATTGAATATTGTGATACTCTGCCCAAGGATGGATTGATGCCCGCTTGGAAGGAAGAAGTGAAAAACGCTGTGAACTTTTGTGCACTGGCAATCTACACTCTGACGCTACACATCAGGGAGCTACTGACGAATGGACTACTCGGACGGGACGAGGACCAAGTCTCCAAGATTCTGGGTTCGTTTCTTTCTGTAAATTCTTTTTTGTTGGTCCAGAATTTGGATAGGTTTTATGCTAGTAATTTAAATGAGATTTATAACTGTGAAGGAAGTAATTCTAGTGATGTAATTAAATGTAAAATGATAGAACTAGGCTTAATTAAAGAAATTAAAGATGAAGATAAACTTAAACCTGTTGAAAATCCAAATAAAAAGAGGAGGATAGAGGGGCAATCTACTATGGATGCTCCTATTAAAAACCAGAATGGAGAATTGAACTTAAAATCTAATGACAAGGATAACATGGATTGTAGTGAAAAAATTGATAAAGATGTAAATGATAATGTTAAAACTAAGAGTTATGCTGAAATTGTCGCGCAACCTATAGTGTTCAAAAGTGCACCAAAACCAAAAACGGTTCAAAATAGTGACAGGCAAAATAGTGTAGTGGTTGAGAAAAAAGACCCAAAAGCGGAATGTTTTTTCATCAAGTTTAATGACAATTACCAGGCTCTCCTTAAAAAATTAAATGAAATCTCAGGTAATAAAGTATCTGGCAAGCTCACAGGAGACATGCTAAAATTGATTCCAAATGACGCTGACGCCTATAGGGTTGTACAACGCCATTTATCTAGTGAGAAAATCCCCTTCCACAGTTTAAACTTAAAGACGGAAAGGCCCAAAAAGGTAGTTTTGAAGGGGCTACCAACAAACTATAACATTGAGGAAATAAAAATCACTCTAACATCCGAAGGATTAGATGTAGTCCGGGTTTCTCAACTGAGAAACACAAAAACGAGATTGCCCCTGCCGATCTTCTTAGTCAGCATTAGGCCTACGGAAGACTGGCAGAGGGTATACCGACTGACAAGATTAGGATACTTGGCTGTGAAGGTAGAGGCCTTCAGAGCACGGGGCTTCAAAATCTGCTACCGGTGCCAGCAATTCAATCATTCCTCTGAGAATTGCAGCATGCCACCAAAGTGCCTTAAGTGTGCTGAAGAACACTTCACACGTGACTGCCAAAGACCAAGGACAGAGAAGGCAACGTGTGCTAACTGCAATGGAGATCACCCGGCGAACTTCAGGCAATGCCCGAAGAACCCCTGGAACAGAGGGAAGGCACCGGGGTATGCCCCCCCTCCCCCCAAAAATCAGATACCCCCTTGGAGGCAAAAGGCCCTCGGTCTAAACCCTCAGACACCCCATCAGGACTCCTCGCACTCTGTGCCACAGGTTAAAAGAACTCAAACTTCAGCACCTACCATATCGGTGCAAGAGCAGGCCCCTAAAACGTCGACCTCCAGAGAAATGACTGTGGAGGAAGTGAGAATAGCTCATGAAGACATAAATCAGAGGATAGCAATTGATGAAGCCGCCAAAGAGGCAAGAGAAGCAAAACAAAGATTAGAAAAAAAGGTTCAGGAATGGCAGAAAACTAAACGCGCCCGAGAAGAGCTCGCGCAAACACAGCAGTTAGACAAATCGGCTGAAAAAAAACAAAAGACTACCGAGGTCCAAAAGGATACTCACAAAACAGATCAAACCGCGGTTGAGGCTGAGGAAATTGTAGCTGAGACTGAGGAAATGGAAGCTGAGACTGAACTTGCTGATAAATCCAATGATGAAAAGATGGATGAAATCCTCAACCTCGTCAGAGGATTTATCAGTATGTTCAACCTAGACGATATAAAACATCTGTTGATGCAGCTCGCTGAGTTAATTAAAAAAAAGAGCGATCCAATGCAAATGGTCTTTGAGGCTTTTAAATTAATCGCGGAATTTAATAAAAACAGTGAGAAACAAACCCGCCATGAATAGGTCCCAAAAAGAAAGTTTTAAAATAATATTTTGGAATGCGAACGGCATATCTCCAAGAATAAATGAACTTAGGAGCTACGTAAATGAAAATGATGTAGATGCCCTGCTAATCCAGGAAACTAAAGTTAGAGAAAACAAAAAACTAAATATAGCAAACTATAATAGCTATCATACCCTTAGCTCAAATATAACTGCTAGAAATCCCCATGGAGGAACAGCAATATATATTAAAAGTAATATTCCCCACGAGGAAATAAACAACATAAATCTTCAAGGTATAGAAAATACTAGTATAAAAATTAAAATAAATAATGTAAACCCATTTATCCTAACTTCAATATATGTCAAAAACATGAGTGGTATAAATGTAGCTGCGCAGCTGGAACTGCTTTTCTCGCGATATCCAAACACAATACTCGCGGGCGACTTCAATGCACACCACCGAGCGTGGGGCAGCAGGAGAGCCAACACACGCGGTACACAGATACATAGATTGCTAAACACAACAAACACTGACATCATTGCACCGTCGAGACCAACCTGCTTCTCAGGTGCCAATGGCTCATTCATAGACTTTGTCCTAACGAGAAACATAGAATACGCTCACACAATTGATACCCTGGATGAATTCGACTCGGATCATCTACCGGTACTGGTGACATTCGATTTGAACACTCCCCTTCCAGCCTCTCTGGGACAAGAGAGGGTGAACTGGAACGTTTTCAAAAGAGCACTTTTCGAGCCGCATTTAGCAGTAACCAACATTATGAGCACGGCGGATATTGACTCTGCCACGCACACACTCACAACAGAAATCAGGAGAGCTATTGCATCTGCCACAACACATCGTGAGTCATCAAAAATGCCAACTCTTTCCCACCATGTCAAACAGTTAGTTAAACAGAGAAATAGAATGCGTAAGACATGGCAGGCTAACAGAGACCCTACCCTTAAAAGGGAGCTTAATAGACTCACGTGTAAAGTCAGTGAAAAAATTGTCGCAGAAAAGCAGCAACAGTATAAAGAATTAATCGAATCCCTTAGCCAGGAAGACGTATCGCTCTGGCAATTCGCTAAAAGACACAGAAAACCTCAAATTAAACTCCCGCCACTAATAGATGGCGCTAATATTGCGTACTCAGACGAAGAAAAGGCAGAGGCGCTTGCTAGGCATTACGAAAAGCAATTTGAACCAAACCACGATCTAATGTGTCAGGACACCCTAAGAATGGTTAGACAAACTCTAAACAATTTCAGGAACTCCCTGGTCACGGCTGAGATTAACCCAGCCACCCCGCAAGAAATAGTAGAGATTATCAAAAACCTTAAAAACCGTAAAAGCCCAGGGCACGACAAAATCAGGAATATCGCGGTAAAAAACCTACCCTTAAATATAATATTTTACTTGACCATCTTAATAAATAAAATACTAGAACTAAATTATTTCCCCAAAGAATGGAAGGAAGCGATAATTATAGCGATCCATAAACCTGGTGAGGATGCCTCAATTCCAGCCAACTACAGACCAATCAGTTTGTTGCCGACACTTAGTAAAATTACTGAGAAAATAATTCTTAAGAGACTGAACACGCACCTTAGTGAGAATGACATTATCATTCCGGAGCAGTTTGGATTTCGGCCAAAACACTCCACCACTCATCAATTGCTGAGAGTGGTAGAGTACATTTCTTCTGGTTTTAATAATAAGACACCCACAGCTGCGATTTTTCTTGACATCCAAAAAGCCTTTGATAAAGTGTGGCACTGTGGATTAGCTTACAAATTGATCACTCTAAAAGTCCCTGACGCACTTGTCAAACTTTTAATTTCATACCTAAATAACAGACACTTTCAAGTCAGAGTAAAAAATAACTTATCTACACCCAAGCTCATTAAAAGTAGTGTACCGCAAGGATCCATCCTGGGCCCGACACTCTTTAACATATATCTAAATGACATTCCCAGGACCCCAGACACGGAGCTGGCACTCTATGCAGACGACAGCGCGATACTTGCAAAACACCCTTACGTCTCAGTAATGCACAGACAGCTACAACAACACTTAGACATACTCCAAACATGGCTGGAAAAATGGAGAATAAAATTAAATCCCAATAAATGTCATTGGATTTATTTCTCAAGAAAACGTAAACCTCCGCCTCCTCTGTACATAAACAACCATGCCCTAAAAGCGGAAAAATCTACTAAATACCTAGGTGTAACGATAGACTCCCACCTAACTTGGAAACTGCACGTAACGAACATAATCAAAAAAGCGTATATAACCATAGGAGCCTTATACCCAATGATAGGAAACGGAAATCTAAGTTATCAAAATAAACTCCTAATTTATAAATCGGTCATCTGCCCGGGAATGCTGTATGCAGCACCCGTATGGGGATATGCCTGTAAAACTACCATAGACTTATTAGAGACAAGACAAAACAAAACCCTAAGGATTATAAGGAAAGCCCCTAGATACTTAAGAAACTCGGTAATTAGGAAAGACTTCAAAATAAAAACTGTTAGAGCCCAAATCAAAAAGCTAGCGCTTAAATTCTACAAAAATCTGCCATCTGTCCCAAATGAACTATTATTTAATCTGCATGACTATGATCATCGCAAGGCTAAATCTCGTAAGAGACCCCGCTCGGTACTTAACTTTGATATTCGGTACTAGGAACGTCCCACCTTAATCAGTTGATATTAAAGAAAACTCGCGATCTTTGGTTTTCTACAAAATGTTTAAAATCCTAAACTGCTAAAATGCTAGGTTACCCTCAGATCTGCATCAACCCCCCCAATCTGCTTAAACTCTTAATGTGCAACAAACTGCCACACTAGGAGCTAGGACAAATAATAAAAACAGTAAATCAAAAACCTCGAACCTCCAACTATGGACCAATGAAATAATGTCACAGTATGAAGATAAGAACCACACCTAGAGATTGGAGATTAAAGGCGCTTCGCGCCTGGTGCTCTGTTCTGGACGAAACTCTATGAAACTTTTCTTTTTGTCTGTTTGTGTGACGGCGGTAGATATGTGGTTGCAGATGAATGAATAGAGTTCTTTATTTTCTTCATGCGGAAATGTACAGTTCAATTAGTTTATGTGTGATTTTGATGTTGAAAATACACACACACATATATATTGTATGATCAAAAACATAGTGTGGTAATTGCAGGAGGGAGTTGACCTTGATTGAAAGAAGTTTGATTAAAGAATGCTAAAAAACTTTTTCCTGTGGTGGTCAAGCTAAAGTATGAAACGTAAAACATTGACAAACTTGATGTTTACATTTGTGACCTTTAAACTGCCAAGCGAGGGTAAATGCCCCCTTGCGCTCCCCTATGGACGCCCATGGCAAAGCGCAAATATAATTTTTCTAGGGGTGCAAACTATATGATGATACATACAATATCGAGCAGCTTGAAATCTACATTTGTGATTTTGAATGTCCTAGGGGAGAAGAACAAGTGCACCCCTTGCCCTCTTCTATGGGCGCCCATAGAGCTTTTTTCATGGTGACAAACTGAAAGTTGAGGCGTTCAATATCGATTAGCTAACAAGTCTAATGAGTCATCTATGGGAGGGCAAGTGTTCTACTTGCTCTTCACTATGGGCGCCCAAGTAACATTTTCCAATAGGGCAAAATTAAGGATGAGGAGTTTAATATCTGCTAACTTGAAGACTACATTTGCAACCTTAAGCGTCCACATTAGGGCAAGTTTTCCCTTGCGTTCCCTTATGGGCGCCCATGGCAAGGACACCCATAGATTTAGTTCCATCGGTGACACATTCAAAGATGAGGCGGTTCATATCGACTTGCTTGTAATCTACATTTGTAACCTTAAACGTACACAGTAGGGCAAGTTTCACATTGAGTTCCCTTATGGGTGCCCATAGCAAGGACACCCATAGAATTAATATTCCATCGGCGATAAACTCAAGGATCAGGCGTTCCACATCGACTAAACTGAGACTTGCATGTCTAACATTGAACGTCTATGGGACGGCAAGTGTAATCCTTTCCTACCACTGTGGGCGTCCATGTAACATTTTTCAGGAGCGAACTCAAGGATGATGCATTCAATATTGACTAGCTGGTAACCTACATTTGTAATCTTGAATATCCTGTTAAGATTAACTGCTCCCTTGCCGTGCTCTATGAGCTCCCTGCTTATACTATTGTCCTCAGGACAGAACCTAACGGAGCCGAAGTTTCGATCTCCGCAGGGATGGTAAACTGTCTTTCCAGACCCTCCAAATGTCTCTGTGACATATTGAAGCATTGCACACTTGCCATGGGCGCCCATAGGGGATGTTGAAAGTTGCGAATATCAAACTAATGAATAATGTACGTCTTGTCCTTAAGATTGTCCCCGCTGGAAAAAGTTCTATTGACGTCCTTGCCATGGGCGTCCATAGACGTAAGGGAGCATCCATACGTAAGGGGGCGTCCATAGACGTAAGGGAACGTCCACAGACGTAAGGGAACGTCCACAGACGTAAGGGAACACTTGTCTTCCAGTAAACATTCAAGGTCACGAATGTAGATGTCAAACTAGTAGATATTGTACGTCTCATCTTTGAGTACGCTCTTAGAAAAAGCGCTATGGACACCCTCGCCACGGGAGGCCATAAAAATTTTGGAAGCCACAAACGTAGGTATCAAGCTAATCGATATTGTGCGTCTTGTCCTTGAGTTTGACTCTGCTTTAATAAGTTCTATGGTCACCTTTGCCATGGGCGCCCATAGGGGACAGCATGGGGACGGTTGCCCTCCCTTAGGCGTTCAAGATCCCAAAGCAAGTATCAAGCTAGTCGATATTATACGTCTCATCTTTGAGTTTAAGTTTTCCCCTTTGAAAAAATTCTATGTGTGCCCTTGCCATGGGCGCCCATATAGGAGCGAGAGGGGCACTTGCTCTCCCGGGGAAGGTCAAGGTCACAAATGTAGGTATCAAGCTAGTACATAATTATGTCTCATCCCTGAGTTTGGCCATCCCAGTAAAAGTTCTATGTTCGCCCTTGAATCCTACTCCTACGAAACAAGGTCGATCCCTTCCTGCAGTTACAGCACTATATTTTGATCGCACTACATTTTTGACACACACACACCCTCTCCCTTATTCGTGCTCTAATCACGTTAATTATAAAATGTTATACTTAATTCTAATTTTTTTTTTCAGAATCCATCTACATATAGAATTTCATGGCTATACGTACTCTCTCTCTCTCTTGTAAAATCTCTAATTTTGAATAATTTGTGTTTTATTCACATTGATTTCAAAATATTCTACCATTCTGTAGAAAATTAGAAAGAGTTAATTTAAACACGAATAATTCGAAATTAGATATTTTAGGACAGATAGTACGTACAGCCATGAAATTCTATATGCATATGCATTGGTAATGGAATTAGGTAGAACATTTTGTAATTAACGTGATTAGAACTCGGATGAGAGAAAGAACGTCAAAATATAGTGTTGTAATTGCAGGAGGGGGTCCACTTCGTTCAAAAGGAGTGGGATTCGGGATTCAAGGGCGTTCATAAAACTTTTCCTGGAATGTCCAAATTCAAGGGTGAGAGGTAAATATATCTAGTATCATGATACCTACATTTGAGACCTTGAACGTCCACGAGAGGACAAGTGCCCCTCGCGCTCCCTTACGGACGCCCATGGCAAGAGCGTCTATAGAACTTTTTCAGGGGGTAAACTGAACGGTGAGATGTACAATATCGACTAGTTTGATACCTACCTTTGAACATCCACGGGATGGTAAGTTCCCCCTCACGCTTCCCGATGGGCGCCCATAGGGGACAATAACATTTATCAATATTAATACAATAATATTAACAATAATCGAATATAGATATCAATCTAATCAATACTGTGCGTCACATCCTTGTGTTTTTCGCGCTGGTAAAAGTTCTATTAGCGCCCTCACCATGGGTGCCCGTAGGGGAGAGCAAGGGGCCACTTGCCCTACTGTGAACGTTCAAGGTCACAAATGTAGGTATCAAATTAGTAGATATTGCACTAATCTTTCAGTATATCCTCCTTGGAAAAATTTCTATTGACGCCTTTGCCATGGGCGTCCGTACAAGATGTTGATAATAAGGTGTTGCCCACAGGGTGTGAAGCTAGTCTATATTGTTGCCCTTGAATGTGCCCCCCCGCTGGATTAAGTGCTATAAACGCTTTTGTCATGGGCGCCCATAGGGAGTCTTGAGGGGGAACTTGCTATCCCGTCGAGGTTTAAGTTCACAGATGCAGATATCAAGCTAGTCGATGTTGTATGTCTCACCCTTCAGTTTTCCGCCTATAAAAGTTATATGGGTGCCCTTGCTATGGGCGCCCATAGCAAAGGTGGCTATAGAACTTGAAAGCGTGGGGAACTCAAGGACGAAACGTACAATATCAATTACCTTGATGCCTACATTTGTGGCTTTCAAAATCTTTATGGGCTCCCATGGCAAGGACGTCCACAGAGTTTCTTCCAAGAGTATACACAAGGATGAGACGCGCAATATCTACACCTACATTTGGGACCTACATTTGCTTGACACCTATACATTTGGGACCTTGATGTTCACGGGAAGGCAAGTGCTCCCTTATGGGCGCCTATGCTAAGGACGTCAGAATAACTTTTTCCAGCGCTCATAGACGAGACGTACAGTAAGTATTTATTAGTTTGATATTCGTGATGTTCACCATCCCTATGGGCGCCCATGACAAGTGTTGTTGTTGAGACCCAGACCGTCCGATCTACCAGAAAGATGTAAGGTATCTGTTTGGACGGCCGGGAAGGGCCATTCAATTTAAACCGGAACCCAGTGGAGGTGGCATCCACAGGGACCGTACCCTCTTTCCCCTACCACCAACCTCTCGGAAGGACTTACAGACGCACATGTTTAACGTGATCGTACTCCACGTAAACACGGCGGCAGTTTTGGCAGTGGCAGGAATCGAACCCGGGCCTACTGAGTTCAATCAATTCCAGCGCGCTAACCATTGGACTGTCGTGCCCCACCCCATGGCAAGTGTTGAAGACCCAGAACGTCCGACTCATCCAGAGGACTTGAGCAACAAATTGGACTGCCGGCACCCCATGGCAAGTGTGCAATATTTCAGCTTTTTATGTCACAGAGACTTTTGGAGGGTCTGGAAAGACCGTTTACTACATCTGAGGAAATCGAAAGTTTGACTCCGTTAGGTTCTGTTCTGAGGGCCATAGTATATTGGCTGGGATCACATGCGATGGGAGCCCGTAGAGGACTGCAATGGATCACTTAAGCTGAACTGGATATTCAAGGTTACAAATGTAGGTTACAAGCTAGCGATATTGAACGCTTCATCCTTGAGTTCCCTCCTGGAAAATGTTACATGGGCGCTCATAGTAGAGGGAAAGTATGACACTGGTCATCCCATAGACGTTAATTAATTTAATTCTAATTTACACGGTAATGCATTTTAAACGTGACTAAATTGTTTAAATGTAAATGATATATCCATATTAAAAGAGGAAAAAAATTGCAAGACTTTCTTGCGCTGTTCGTATGACTTGGGCATGGAAAAAAATTAACATAATAATGTTCATTTGTCATTTTTACAATAAACGGAGTAACTCCTAATACTAGTAGTTTGATAGCCTTGAACAGATTTAAATAGAAAAAAATAGAAAATAAATAATATAAAATATATATATATATAAAATATTAAAATAGTAAATCCAATGGTAGAATTAAAGAAGTAACTCATAATACACTGTCTTAAAATATATATATACATGTGTGTGTATCAAAATCGAATGAACACACGAATTGAACTGTAAATTTCCACATGAAGAAACCAACTCTCTCATCATTCATCTGCGGCCAAACACCAACGTGACGACATACAAAAAGAAACCAACTGTCTTCATAGAGTTTCGTCCAGAACAGAGCACCAGGCGCGAAGCGCCTTTAATCTCCAATCTCTAGGTGTGGTTCTTATCTTCATACTGTGACATTATTTCATTGGTCCATAGTTGGAGGTTCGAGGTTTTTGATTTATTGTTTTTATTATTTGTCCTAGCTCCTAGTGTGGCAGTTTGTGGTACATTAAGAGTTTAAGCAGTTTGGGGGAGTTGATGCAGATCTGAGGGTAACCTAGCATTTTAGCAGTTTAGGATTTTAAACATTTTGTAGAAAACCAAAGATCGCGAGTTTTCTTTAATGTCAACTGATTAAGGTGGGACGTTCCTAGTACCGAATATCAAAGTTAAGTACCGAGCGGGGTCTCTTACGTGATTTAGCCTTGCGATGATCATAGTCATGCAGATAAAATAATAGTTCATTTGGGACAGATGGCTGATTTTTGTAGAATTTAAGCGCTAGCTTTTTGATTTGGGCTCTAACAGTTTTTATTTTGAAGTCTTTCCTAATTACCGAGTTTCTTAAGTATCTAGGGGCTTTCCTTATAATCCTTAGGGTTTTGTTTTGTCTTGTCTCTAATAAGTCTATGGTAGTTTTACAGGCATATACCCATACGGGTGCTGCATACAGCATTCCCGGGCAGATGACCGATTTATAAATTAGGAGTTTATTTTGATAACTTAGATTTCCGTTTCCTATCATTGGGTATAAGGCTCCTATGGTTATATACGCTTTTTTGATTATGTTCGTTACGTGCAGTTTCCAAGTTAGGTGGGAGTCTATCGTTACACCTAGGTATTTAGTAGATTTTTCCGCTTTTAGGGCATGGTTGTTTATGTACAGAGGAGGCGGAGGTTTACGTTTTCTTGAGAAATAAATCCAATGACATTTATTGGGATTTAATTTTATTCGCCATTTTTCCAGCCATGTTTGGAGTATGTCTAAGTGTTGTTGTAGCGGTCTGTGCATTACTGAGACGTAAGGGTGTTTTGCAAGTATCGCGCTGTCGTCTGCATAGAGTGCCAGCTCCGTGTCTGGGTTTGCTGAAATTCCCGCCTAATGTATGTATCACGTGATATTATGGCAGGAGTGCGTTGCGGTGACTAGGCGTTTATTTCCACCTATACATACTGCTAGAACCCTGTATCAATATATGCAATTTTGTGACCTCTCCCACCCAATCAGCGTGCGTAAAACTTTCTTTAGTACAAGGCTAAAGAGGAAAATAAAATATTCCCTTGCCTTGCAACTGCGGAATGATCAATTTTTGTCATGGCAAAGAACATAAACCGTGACATCTCACCTCAGTTTAAAAATCATGGTTTCATCTTTGAAAATTTCGAAATTTGTATTGAATACTGAAGTTCTAATTAATCTCTGATCTGCTGTGATATGCATACATTTTATTTCATAACAGATTTTTCCATATTAAAAATGCTTTGGTAAGCTATCACAAAACACATGTTAAAAATTTAATTACAATTAATGCATTCTATAAACTTGGTTAAGAATAATGCGTAATTTTTTAATAGTACACTTGAGCTTATTGTAGTCATTTTATTTTGTTATACGAATATGACTATCCTTTGTTTAAAATGAACTTGTTTTAATTCAATCGGAGTTCCAAGTTTATCTCTAGCCATATTTAAAAATATATATTGTTTTACATACAGAACTATATACATGTTTGAGATAGCATTTGCGCGTAAAAATGTTAATAATGGATGGTCATTTATTGAATTGTGCAATGTTATGTATAATTTGTGTTGAATGAAGATTGAATTTGTGCTATATTCTCTAGCATACAAAATAATTAGATTATGCAGCACACAAAGTAATTTATAATTACAATTTCATGCTTTTATTTCGTATGTTATACTTCTGTTTTTACTGGAATCTGACTAATTTTCAACAAGGACATGTGGCTGATTCTTTATGTACAGGACAATAGCTATCTTCCAGCTCCAAAGTAGTAAATATTGAGGCAGAATGAATGGGCGATGTCACCAAAGCCTTGTGTTGAGTCAATCTCTACTGCCATTTTGAGTCATTTTTGTTATGACTGAAAAGGCAACAGATTGAGGTAGTTGCTAACTGCTATTTACAAGTTTATCCACATGCCACACTCTCCCGGCCACACTGAAAGCTACCATTAGCCTATGGGTTGGTCGTGTGGTCTGGGTTTTCTACATTCCACACTCTTACCTTACACCTCTCTGTTACCTTACACCTTTCTGGTAGGTCGGACGGTCTGGGTAACAACAACAACATGCCACACTCTTTCTTCCCGGCCGTCCAAAGGGTTACCTTACACCTTTTTGGTAGGTCGAACGGTCTGGGTCTCAACAAACATGCCACGCTCTTGGCAGCTGCATGTCACTCAGTGAACCAGTTGCACTTTTTGACAACCTGAAAGAGGTAAGGTAAGTCGGTAGAATAGCCCACACCCCATTTTTCTAAGTACAAAATTTGCGCCAAGGTGGCGCATTTCCCCGTCTTTTGAAATTGACTTCTCCCAACTCAAGTGATGTAGTTTCCCGTGTTTTAAAATAGGCTCCGCCTACCAATCTGACGTATTCTAGTTTTATGAACTGGAATTTTGAATGGAAATGAAAGTGCAATTGAATGTTAATAAAAGGGAATAATGCTTATTCAATGTGAATAATACTCATAAAAAACTTACAAAATATGATTTTTGTGCATTATAAAAATGTTGCGTAATGGTAGAATAAAAAACTTAAAATTTTCGAAACCATATTTAAACACGCGATACTTAAAATAATTTTTTATTTTAAAACAATATCCAAAAGTTATAACTGGAAACATCGAAAATTTAATTTAACAATACTTAGAAAAAATACGAAAATTTAAAAAAACGTTTGTACTTTAACAAAATTTAAGGAAAAGCAGAACTTAGAAAAAAGTTTGTACTTTAACAAAATTTAAGAAAAAACGATACTTAGAAAAGCATTTGTACTTTAACTAAAATTAAGAAAAAACAGAACTTGGTAAAAAGATTGTACTTTACCAAAATTTAAGAAAAAACGATACTTAGAAAGACGTTTGTACTTTAACTAAAATTAAGAAAAAACAGAACTTAGAAAAAAGATTGTACTTTAACGAAATTTAAGAAAAAATAGAACTTAGAGAAAAGAATGTACTTTAATGATATTTAAGAAAAATCAGTACTTAGGAGAACCATTTTAAAAACATGGGAAAATACAAAAGATAATTTTAAAACACTGAACGAATAAATAAAAGAACTAACCTTTATGTGACAGAACACATTTCACACTGCAATCCAAAAATATTGACTGATACATATATCCATATTTACATATTGCATCCATTATTATTACATTAATATATCCATATTACATCCACACTGGAACACGTTTTCTTGAGCATACAATTATATTCAACACTGGAACACGTTTCACACTCCAATCCAATTAAATCTATAAAAATCTGCATATTTAATGAAAATTTGCGTAAAATGTTAATGTATATGAATTACGAGGAATATTTTAAATATTTATTCCAAAAAGTTTGTAGAAACAAATCTTTGCAAAAAAGATCTATAAAAACAAGAGTCAACAGAGAGAGAGATGATGAAATACACAGAAGACTATTGAAATGCAGATTCCCAAAATGTTGCGCGCTGATTGGATGTCCGGAAAGGCTACCAGCTTGGCGAAATAAACGGAACGAAATGTAACCCTGTGCCGGTGCATGGCGCCAAATTGGCGTGCTTTTGTACTTGAAATTTGTGGTGTGGGCTATTCTACCGATCAACCAGAAAAAATTACCTTCTAATTTATTTTTCCGTTTATACACCACACAGAAAAACTCCTTACCACATGCACATCATTTGGCACATAAAACTAACCGACTGTAAAAGACGAAGGTATAAGTTGCATCGCGCATTAAAACACTTTCTTGCCGCTGTTTCAATTCATCAAAAATAAAAAAAAGTTTCAACCACCTTTCACGCAAAAATAGCAATTTATCATGCAAATATTATAGATTGCAAAAGGTTCTGGTGTAAGTTGAACCAGCATTCATAAAATAGTGTAACATGTTTTAAGCAAAAATCTATAAACCAACCAACCTGTCAGAGTAAAAGATGCGAGTGATAGTAGATTGTGCCAGACTAGAAATCGGAAGTCATTAAAATGGTACACTGTCCTTTTTCTTTATTCGTTTGGCGAGTATTTAGGAAGACAGAAAAATATACGCATACTGGATTGTGTGTGGCTAGAGATTTATAGGGAATGACCAAGCTGCTTAGAATGATTTAATAGAATTTTATTGCATATTTTAAATTTAAACTAAATAAAATCGCCAGGCTTAGGATCAGGATTGAAAATTTGAGTTTTGTTATATTCATTTGACAATAAGATGTGGATTGTAGTAAACTTACCATGACGGTTTAACATCATTTAACATGACTTTTGTGGCCACAGTGTAAGTTAATCATTGAATTGTAAGGACATGCAGTTTTTAAAATAGAACATTTAGAACATGCAGTTTTTTAAATAGGTCTGTACATCTGGCAAAATTAACTAGACTGGGGTATAAAAAAAGCTGCAAGTCTCTGCTAAACACTGATAGATCCAGTGGGAGGACTAGTGGCTTTCACCCCCCCCCCCTCTAAATGAATAGTCTTGTACATACTAGATAAAATAATGTTTTCACTTCTATTCTCCAGAATATAAGTCGAACCCCAGGTTTTTTTTTCCAGTATGGTAGTTGCATTGATTTAAATTATATATATATATATATATTGTTTAGTTGTATTTTTGTGCATGCATAAATCAGGGTTCATCCTAGGTGCTTTTCACAGGGTGCCCCCCCCCCCCCCCCCCCCCCCGGCTGCCCTTAGAAATTAGAAAACCCGCCCCACTACCCTCAGAAATTAGAAACCCGCCCTGCATGCTGTCCAGTACTATAATTTTGTGCCCTGGCATCAAAAAATGCAGCCCTTCTTTTAAAAATGACACTTCTCCATATATTCTCAAATTTTCAAAACATCGAGAAATGTGCGACATTTTTTCTCATTTATAATTTATTAAAGCTACGGCAGCATTTTTGGCAAAGTAATTTTTTTAAATTTATAATTGGGCCCTTTTAAAAGTATGTGCCCTTTTTCGGAAGGTAGCACACTGCCCTTTTGAAATCCTAGAATGAACTCTGTATAAATCAGCATTAATATGTCTAGAAGTGATGGTAGATGAATATATAAAAAAGTACCCATGGATAATTAAGTTATTATAGGAAAAAAAAAAAATACTAATTTAAATGAAGTTTTTTATTTCTCAATGTACCTATGAAAGACTATAGTGTTGAATACTTCTGTGTAAGATTATTTCAATTTTATTACTTCCTACTAGTATTAGAGCTACTAGTATTAGAGCTAAGTATTAGAGTAAGTCCTACTAGTATTTAAGCTACTTTTAATGAGTGAAAAAGCAAAGTTTAATTAGTTGATTAGTGGTATATTTAATTTCTTACCTTCTTTAGTTGATTTTTATATATATTAGTTAAAATAGTTTTCTGTGTATTGTATTTTTCCATATATGATGTTTTTTAATCTGTTTAACTAATAAATTCAAGGGTGATTGATAGAATAATAAATAGAGAAAAATCCAGTAGTGTTTGTAGCCAAATTTGGTAACCTACGACATCTCTGACACCCAATCAGTACTCCACGTTTTTTACCACTTTACAACATAGTTGAAAGGTGTTTATGACTTTGTTCATTCTGTCTGTCTGTCTGTCCGTTAGCACGATAACTGCCGTAAAAATGACTTTATCAAAATGAAATTTTAGTATGTTTTTCAGACGGTCTGTGGGACCTATGGGAATATAAATAAATAATATCACACAATTAGTTTTTTATTGAACCCGGGTGGAAAAAATGAAATACATTGAACCCTAGGGGACCTAATTTTTCAAACATTTTTTAAGCTAATTTAAAATTCACAAATTGCTTCGAAATTTTTAGGAAATATTCACATTATCCCATAAAATATATATAAAAAATTTCAGTAAAATATGTTACTTAAAAATTATTTAATATAGGGAGAAAAACAAATTCAATTAAATTCTGACTTTTGGGATATCCTCCAGAAAGAAAAAAGAGATATATTATATAATAAATATCTTTCCAAGAGTTTAATCATTTTGTATATGAGAGAGGCTTCACATTTAAAAATAAATTTGGTAGATAACAATTTTTCAAATTTGTTTTTAATTTTATATAACTCTTCGTGATATACTTATTTGATGGCATTTTTAATGCACTTTCCTACGTCCTAGAGAGTTAAAATTTAGGGTACTTGCGTATTATCGCAACCATGACAAAACGTAATTGATGTATCGTCCAATAAAGGTCCCGATCGATTCCAAGGACAACATGCAACAAAGTGATCTGTATGAGGACCCACGTTCGAGCGGGCTTGAACTGGTTGGGGGACGTACGCACCGCTGGGACTGTGTCGTCAGACAGGCCGGCTTCGCCGGACCAAGTCACAGAGCATACTAGACTCGCTTCTGGGTTTTTCTGCTCGTGGGTCCTCATACAGATCACTTGGCTGCATGTTGTCACGGTCCTTGCGCCGTGCGACGGTCCCAGAAGCGAGTCTAGTATGCTCTGTGACTTGGTCCGGCGAAGCCGGCCTGTCTGACGACACAGTCCCAGCGGTGCGTACGTCCCCCAACCAGTTCGAGCCCGCTCGAACGTGGGTCCTCATACAGATCACTTTGTTGCATGTTGTCCTTGGAATCGATCGGGACCTTTATTGGACGATACATCAATTACGTTTTGTCATGGTTGCGATAATACGTAAGTACCAAATTTAGTACACACCTTAAATTTGTTGAACATTTTATTCCACAAAAATTTGGTGGATCTTTAAATATAGATCATACATTTTTTTCGAAATGGCCAGCAAATAATCCCCATTGACTTCTATAAATCATTGTTGTAATATTGTTAAAAATTCTGATGTGGGCAGCATATGTCTTTCCCTGCAGACTTATATTCACGTTCTCTTTATTTCTTCAATAATAATTTGTGTTTATCTGCACAAAATAACAGCCATAAGTATTTTAAGTGACATTGAATTTGCACGTTAAACTTAAATTTGGTTCTCATTTGATAGCTGGACTTCTTGTCAAAGGTGGAGTAGCGAAAACGCGAAAAAACTAGAATATCTCAAGAACGGCTAGTCTTAGAGTAATGGGGTTAGTCTTATTCTTTTTGTTGTCAAAAATCACATATAAAATAGGAATTTAATTGATATAATTGAGCACACGTAGTCCTTTATTTTCATATTAACGATTTTTGCGGGCCATTTTGCAAAAATAGCCCGTTACTTTTTCTTGAATCGTACTAGAATAACCTACAAATGATTTATGTACCAAATTTTGTTAAATTTGGTATATAAATCACTTGTAGGTCATTGAAATATACACCAAATTTTGTTAAATTTGTTCCATTAGTTTTTAGCTAGAGTGGATAAAGGCAATTTCTGCCGGCCATTTCGCAAAGAAGGTAGATTCTTTTATTACGAATCGTACTATAATCTAATGAACATCAGGCTTTCCCACAAAAAACATACCTACCAAATTTTATGAAACTCGGTCCATTAGTTTCTCAATTAGAGTGGATGTAATATCCTTACAGACACACAGAAACATACACAGATATACCCTTACACACACAGACGTCTTCCTAAAAATAGTTTTTTCGTGTTCTAGAAGTCCCAAAACGTGCAGATCCTTCGAAAATTCGAGTTCCGATCTTCGGCACGATTCCGATACTTTGAATACATACACACACACACACACATATATTATCTGCGTATCTGTGTATTATCTGTGTATTTAAATTTCGTGCCTATGCAATTACAATAGTTGTGATTTTAAATGATCCCTAAACTTTTATTATTTCTTCAACGAAGCCTAATTTTAACTTATGCAGAATGCAAATATCTAAAGCGATTGTAAGGCGAGTTACATAAGAATTGCTGAATTTTTTTCACACAAAATTATTTAGCTCTGGAGTCTGGAATACAAGTTATATGAATGAAATATTCATTGATTTTGCATAGAGAATCAGATGATTTATATTTCGATACAGTTTTAAATATTTAAGTATAATAAATTACTGTAGTACTGTGATAATGTAAAAGATATCACTACTGAATGTATCACATTTTAAAAATTATTAAATGAAATTGCATTTCAGTTGGAAAGTGTTTCATAATCAATGCTTATGCATGATTGATCTTTCTTGTTTTTGGTTGCAGCAATTTTTTTGGAAACTGGCATTTCATTATGTTTTTTCACCCCTTTTTTGTTCAATATGTTTTAACTTAAAAAAAGAAAAAATAAACTTTGTTGAATGATCTTATGATTACATTTTGATCAGTTTTTGTTCTTGTGATTGAATTTTTGAGTGTTGATTAAGTTTCCTAATGGCAAATGGTTTGTTCAGCACATGTTAACATTTATTATTATTTTGTAATTCTTTGTTGAGCGATTTTATGATTATATTTTGATAATTTTTTGAATTTGTGATTTAATTTTTAAGTGTTGTTTAAGTTTCCTTGTGGCAAATGGTTTTGTAAGTGCCAAATGGTTTAGGAAAATGTAGTCGTATGGATTATGGTGAGAATGAGTCCAGTATAAAATTTTATTATATGCTGCAAAGGTAAAAAAGAAGTGAATGGTGCGTAATGAAAAGGTTAGTGATATATATGCATGTTCGAATGAAATTTTATTACATGCTGGAAAGGAAAGGTAAGAAAGCAATTATTGATTAGTGACTAATGAAACGGTTAACAAGTGATAAATATGAATGCCCATTTGAGCAGAGGAAGAGGAGTCTACATAAAGGTTTTTACTTATTTACCCTGTGTTTTGATTACATTTAAATAAAATCTTGTTTACGTTAATCAAAATGTAATCATGTCTTTTGTATTTTCATGTGTTTTTGAAATGGGTTTCTTTAACAATCTCGTACAATCGTGCTTTTGAATTTTTTTTTAGGTCTAAAAATTTTTTGAAGTATTGTGCCTTTGAAATTTTTAAGTATAGTGTTTTTTTAATTTTGGTAAAGTATCTTTTAATATTTTGGTGAAGTACAATCATTTTTGGTACAGCTTCGGTATAAAGAATTTCGATTTGGTGAGATTCTTGGAATAATAAATTGTGAAAAGTGCAAAATTTAAGTTATGGCTCCCTAAAATAAAGCATTTAAAAAAAATACTTTTATTTTAAAGGGGTCTTTTTGATAAGTGAAAAATTTTGAAATTTTTTATGTTTTCTTTAATTTCTCTGTTTTTGCTCTTCTCTTTAAAGCTCTACTAATTTTACTTAAATTTTTCTCAGCCATAGGTAATGGAATGAAAATTATTTTCAAATGTGTTAAAATAGTTGAGAAACTATTCATTGCTGCAATTTGAATTAAAAATTGTTAGAACCTTAGACCATTTACACTTTACATGCTACCCCCCTCCCCCCTTTGAAGTGAAGGTAATTGTGAAGTTAAACTATCATTAAATACATTCTCACATGTTTGATCTCATACTGGCTATGGCACCACTCTTGATAGGACCACACATTTTTTAAACACTGAGAAGCACTTTTATTTTTGTTTACCCTTTAGGCACCAATGTAGTGCTGGCGCAACAGCAATTTCCTCTTATCAGCCCACCGTGTCTTCCCTGCGACATATGGAAAATGTATCTATTGGACCAATGTGACATAATAAGTTACAAAGAGTTGAAACTTTTTACTGGAATTTTTAAATTGTTCTAGATGGCGCTACTTTGTCGTAAAATTCACAATGGCCACATTCTAGGGATGTTGACCTTCAGAAAAGTGGCATTAGTTTTGATTTATTTCGATGGGTGGGTAGGTATGGGGGAAACGCTGATGTAAACAAATCTGTACAGTCGCTCTTTAAAAGTGCACATGGGTTTTAAAGGATCTTTCTCTCTCATTTATTACTTTGTTTATTTTCTCAGCTGCAAGATTTGTGTGGAATTATTGAATAGGGAGGGAAGTTCTTGATGTTCTTATCAGCATTTTTGAAGTTGGGTTCACATGTGTTAGACTTCATTTGAATTCTTATTGTCCAGTGTATATTGAAAGGGAGTTACATTTTTTAAATATGTTTCTCAGCAATAATATTATTGATATATATATTAATTACTATTGATATGTGTATTAATTCAATAATATTATTGAAATGTGTGCTGCAATATAACGAGAACATGGTAGGGATCGATACAGGAGATTGTCATGTACCATTACCCTGCCTTCCCCAAAACTGTAAAATGGTACAGAAAGTTGTTATTCGGATTTTCGGACATGGCTGTTTTAAATGTAAATGCATTATTTATGAAAATTAAGGGTGAGGAATTATTAGCTCTGGAATTTAGAATCCTCGTAATACACCAAATTTTGCCATCTCATATGCAGTCAAAAGTGGTTGAAATTCCATCAAAATCAGCTGAAACTCTCCGTTTCATTTTATTGGACTACATTTTTCAAAACTTTACACAGATAAAAGTGGGAGAGGTTGGTGGTAGGGGAAGGAGGGTACGGTCCCTGTGGATGCCTTCCCCACTGGGTTCCGGTCTAAATTGGGTGGCACTTCCCGACCGTCCAAGAAGTTACCTTACACCTTTCTGGTAGGTCGGACGGTCTGGGTTTCAACAACAACAACAGATAAAAGTGGTAGAATGTCTGGAAGAGGATGCATAATCTGTTCAAAAAGTGTCACAAAAGAAAAATGCTAGAGAACCTCCTATTATGAATGTAAAGTGTGTACTGTAGGACTTTGTGTTGATCCATGTTTTAAGACCTTTCCTACATAGCAAAAATTTTGATAATATTGCATAAACATTATAACTAAGGTTTGTATTGTTATTCTTAAATGCGGTATATATGTGTCGTGCAATTTTGCATCTTTTTTATGTAAATATAAAATTTGAATTTAGCTGATTATTCAAAAGAATATAAAACGATTTTATTGTGTATTCTTAGTAATATAAAATTGAATTTTTGTGTAATAGATCTTCAGTATCTATTTCATTATATGCAAAAATTAAGTCAATGCATTTAAATCTCGATTTTCTATGAATTTTTTTAACGAATTAGGCTTAGTAAGAAAAAATCCCGGTCCCGTAGCAGCACCTCTTCCTTGAAAGGTGCAGGTCGGTGGGAGCACTTCTTTTTACCAGTTGCAGTCCCAAATGGGTAAACAAGTTTATTTAATGGTAGCTAAGATGATTTTATATTTCATGCTATAGTAAATAACAAAAACTTAGTATATATTTTTTATTTTTTCAATATCTTTAAAATATATTACAATATGTTTCTAGTTTGTATTTATACCTTAAAAAACAAAAAAAAACTTAGCAGTGGTAATAATATAACACACAATAACCATATGCAAACAATAATTATTAAAAATAACATAATTTAATCATGTGTTTTTTTTTAGTGTCTAATTTTTTTCCTGTGTACTTTATGTAATAAACTTTTTCTTGTTCTTTATCTTCAGTATGAGATAAGAGCCACACCTTTTTCTGCACAATCATTTATTACCCTTTTCACCTTTTTTCTCCATCACAATATGATCCAAAGTCTAAAATATCTTCCATGTTCAGTGCTCTGAATATCTGCCAAGAGTTTTTGTTAACATAGTTATGTAGTGACTTTTCATGAACTTTGCTAATATCCTTTTCGCATAATATTTGGAAGAGTTGGTTGCATCTACCGTTTTATCCTCTTTCTCTTTAAACAACTCATCAACCATTATAACCAGGCCCGGTTTAAGGCGTGGGCGGCGTGGGCAATTGCCCACAGCGGCCGAATCAGGGGCGGCCATTTGGAAGTGAAATTAGGTGTAGTAAGAATGACTTGTGGTCGTATTAAAAAAAAAATTTGAAAATGAACCAATTTTATGCCACTTTAATATAAATGAATTTACTTTTTTAGATAGTATTAAAATATAAAAGGATAAAATCGTTTTTCTCCCATAATTATATCTTTTTTGAAGCAATGTACAGTTCTGCTTGAAAGTACGTACGCTCAAACACTTGGGAGATTTTAAACAACTTGCAGCTGCGTCCAATCCTTTAAGGTACTTTGTTTTCCACAAATACTGGGAAAAACTCAAGAAGCTATTCTCAGAATTTTTTCCTGGTTTCAAATTCAAATTGCAAACACATGGATGCAATCTCTATGATCCCACTTCTAAAAGGTCGGGAGGGAGGGAGGAGATTAGTCCAGGTGGTCATTCTTTTGGTCGTCTACCGTTTTAGCTCATTTAGGCATTGAGACTAACTAGCTGGAGGCCATGCAGATAACAAACAGAGTGACTAGAAGTAAAAAGCTACTTCTTACGGTTCGAAGCAATGTGTTGTGTTATGCTGCTGTGCGAGATTCACAAATCCATCGACAAATATGGCTGTCTTTTAAGTTCTAACTATTCGGGTAACTTTTTCTTTCAATTATTTAAAACATTTTTGCAAAATTTCTTAATTGACTACATTTTTGGTCAATTTTTAATGTGTTTCAACAAATAAAATTAATTTGATACTGAATTTAGTCTATGGCATTAGCCATAGAATAATACTGATAAAAGAATAATTTTTTCATGTTTTTATCTAAAATAATATGCCCCGTGGCTATTCTATGAGGATTTTCAGAGGTAAATAATTAAGCAATGGTGTAAAATGATCTTAATTTTGTAATTTTTCCAGTTTCACTGCAAAAAACGAAAAAAAAAAAAAAAATGGTACAAAATATTTTTACGAAGCAAAATATTCCTTTATGAATATTTGTATGAAAGTGCAAAAGTTGTTTATAAATTCTTAGAGCTGTTTTATAAATTAATAAATTTATTCTATAGACTCAATCTGGGAATTATACATATTCTTTTGCTCATGCAAACAAATTTCTGTCTAGATATACGTTCAATAATCTGTAAATACTATTTTATTTTTGCATAATTACACTTTTAGTTATAATTATAATTTAATACACTTTTAAGTAAAATGTTAATTAAACAATCTTAAAATTTGTAATATACATTTTGATATTGTGATTTTTTTTATTTCTACTCAAACAATTCATTTAATATCCCCATGTTCCAATCCACATTCGATTCATTATTATTCTAATTATAAAGTTGTATTGTATGATATGTGGAATTTTTTTGTCCATTTTTTTTTTCAAAACCGAGAAAAAATGAAACATTGACGGTCCTCTTTTCCAACAAATGGATATTTTTTTTATTCTTAATACACCCTACTTTTATTACCCCACTCAAAAGTTCATATTTTTTAATTTCTACCCCCCCCCCCTGTCCTTTTTTTAAAAAGAATTTGGAAGCATTTGGATATTTCCCTGTGGTTCTATTGGGCCCATGTATCTCTAAATTCTTTTCATATGTTTTCGTTTATTATTTTTTTCGAAATTACGAAAACAAATATTGCGTTTTTTACCACCTTGTTCTCTAATGATTGCAAATATGATTTTTACCCCTCTCTTAGTTTTGTTATGCACTTTTATCTTTCGGCAGAAACTTAGAATGTTTTTAATTTTTACTCCTTCCACCTTTCTTTCTTAATTGTTGTCCCCTTTTCTATTCTATATATTTTTCCTGCTTTTGGATTAGGTTTTGTATCTTCGAACATTTTTTATATATTTTCATTCACTTGTCACAAACTCAGGGACATTTTAAACATTACATATCAATCGTCTTCACCCTCCAGTGAATCTATAATAATAATAAGAAGAATCTATCTGTTTATTTGTCCACAATGCCGACCGATATCTATCTCATTGAATTTTTTCAAACAGCATCTATACCTGAACTAATGCATCTCGAAGGCCTTTTACCAAAATTTACATTCGATTTTTAACGAATTTTTAAATTCCAAAATCAGATAATCTTCAGCTACCGATATAACCTAGCAGTTTTATTCTCGATTTAACAGTTACAGAACCATCGATATGATCTAACAGCTGCCATCGATATGATCTAACAGCTGCCATCGATATGATCTAACAGCTAATCATACGATTTAACAGCTACCGTAACGATCTAATGCCATGTTCATCTCCTAGAAGTTATTAATCTTTCATTCATTTATATTTTGCATTACGGAGAGCGTTTATTTTCTTTTCTCTTTGCGGATAGCGTTCTGGTAATTTGGCGTCAGTTTAGGATTTGAAGAAAATTGAGTAGTGTTATTTGTAAATGTATTGTGTAACAGGGGTTTATTTACGTCCCGGTCAACAGCGGGTAATTCGTTCCAGTGATACAATAAAACAAATGTTAAATTAGTCAAAGTGTAAAATTTTGTTGTAATTTGGATAGTATTCCATTATTATGTATATTTCCACATATATTTCCGTATGTATATTTCCACCTATTCTGTTCAAACCTCACCAATCATTAAACAACTTTAGAATCCCCATGGTCATTTAACTTCCTAATTTTTTTTTTAAACAAAACAAAATATATCGTGCTTGTGCACCAATATTTCACAAAAGAATAAGTAACCAGACTGATCTGCAACAATTGTGGCATTTCAAATATTACAGCTTTCCCACGCATTAGAAAACTTGATTTTTGAAGTATAGTGGTTATACTCTATGACCCTTCTCTCTGTATTCTAATCAGATTTTAGAGGAGCTACAATGAACAGCCACAAACTGCTTCGAAATAGAATCCCAGATCTGCGAAATCAAAAGCCAATAAATTTAAATATTTTTGCATTTTAAATTTAATATTAAATATTAGCTATTTAAATGAATTGCTGATAATAACCGGCAAAATTCTGAATTGTCCTATTATATTATATCTTAGCTTCGTAGGGATTGAAATGCTTTTCCTTCATCCCTCCGCTTTCCTAATTTATTCATAAGATCATTTCTTTGATTTGCGTATAATATTTTACTGCTAAGATGTACAAATAATTCATAAGATTTATGCAATTAAAAATTCAAATTTTATTAAAAAATTGATGAGGGCAACTTTCATGACACTACATAATGAGTAAGTTACTTTTGACTCCTGATAAATTCAGAAAAATATAATCGGTGGTGACTCCAGTCCGATGGAGCTGAAATTGTTTTGCGTGAATAATATTTTGTAAGATAAAACTCCAGTAAAGTTCAATAAGTTTATTCGATTATTTCAGACTCATTTGTTTCGTTTATAGGCTTTGAAAGCAATACAAATTACTAGCAATACAAATCAACTATTTATAGCTAGCTTGCGCTTTTTATTTTCACCCTGATTTCATCTGAAAACTCCGACCATAGACTCCACTTTAATATATTCGATTATTTTACTAACTTGATTTGCAGTATAAAAATTAAACTTACTGACAAAATTTTACATTATAGTTAATCTATAAACTTGTCTGGCGGCACATAAATACGCAATTGAATACGTATATTTCTACCTATTCTGTTCAACCCTCACTAATCATTAAACATCTTTAGAATCCCCATATTCATTTGACTTCCTAATTCTTTTTAAACAAAGCAAAATATCTCGTGCTTGTGCACCAATATTTCGCAAAAGAGTAAGTAACCAGACTAATTTGCAACAATCGTGGCAATTCAAATATTACAGCTTTCCCACCCATTGGAAAACTTGGTTTATGAAGTATAGTGGTTATAATTTTGATATGTTAAAATATCGAAATTATAACCATTATACTTCAAAAACCAAGAGCAATAAATTCATACTAATTGTTTATAGTTATCACTTTTAGTTTTTAAGATATAAGCATTACAAACTTGAAATACTTCAAATTTTCAAACTTCTTCCACTTGACAAGATGATTACTCGAAAACTATAGAAGCTTTTTTAAATATACATATAAATTTAGAAACTAAATTTCCTCATACATATTTTTATCACTTAATAATTCTATCGATCTTTTATACTTTCAAAGATATTTCGGGTGAAAGTATGAAACAAGGAAAAAAACTAATTTTTATGTTTCAAAGTTTAACCCCCCCCCCCTCCCCAAAAGAAAAATAGAGTTCGATCCAAAATCTAATTATATACACTTGTAGGGCTTTTACAGAGCTACAAATTTAAGCTTATTGTTCAAAATTAGTTCTTTTAATTTTTGAGATGTTACTAAGTTGAAAAATGGAAAAATTTCAATCTTCTTCAATTTGGCAAGACGATTACTTGAGAATTATAAAAGCTTTTCTTAATAATAAATATAGATTTTGATACTAAATTTCCTAATACGTATTTTTGTCATTTACTATTTATATCTTTATTTTATAGTTTAAAATGAAAACAAGAATAATAAAAGCACTCGCTCGGACAGACACTTTTTTGCTTTCTAAAAAAAAAGTTCTGAATATTAAAATATTGAAATTATTATTATAAGCGCCCAAAAGGTTTACATTTTTCGTAACACTTCGTTTCCCCTACACAGAAATCCCAAACATAGATGTTATTCACGTAAACTTAGATATAATATGATTGTTTATTTAATATTTTTGAATGCCGTTTTCTTTTTATGATTTAAAAGAAGTTTGAAAACTTGCGACCTTCAGAGTGTTCATTTCCCTTTAAAATCATAAATTTTGTTCACTTCACTCCATTCGTTCTAGATATTTTTGTCTCTTTAGACTCCTATACACATCCATATATACATTATACTCACGCACAGACATCCCTTTAAAAATACATCATTTGTGTGCAGGGAAATTACAAATAAAGTCCAAAATTCAGCTATGTATTATAAATTACTGCTGCATTATGCATGTATGTATGTAGAAGGAAATGTGAAGCATTACATTTTCTAAACCTCTAAATTTAGATGAGAATAAAATTTGATAGATCAATGAAATAAAATAATTTTCGTAAGGTGATGGTGATCCTGTTCCTAAGGGAGATTATTTTCTTCTGCTCTTGCTTATCTAAGATACTTTGCCCTTAATAACTTTCTCGTATAATCACGAAAAAAGTCCAGTCCTCATCCTTACACCTATGCGTTGATCATGAGTACTGACGAAGCGGAATATGTCTCTAAACATGCCTTCAATCAGATACTGTCTAGTACACTAACTAGCTAAACAGCAATTCAGACGCCTCTGCCTATGTTGAAGGGGTCAGTGGTAGGCGCTTTAATGGACGTCGACACTTAATCCCATCAGTCGTCCAAATAATATACATTGATACAGGATGCACGGACGATGTCTGATATGATTCAAACCATGCCATTGGTGTAGATATGACTTCTCTCCTAACTGCACGATCTACTCGAGCAGTTGTCTGTCTGGGGCGTTCTAAGCCTCTGCGACCGTTACATGGGTCTTCTTTGATCCACTGTTTCCATCACCGAGCAACTACCATATCATTCCGACCAAGATGGCGACTGGTAAGTCTGTTCGACCAACCAGTTTCCATTGGGCCATTGATGCGACTTCTCTCTAAATCCGACAATTGTTCGTAGTGCTGTCGAGGACGTCTCAAAGGCATCTTTGTACACAATTTTCAGTATCAAAGCAGAAAATCCAGTTTCAATTGCTCGTAAGTAAGAACATCAGACATTTTAAATGCTGCACGATATGTCGTTCCCATGCGCGTTGCATGAGCCCTATAACGTCATTGGCGTTGACAGTTTGATCATTTGCATAACTCTTAAAACGAAATTTGCATGCCCAGTTTCGTGGCTGTAGCTCAATTTATATATATATATATATATATATATATATATATATATATATATGATATATATGAAGGGCGGCCCCAAACTGTCTTGCCCACACACGAAAATATCTTTGAGTCGGCCCTGATTATAACCTTATCTCCATTGTTCACATTTAAACTGAAAGCATTACTAAATCGGCATTTAAATACCACAGGTGCCTTTTACTTTACTTGCAGCTTTTGTGATTTCTTTGAATTCGATTTTTACTAAATCTAATTGTTTTATAAGGTCTAAGTCCATAAATGGTGCATCAATTGCATTAGAGTAGGGACATCAAGCTTTCAGATACAGCAGACTGCTGAAATTATTAAATTGTTTCAGCCTATTAACTTTTTTTCTTGTTTCTGTTGTGAGCTGGCATTGATTATAAAATACATATATCTTTAAACAGTAAATAAATTTAGCCATCCACTTTGCCTGATCCTGTGGCTGCAAAAGTTTGATGGTTTCTTCTTGACATATGAAATAACATCTATCTACAGTGCTCTCCCCAGGGTACACTACCCTGCTAAATTTTACTGACCACACAGCTACAGATTGTATCTTATATGATTGACTATACCTGTAACCACTGCTGAGTACAAAAGAAGTTTATCTGCTTTAAAGCAAATTAAAATCTGCTTAAGAAATCGTATGAAGCAGAACACTCTAAATAATCTGATGTTGATTTTACTAGAAAGATCAGATCTAACAGACTTTGACTCTGCAAAAGCTGCAGAAAACTGGCATCAAACAGTAAGAGCAGAATTGACATATAAAATGTTAATTTTTCTTTAATTTATTTTTAATAAATTCAGATATTGCGCGCCTCCTCCCTTCTGAATATCCTATTTTTATTTTTTTGCCACGTTTTCCCCACCCCCAACTATTACCCCACAACATTTTTCAATCACCTGGCTTCAAATATTTTCTGAGAACAATGATCTATAAAATCCCAATGGTTTTGTAATCTCTTGAACATGAGCACATAAAGTCCATTAGATGGTCCAAATACTACACTAAACACATTACTAATATTGGTCTCATAAATGTGGCGCATGCAAGCCAAGCTAAGAAGCTGTCATCCCATATTTTGTTTTAAAATATTATATGCACCCTTGAGATCTGCATTGTTACTTGATGTAGTGTTGGGAGTACATTCCTTGAATTTTTTGTGTAATCTCATCTCCCAATCGTTAAGTATATCAAATACTGCTTTTGCCTTTGTATGACCTGTACCATCTGGAAGTTCTGGTATGCCATATGTAATTTCTCTTCATTAATGCTAGTGGCAAGAATAGGAAAGTGATCAACTTCCTTATTTCCTCCAGAATTATCGGCTAACAATTTCCCATCCCAATGAATAACAGTCCAACAGGTTTTAAACTTTATTTCAATTCTGTTGATAACTTGCACCAGAAACCTGCTCTCTGTCTGCGAAGTGTGCTTCTTGAAAGAGTAATATCACTAACATATAATCCAAATGTTTGGGCCGTAGCTGTGATTGAAAATGTAGAACTTCAATTTGATTTTTTTCTCTGGCCAATGCAGCCATCAATTTAGGTGAATGAAGTTTGAAGTTTTTGCTACCCTCTGATGTCAAGAAACAAATGTTGTTTTGCCAAACTTCAATACGTAGTTAGGTGTTGCCAAAATGATGAAATAAGTAATTGTTGCCAAAAGAAAAAGAAAATTAACTTTAATACAAGTTAAACAAAACTAATAAAAATGAAATCAAATAAATTAAACAGCAAGATTAATGACTATGATAACATAAAAATTATCTTTATAGGATTTTAATGGAAAAACTTCAATGTCTTTGAGCTACCTCTAAATATCCTCCAAAATACATGAAATTTTGAATGCAAACACAGTTTTGGGTATGTACAAGAATTAGAGGTTAAGATTTGCACATTAAAAAGAACTTTTTTTTCGGACCACCCTGATACACACACACACACACACACACACACATATATATATATATATAATATATGTGTATATATAATATATATATATATACAGGGTGTCCCAAAAACATTGACCTCGGCTTTTATTCCTTAAATATTGATTTTAGACATATATAATAAATTACAAAGTTGCGTAAAAAAAGGTACAGAATTTTATGTAATCGATAAAAATTTTCAGGGGATTAAATTTGAAGAAATACAAAATTTAAACTTATACGGCCCCCTTACAAAAACATTTCAAATGAGTAAAATGTGCCCCATACAATAAAAAGGTCATGTACAAAATTTCAGCATTTTATCATAAAAAGTCCCAGAGATATGTTTAAACAAAGTTGGTGAGGGATTAATCGCAAATTAAAATGTAAATGTTTACAGCAAGAGTGCAAATGATGCAATGCAGAAATGTATCATAGGCAGATAATATCTGCTTCTTATCTTTAATGGATCTTCGGCATGGATAGAAAACATTTTGAACAAGTTTTGTAATCTTTGTGTAAAGTTATTATTTCTACAGTGTAGATACTTTTGTACCAATAATAGCAAAATTATTATTTATGTAATCATTATTTCATTTTGTAATTTGTGTATGACCCCTGAAACACGATCTGCCAACATGATTTTTCCCCTCTGAGAACCCATGTCGATGCATCGAAAAGTGGTTTAAGCCAGCATTTTTTACTTTTCATATCTCTGGGACTTTTTATGATGAAATGCTGAAATTTTGTACATCACCTTATTAGTGTATGGTGCACATTTTACTCATTGGAAATGTTTTTGTATGGGGGCTGTATAAAAATTAAAATTTTGTATTTCTTAAAATTTAATTCCCTTGAAAATTTTAATCTATTTCATAAAATTCTGTACCCTTTTTTATACAACTGTGTAATTTATTATATACTAGCAGCATACCTGTTCTTTGTATGGAGTATATAATATAAAGAAACTTAAAAATCACAATTATGTGCAAATTCCTATAGTATACTAAATGACATTTATAATCAAAATATTCTGTAAAAATATTTAATACAATGCTCCTAAAAAGAAGTTTAAGAATATCTGTTCTCGATATACAAAATTATCTTCATGGGCAGATCTGAAGAATAAAACATCCTGGCAACTTTTGTAAGCAAATTTACAAAAAAAAAAAAGGAATTGAATCAATGTATGCAAAAATGAAAGCATTAAAATTGTATGGGACCCGTACTACTTATATACGCGAATATTAGAAAATATAACCTGTATTAGTGCATTACATGTATAAATTTAAAATATCAATAAACCTGTAATTGAATCCAATATATGCCAGAATGAAAGCACTAAAATTATATGGGAATATATATATATATATATATATCCTCATGCTACTTATATTGTCGCAGATTAGAAAATATACCAGTGTGTTAGAAGATTACCCTTATTACAATATGAGTGTCAAAAATCTTTGCCAAAATAAAACAGATGACGTAATAAATTGAAAATATCAATAATCCCCATAATCTTTATACCAGAAGGTCGTCATTGATTCCAATATATGTCAATATATATCAAAATATATGCCAATATACCTGTACTACTTATATTCTTATTGATTAAAAGATATACTCGTGCATTTGTGGAAGATTACTCGTACAACGTACAATATATGTGTTTAATCAATTTTTGTCATAATAAAACAATGACATAATAACTTGAAAATAACATCTCCCGTAAATAACAATAATAATAATGTTTAAACCTAAAGGCCGTAATTGATATTATCCAATCAAAAATGCAATGTCAATGAAATTTATTTATATACATATCTTTATTATTCAAATCGGAAAAGATTTAATAAAAATTGTATTTACATCTGCTGTTGAACGACATATCATTTGCTTCAAATAAATTGATAGAAATCATATTGTCTGAATAATGCTGTCTCCATGGGAGGTTTGGCGACATTTTCGTCAATTTAGCGACAATTTAAAAAATGGGACAGTAGAACTGATAGTCCCCATTTTGCGACAAATTGACGAAACACCATCACAATACTATCCCCTAACAAAACACAATTCATTTCGTTTATTAAGTGCAATTTTATCAATTGCATGATATTTTTATGGATTTACAAACATTTCAGTTTGGGGACATTTTAAAAATTCGCTAAATGTGTTACTAAGTAGGATGGATGGATTGACCAACAAATACTACCAAAACATAATTTCAGTACTCTCCTCTAAAAAAACAAATTTAATTTCATTGATTTGCATCATTTTTATCAATTCGGCTACATTTCTGTCAATTTGGCAAAGTTTAAGAGAAGTTGCCAAGTTATCGATATTCCGCCAAATTCGTCGGTCTGAATTTGCAGATTACAAACACTAAAATTGTATTAAAAGATACGCCCATTCAACTCTTTTTTTTTTTTCAACAATCTGATAAATGAATTTATTGGGTAAACACAATATATAAGTTTATTAGCTAAACTCAATATATAAGCTTGAAAACTCTTTGCCAAAATAAATGAAAGTGATGTACGCAATCCGCAATTAATATAAAAGAAAAATCTAACCGTTCGTTTATGAAATATCTATTTATTTTATATCTATTTATTTATTATTCAAATTGAAAAAATAATAATAAAAATCAACAAACAGGTTTAATTTAATTGTGTTGTTGAGCAACATGATATAAGATAGAATCTTTCTCATAAAATGCAAAATTAAATAACCATTTTGATTTCTTTATACTTTTCATCGTTGAGTAAAAGCTTGTGAAAAATAAACCATGGAGAAAGATTTTCCATTTAAATTCATGTTTCAAACATGTCATGATTTCAGAAAGTGACTAGTTAGTGCAAAAAATCTCCCATCAAACTCAGAGATAAAGTTTTAATTCACTTTCACGTTTGAAACAAACTATTTTAAACCTTTTATTTTGGATAAACCACAGAGTTAGAGAGTAGAGCTCCTAGGAAAAAGTTTCATTTTTTTTAATATCTCGACAACCACTGGTCTTAGAAACCTGAACTTGGACTAAATTTGTGTGGTTATTTCAAGGTTTTCACAAAATTTCATTAAATTCGGTTCAGCCGTTCTCCTGTGATGATGAGACAAACAAAAGTTTCATTTTTTAGTAATATCTCGAGAACAACTGGTCGTAGAAACTCAAAGCATATACTAAATTTTAAGTGGGGCTATTTCCAGGATACCCACTAAATTTCATCAAATTTGGTTCAGCCGTTCTCTCTTGATGATGGGACAAACAGACAGAAAGATTTTCAATTTTATTTATATAGATGTCTAAGATCAATATTTAAGAAATAGAAGCCGAGGTCAATGCTTTTGGGACACCCTATATATATATATATATATAATATTAAAACACCGTGAAATACTACATTACAAAATCATCTGAAATCACACTTAAAAGGCGCAAAGCTGCACTAAAAAGAGGATTATCCCATCTTGTATGACACAATATGGGATGTACATCTGCATGTAATATGCTATTGTTTGTCATTCAGGTATATGGTTTTAGAAATAGACTTTGTTATTATTGTTCTATTATGTGTCAATATTTAAATTCTTCTTTAAGTGGAAGCTTTGTAATTTTGTTAATTTCTACTTGTGAACATGTTTCAAACATTATTCACACACTTTTTAACATATTTCAAACATTTACTGTAGATGAATTTCGATAGGGCTAGATCTCGACAATTATATCTTATATTTGTTTCTGTATGATGTATATTTACATCTTACAATTTGATACATTCGTATTCCTTTTTGCAATGTACCGGCTCTCCGGGAGTGTTGTCGCGACGTAAAGCATGCTTAACCGGGGTGAGGGGGTCACAACTCCCCCCGGCCATCTTTTGGTATATTGTTTCCATCCATACCTCTTTTCTTTTTGACAATATATATATATATATATATATATATATATATATATATATAAGGGGTGAGAATTGTGTAGAGAAGAAACATATAGTTAGTAAACTTCTGGGCTGTTTTCTAATTAAAACTGGATGAAAGAGGAAATGGTGACCAGTTAGTTTCATTTAATTATCACACTGCATTGTTTAGTTGACCTGTGGTGAATGTCTATTTCAAGTCTAGTATGACGCTTTTTATTTGCTAATTTTAGTCCCTGGTTTTATGTTTTCTAACATATTTTACCATTCTTTGTCACTGTTTCTAAGTGAAATATTCAGTGAGCTATAAAAAAAAGTTAAATTTTAGGTGTTATACTGCTGTGCTACAGACCCTATGTCTATTTCTTCCTTCCTCTATTTTTCCAGGATTTTCTTTTTTTTATTGCCGGTATTTTAATAATTTTACAATCCTTATTAAAAATCCTTAGTTTTATTTTAAATCTCTTATTAGCATTCGACCATATTTTCCCTTGTCCTGCTGATGTGTAGGCATAAACAGAATCTACTTTGTCAGAGTGGGAGCCATCATATTTATTATCATAGTTTTGATTTCAATGGGCTATATGCCTTTCCTTGTTATTCATATTCTGATAGTTCATTCTTTGCCAGTTATATTTATTCTGTCGATTAGTACACACTACTTTTATGACCTGATGAAGGGAGCTCATAATGCTCTTGAAACAATTGTAGTTGCCTAATTTTCATATGTCTGTTTCTATCAAGGAAGTGAAAGGAATTTACATATAAATAACATGCAATTTGGATAGCAGTGTAATATTTTTTTATTAAGGAAAATAGTAATGTCATCTAAATGACATAGCATCACTGAAATAAATTTTTATGAGAGGGTTTATTAATCAATACTAACATAATAGTGCAACATGTGTAAGGAACCTTGCTGCCTTAACCAAGAATCGAATCATGGATCTCTGTACTGGCCAGCCGATGCTCTACCGTTGAGCTACTGGGAATGAATTTCAAGCTCTTATCGAAGTGAACTCTGCTTTCTCTACCCTCTAATGTCAGATTTTCATGCAACTAACAGTTTGACTGACCACCTCCTGCTATTTTTACCTCAGGTTAGCTTCCTGATGTTATTTTTTATCCTCCAGGTTAGCTTCCTCATGGTCATTGTCCTTCCGATTTGAAATTAATGCTCAATACTATGGAATCCACCGAATCCTTGCTAATCATACTAAGGGTCACTGTTAGACCTTCGACATCTTTGCACTAACCTAAAGGGTTGATTTGTCCATGAGCTTTTTATGGGGAAGATCTAAAAGTGGATGCTTTCTCCATAGTACATTAGAAAATACTAACTCACCTTGAATATTCTCATGAAAGGTACAAAATTCTAAATGAATATCTGCACGTGAAGTACAGAGGGCTTACCTTCAGGCTAAATATCTTCTAATTATTGTCAATATCTATCGATAGTAAGTAGAGTGATCTGCCCATCGTGAAGTAAATGTAGCTCATAAACACAATTAAAATAATTACTTAAGAATAAAGATTTTAAGAAGCATTGAAAAGGCATTTAATTTGCTAACAAAACTTTCATATTTATTAATATATATATCATTTCTAGATTATTCATATTATCAATTTTAATTTAACATATTACTTTTCAATTTATATTATATCAATAACTTTAGATTAAATCAAATATATCTCTAATATTATTGACTAAACACTACTTATCAAAATTAAATTTCATAAACATTTACACCTTCAATTCCATTTTTAATCTTTGTAATAACGTTATTAAATCAAATAGTTTTGTAATTGCTATATATACAATTGCAGTACAAAGTCTCAAATGGCGATTTCGGACTTTTCTGGATTTTGGGCCATTTTTGGATTTTCGGCAGTAAAATGGAAAGACAATGAAGAAATAATCTGTTTTTACATCGCAGAACATTTATGTAGTACAGTATTTCGCAATAAAACTATTTTACACAAAACATGTCGGTAATTTTTCATTGTCACATTAACTTTAATTTTTCTGCCAATGCCTTTTCTTTAATTAAAGTTACAGTCATTATTTATTGCACCGTAGCCAAGTTCCGCTGCTCAAGTCCCTTAATCACATCGTTCAACGAACTCAACAGTTTGTCAATCGGAATTTTTCCGTCAATTATCTCGTTTTCATTATCCGTTTCAGTTTAATTCTCTTTGTTCATAACACGGTCACATATTTCATTGTCTGTGAAAGAGCCTACCACAGGTGCATTGTTATCTACACATATAACCTCTTCTATGTTCGCATAGTCTAGATCCAAACTATTTGTATTAGTATTTTTAGCGTACACCAACAGTTCCAAAATTTCAACTTGAAACATGTTTTTTTTTCTAGAATTGGAAACCTTCGAAATCGGTCTTGCTGCTGTCATTCTCGGTAAATAGGGTTGCTAGCCACATATTGTGCCATGCATGTTTCAAGGTTTCTTAGGAGACACTATTCCATGCTTTTGCTGCACTCTACACAGCATCTTTTATGTTAAATTGCATAACGTACTCATTTATATTTTCACCACCGTTTCAAAGTTTAACATTTTGGTCAGGAAATCGCTCTTATAATGGCACTTTATGGATAACAACACCCTGATCCATAGGCTGCAGTAGAGAGGTGCAGTTAGGGGGCAAATACAGAACATGCACATTGTCCTTTACTAGTAAATCAGCCAGGGGATGAGCTGTACAGTTGTCGAGAATTAGAAGAATTTTGGTATCTTCCGAAAGACCGACGGCATTACAGTGTGATCTTGCTTCGTGTACAAAATGGTTTTCAAACTAGTCTGTGGTGATTTCTCTCGTTATCCAAGTTTTTTTTGTTGGCTTTGTAAAGAGCGGGGAACGTTTTGATTCCCTTGAAAGCACGCTGTTTTGAACTTTTCCCAATAACTAGCAACTTGCATTTGTGCATGCCAGCTGTATTCACATAAGCTAGTACTGTTAAGCATTCTTTTGAGTCCTTAACTCCTATTAGCGTCTCATCGGCCATCGCTAAAGTTTTTCTCAGAACGTATCTCCAGAACAATGCTGTCTCATCCACATTGTATATCTGTTCAGCGGTCAATTTTTCTTCGGAATCAAAAGATTGAATTCCTCAAAGAATTGTTCAGCCACCTCATGATCGGCTGAGGCACAGCATGCTCACCACAAACACGCAATTGCCGAATCCCATGCCGCTTCTTGAATCGCTTCAACCAGCCAGTTGAATACTCATAAGCATTGGTTAAGTTCATGTCTTTGTGAAAAATCCTCGCTTGCTGCATCAGCATTGGGCCTGTGAGTGGAACCTTTTCACTCCTTCATTGGCGAAACCACTCAATCATCACTTTATCGAAATCTTGATTTTTCTCGGAATGCAATGTTTTTCTTTTCTCCATTTCCATTGGCGTGGTGCTATCTACGAAGAATTCCAGAATTTATTTTTTTCTTTGGATCATATACTGTCGATTTCCCGACTCCGTACTTCTAGCACAGCTTGAGCACTGAAGTCTCACGTTGTATTTTTCTTAGAAATTTTACCTTGGTTTTGATGCTAAGAGAAATATGCTTCCTTTTCCTCTTAAGAGACAAATTTCCGACATAGCTAAAAATTTTTACTGTAATAAAAATGAAAAAATAGAATGAAAAAAGCTTTATAAAACGCGTGGAAACTCTGCGATCGTAAGAAAGAGAATAAAAATGAAACGGTTTCAGAAGGAACCCAATGGCTAGCACCTGTGTGACATCAGACCAGGCAGTCGCCAATCAGGAATAGCCCTTGTGCTCTTTTGTCTGAGAGAACAAAACCAGTTCATGGAAAAGGATTGCAAAGGGAAAATATGGCATGGAACGACGATAAATTCACGATGTCCAGTTTTATTTAAAAAAACCCGGCTAGCTCAAAAACGTCTGGTTTTTAGACGTCCGGATTTCGGGCCCTCTACTGTATTACTTAATTATTTATATTGAACTAGTATTCATTATCATATATAGATCATATGGTTTTCAATTTCGTACAGATAAAATATAACAAGAAAGTTCAATCATGCATAAAGCATTGATTATGAAACACTTTCCAACTTCAATGCAATTTTATTTAAACAACTCTAAAATGCAGTACATTCCTCGGTAATAATTTTAAAATTTTCACAATACTACATTAATTTATTATATTTGAAAACTTAAAACTTCATCGAAAAAAATGAACTTCATTCAAATGACGGACGGCATTGAAATATAAATTGCCTGGTTTAAACATCTCTAAAATGCGATACATTCGGTAATGCGGTACAAATGCGGTAATATTTTAAAAATTATCATAATACTACAATAATTTATTATATTTGAAAACTTCATCGAAAACGAATGAACTTTATTCAAATGACGTCATCGAAATTTAAATCGCCTGGCTCTCTATAAAAGCAGCATTTCATTCATAAACTGTTTTCCATTCCTTTCATTCATCACAATACTATAATAATTTATTTTATGTAAAAACTTAAAACCATGGAGGTACAAGTAATTTAACTCTATGCTTAAAACTTCATTGAAAAAATAATCGTTTGCTTCTCTGCGTACAATCAATGAATGTTTCATTCATATCAGCTATATTGCAGACTCCATGAGTTAAATAATTTTGTGTTAAAGAAATGCAGCAATTCTTATACAACTCATTCTACATCTTTTGGTATTTACATTCTCCATAAGTGAAAAGTAGGCTTCATTGTAGAAATAATCAAATTTGGATGATCATTTAAACTCAAATATATTGTCATTGCGTTGTTTCAGTATGTAGATGCCAGTGGCGGCTTGTGAGCGAGGTGTAGAGGGAGGCGCTCATATATGTATTTATGTATAGATGGGGATATTTAAGTATAGAGGCATACTATAATATGTATTTATGTATATTATAGTATCCCTCCTCAGTTTGTGCCAACTACGTCTTTTAGACTTCGAGTTCGTCGTTTGTCCGGCACTGATAAATTAGTTCCGGCGATACCTCGAAATAACTGTATACCAAATTATTATTTTACTTGCGCTGATATGCATTTGCAAGTTTCCTTAAAATGAATAAGAGCCTATTGTAACCATGGAAATTATTTGAATGTATTTCTAAATAAATTTATATCAAATTTGTAAAAATTAAATACTCTCAGTCGTATGCATGTGCAGTATTTTATTATGATTAGCGCAATTGTTTGTACACCCAAAATGCACACAATTTCTCTCGGGTACACAATATGGCTAATAGTTTTGTACCTGATCATCCTTGTAACCGAACTGAAAGTTGCGCCCAGGGAGCTGACACAATAAATATGTATATCCAGTTCACATGTACAAATGGTGCCGGGACTATAGCCACCAACGGAATCAAAATGGCTCAATTAAGAGCCGAGATGTGAAATTAGAAGGGAACTACTTAAAATAAAAATTGCGCCCAGGGGATTGATATGAAAGATATGTATATTCAAATGGTACAAAGACTGTAGCTACCAGAAGATTTAAAATCGCTCAATTTAGGAACCGAGAAGTAAAACCGTGCGGGCTAGTTAAACTAAAAGTGACGCTCAGAGGGGTTTGAATAAAACAATATGCATGTCCAGACGATATGCGTATAGATAGTGCAGAGACTATAGCTGCCAGTAGATTCAAAATCGCTTAATTAGGAAACGAGATGAGAAATTTTAGGACTACCTCAAGTGAAATTTACGCCTAGGGAGTATCGGATCAATATTGGACTTCAATGAAATTAGAAGCAAAACCAGGGGGATTGAATAGTCGCCGGTGAAGAGGGGGGGGGGGGGGGGGAGATTTTAAGGAAAACAACGTCAGATCAAAGAATCAAGTATCAGGTTGAAAATTAATTTTTAACATTCTTTAACAAATATTTATATTTTTTTTCAATCTTTAATGTTAAATAGCTGAAAAAGTAAGACAGAGTAAATCAAGAGACCCACCCCCTCAGACAACACATTTCTGAAAGTGTCACTAAAAATATCCACGGGCATGCCACAAATACAATTCTCGTGACTTTTAAGCAATTAAGAAGTCAAATGCATTGAAATTCATCACAAACAAAGCATGGAACTACCCCAAATCAGAAATAATCCCCTTTCCTTTCCGAAGGACAGACAGAACCACCCTACATCAGAAATGCCCCCCCCCCCCCCCCCCCCCCCCGTCCGGGCGCTTACACAGCGAAATTAAACTGAGTGCTCCAAACAATGCATTTTTCTACCAAAAACGAAGAACGGAACTCCCAAAATACCATCAATAACCCCCACTTATTCAATTAAGTAAAAAGCACAAAATATATATCGAAACTTTTTTGAATTTCTATTTTCTATATCTAATACTACTAAACTATTTCTTCATGAATCAAAACTGAAAAAGCTAGGGGTCAATAGGATCAATAAAATAAATCAGAATTAGATAAATACAGTAATTTATTTTCAAATATTTATTTAAACATCCAAATTTATTATTTTAAAAAGAAGCGAGAGCGAGAACACTCATTTATCAAGAAAAATTCGAGGCCAAATTAGCAAAACTCAGCCAATTCGAGTCAGTCGTTCACGGTATTCGTGTCTTCTTGGCTTCTTTAGATGAGAGCCGCGATAACCCGTGCGGCTCAGATCAGATTGGAATATTGCAATGTCTGTTTTTTTAACTGAAATTTCTATTGCCGTTGTATTCACATACCATTCTTTCTATCATCAGAGAGTCGATAACGGGACGCGGCTCTTCTTAAAATCCCTCGTCTTTCCCTATAATGCAGTATTTTCCCCTATAAATTTAATATAGTATGAAAAGGGGATAAGAGATTTTTTTGAAAGTCAAAGCTTTAGTGCTGCCATCTAGTGACAATTTTATCATTTATTTCCAATAATTAGACTTTTAGTTGAAAGAAATTTCAGATAATTTCCTTAAACATTGTAATTAACCTATATAACTAAAGGAATTTGAAGTGCTTGATCAAGGGGGTTCGCGTGGCCCCGCGGAGCCCCTGAATAACCGCCCCTGGTAGATGCACAGAATTTAAGCAAAAATAAAGCGGTTTTAGGACGAATACAACACTCAATATGAATTAAAAGGAACTTTAAAAATCACGATTTTGAGACAAGTTGGATGCCATATTTTATTTTGAAGTGGGTCACATGATCTTTTCATATCATGGTCACGTGATCGCTTCATATAAGAGGTGTAATTATTATTTTAATTTTTATTTAAAAAACTACTGAATATATTTTGCTGAAAATTTTTTGGTGAAAGTTGGATGATCATTTAAACTTAACTATATTGTAATTGCGTTGTTTCAATTTGTAGATGACCAGAATTTAAGCAAAAATGAAGCGGTTTTAGGACGGATACAACACTAAATATGAATTAAAAAGAACTTTAACAAGAAAGATCAATCATGCTTAAAGCATTGATTATGAAACACTTTCCAACTTCAATGCAATTTTATTTAAACATGTCTAAAATGCAATACATTCCTCCATAATATTTTAAAACTTATCACAATACTACATTAATTTATTTATATTTGAAAACTTAAACCTTCATCGAAAAAATTAACTTTATTCAAATGACGGCATTGAAATATAAATTGCCTGGTTTAAACATCTCTAAAATGCTATACATTCCTCGGTAATAATTTTTGAATTATCATAATGCTACTATAATTTATGGTATTTGAAATCTTCATCGAAAACAACTGAAATTCATTCAAATGACATCATCGAAAAAATAACACTCCTGGTTCTTTATAAAAGCAGCATTTCATTCATAAACAATTTCCCATTCATTTTATTCATCACAATACTATAATAATTTATTTTATTTAAAAATTAAGACCATGGAGCTACAAGTAATTAAACTCTATGTTTAAAACTTCATCGAAAAAAATCGTCCTTCTCTTTGTAAAATCAATGAATATTTCATTCATATCAGCTATGCAGACTCCATGAGCTAAATAATTTTGTGTTAAAGAAATACAGCAATTCTAATACAACTCATTTTACATATTTTGCTATTTACATTTTACATAAGTGAAAAATAGGCTTCATTGTAGAAATAATCAAATTTGGATGATCATTTAAACTCAAATATATTGTAATTGCATTGTTTCAGTATGTAGATGCACAGAATTTAAGCAAAAATAAAGTGGTTTTAAGATGGATACAACACTCAATATGAATTAAAAAGAGCTTTAAATATCATGATTTTGAGACAAGATGGATGCCGTATATCATTTTGAAGTGGGTCACGTGATCTTTTCATATCATGGTCACGTGATCGCTTCATATAAGAGGTGTAATTATTATTTTAATTTTTATTTACAAAACTACTGAATATATTTCGCTGAATTTTTTTTTATATATTTTATGGAACAATTTGAATATTACCTAAAATTTTCGAAGCAATTTGTGAATTTTAAATCCGCTTAAAAAATGTTTGAAAAATTAGGTCCCATAGGGCTTAATGTATTTCATTTTTTCAACCCGGGTTCAGTCCAAAACTAATTGGGTGATATTATTCATTTATATTCCCATAGGTCCTACAGACCTTCTGAACAACATACTAAAATTTCATTTTGATTAAGTCATTTTTACGGCAGTTATCGTGCCAACGGACAGATAGACAGACAGAATGAACAAAGTCATAAATACTTTTCAACTTTGTTGTAAAGTGTTACAAAATTATAAAAGGTTATCTTACGTATTTTCTTTCAGCAGGTGCTGGCATTACATCTTCCGATAATTCAGTCAAAATCACTTTAGCACAAAATAGTATAATAAATTGCTTGATTTGATCTTTCGCAGAATTTGGATCACTTGACAGTTAATAACCTGCACCAGAAATTTCTAAGGGTATCAGTCAAGTATGACTTGTAAGGTTCTATTGTGTCATCACTTGTATAAAATCTGGAAATATGCTAGATCAAGTTTCATGACATGCTGCATGAAACATGCTTCATGACATGCTGCATGATGTTTCTTCGCGATTTTTCACTGGACACATGCACAAATTCCTGGTGTTGTCACTACCAGTAGATCGTGATTTCCTGGTATCACAGTACGAGCACTGACTTTGCTTTTCGATGCCGTGGCACCGAAGAATCTTATACTAATTAATACTCATTGAATCTTTTACGATTCTCCGCTTTTTTATTTTCATGTCGATATTTTCTCACCATACGGATAATACATATAATCTGTGGATTATCTGTTCTTGAAATTTTGTAATTAACAAAGTACAAACCATCTTCCGATTTTTATCACATTCACTATGTTTTAATGTAAAAATAACTTAATGTTCTGTTTCTACAATTTATGCTAAAATTGGCAAAAACTGCAACAATCAAGTTCGTCTTGATCGCCCAAAAAACTTTCTTTAGCGGCTTTCAACTTTAATAGTCTGCATTCCAAGCTCTTTCATGTTTTACTTTTATTTTGATTGCGAAAGGGTGTAAATTATTGACTAGAATGCTTTTAATAGATGTGGCAGGGAGATTGCGGTAATGACATTAGTTAACTTTAATGGTTGTTTATAGAAAAAGGAGTGAGGTGGTGGCGCGGGGAATGGGACATAATTTATGAATGCGTAGATGAGCGGGAAACATAAGATTATGGTGGCTATGTGAGAAGTAGCTTGTTGTATCTAGATTTTTTTTTTGTAAAGTAAGCTTTATACTGATTTTTTTTTCTGTAAGTTTTATATTGATATTTTTAGTTAATAATAAGTTTCTTTTTATTTCAGTTCCTTTTTCCCTTTTGTTTGGTTAAGATAGAGTTCTTAAGGTCCTTAAAAATATTAAGAACTTATTTCCATAAAATGTGCGAATTTATGGGACCTACCATATTTCATTGCGATCAGTATGTGGAAACTGCTGAAATACGGAGGTAACCCCCATAAATTTGTATATTATTGGCTTTGAAATACTCAAATTTTGCAATTCAGTTGCATGCATTACTGCGAATCCCAAAGAGTATCAGTTTGCATTTATTTTCATCTTCTAAATACCCTATATCAGAGAAATATATCTTTATTTTTATAGTGCGACTAAAAATAAGCAAATATTTTACTAAATTGAATTATTTCTTGCGTAAATTATATATTTGTGCAATTCAGTTTTTTATTTACTTACGTCGCTGCGCTGTTCAATTTTTAGTCACTTGCGTTGTTCACATGATTAACATCACAATATATCGCAATATCGCTATGTTAGACTAAAAACTTCTAAAATCTTCTGCAAAAAAACAATATAAATTTATCTGCTTCATAAAATCACAGCATATAGAAAATATTTCAACTGGTTTCGAAACTCAAAAAGTGACCTTTTATCATTATTCAAAGACACATCAGTATTCTTGCAAAGCAAAAACAGTAAATGCACATTATCTTTGATAGGACATTATCTATCATTCTTGCTTTGCAAGAGTGGCATTATGTCTTTGAATCCTGATGAAAGAACAACTTTTCGAATCCCAAAACTGGTTGATCTAGTATTATTTTCTATAAATGCTGTGATTTTACAAAGCTAATTAATTTATATAGATATTCTAAGACTGAAGGAATGATACACACACAAGTATACACCTAAACCTCGCTATACGGCCGCTTTTTATACGGCATTTCGCTATAACAGTCTTTTTTAATTATGGCACTTTTTCGATTTACGGCCCACCATGTTTCGTTATACGGCCAAAAAAAATGCTGTACTGTTACCGACCTTCTGTTTAGTTTCAGTTTCTACCTTTAGATGGCATTGCTAAATTTTGCCGCACTAAAATATGAGGAACGGTTGGCATTGTCATCATTTTACTGTGATGTCGCTTTAGTGTAGTTAGACATATTTATTCTTGTTTGTTTTCTGGTTGGGTTTTGTTTCTGTTTGTATTAATTGGTGAATTGTAAACATATTTGGTACGTATGTATTAGAAAGACTGTATTTACGTTACATATTTAATTAATTCATTAATTCTTTTAAATGTAATCGTCTCTTTTTTATGAAAAAATGCCACCGAAATGTTCATTGAATTTGAAGATTGATACTACTGATAAAAATAAAAAGAGAAGCCGAAAATCTGTCACGCTAGAGACCAAACTAGAAGTTTTACATGGTATTGAAGCTGGTGAGAAAATTGTTCAAATTTGTAATACAATGGGACTGGCGAAGTCTACCGTTCAGACTATTTGCGATAGAAAAGAAGAAATTAAAACACATTCGCTATCTGCTGTACCTTTAAGTGTCTCAAAATTAACTCGCCAAAGAAGCAGCATTATGGAAAAAATGGAAAAATTATTAGATATGTGGATTGAAGACAATAATCAACAAAGGATACCAATTGACTATCCAAGAAAAGGCTAAAAGTATTTTCAAAAATTTAAAGAGGGAGGATACTGATGAATCTGTGAAAGATGTAACATTCCAAGGAAGCCGAGGTTGGTTTGAAAAATTCAAAAATCACCACAATTTACATAACTTAAAAATGAAAGGTGAAAGAGCTAGTGTCGATGATGACGCAGCTAAAGAATATCCCAACATTTTGAAAATAATTATTGAAAGAGGTGGATACCGACCTGAACAAGTTTTCAATGTAGACGAGACAGGACTCTATTGGAATAGAATACCTGAAAGAACTTACATTTCAAAATATGAAAAGTCTGCATCTGGATATAAGGTGTCAAAAGAACGATTAACTTTGCTCCTTGGTGCTAAAGCTGCAGGGGATTTTAAGCTAAAACCACCTTTAGTATATCTTTCTGAAAATCCAAGGTTTTTTAAAGGGCTGAACAAGAAATAATTGCCCGTTATTTGGAGATCCAACAAGAAAGGTTGGATGACTAAAATTCTCTTTGAAGACTGGTTTAAAAATCACTTTTGCCCAGAAGTAAAAACATATTTGAAGGACAATAACTTGAGCAACAAGGCATTGCTCATTTTGGATAATGCTCCAGGGCACCCGGTTAATTTATCCGAATTATCTGAAGATGTGGAGATTAAGTATCTTCCCAAAAATACAACAGCTCTGATCCAGCCAATGGATCAGGGTGCAATAGTCACTTTTAAGGCTTATTATTTACGCAGAACTTTTCGTAGACTTATTCACGAAACCGATGGTAAATCTTCGATAAAACAGTTTTGGAAAAACTACAGCATCAGAGATGCCGTAGACAGCATTAGCGAATCATGGAAGGAATTAAAATCAACCACAATGAACCATGATTAGAAAAAAATATGGCCAGAATGCATAAAAACTAATGAGCCTAAAGTTAATTCTTTTTCTGAAATTCGACAAAACATATTAAACTTGGCAAACAATCTTGGTTTTGAGGATTTGGAAGAAAGGGATTTGATTGATTTTCTTGATGCTGACAGAGAACCTCTTTCAAACGAGGAACTGATCCAGTTAGAAACAGAATGAGCACTTGATGAGGAGCCAGAGCCAGAGCCTGCTATATGCCAATAGCTAACAGCAAAAAACTTGTCGAATGCGCTTTCTTATTTCGAGCAGGGAATGAGCATCCTTCTTCAAAATGATCCAAACGAAGAACGCAGCGCTAAAGTGTCCTGAGGAGTAAACTCAGCCATTACCTGTTACAGAACACTGCAAAAAGAATCAGAAAGAAAGGCGAAGCAGACAACGTTGGACCAATATTTTAAAGTAAGTCAATCCACAACAGCGGAAAGTGATGATGGCAGCATATTCAGGGTTGCCATTGGCGACTAAAAAGCGACTATTTGCGACTGTTTTTGACCTTAGGCGACTATGGCGACTTTTTTTGTCAAAAACAGGCCCAAAAGCAACTATTTTATAAAAAGTGGCGACTTTTTAAAGTTTTGGGAGACTATTTTAAAATATTTTGCAATAAATCCGTTTTCAAATAACATTAGTAGCAAAGATGCAACAGCGATTTCGAACGTCACTAGCGGCCAATCATATCAAGAGAACATCCACGGCCTTCAGGAATTTCGTCACTCTTTACTGTGCATTCGATGTTTCAACTTGATCTCCATCTTAATCACTCAAATTTACTGCCGATTGAGTCATAAATTTAATCGGATATGAATCTAAAAAGCTGAAAATACAAGCAAGTTCGTCTTTTTTTTCTATGCTTCAATTTATGTTATAAATAATGGTGTTAAGTATTGTTTTATGTGTGAAATTTTATGTTTATTTTGTTTTATTTAATTTTGAATCTTTTTCAATCTCTTTGCATCTACTTTATGACAGTACTGGGCCGATATTGAAGAAACATTGGTACCGTCAGTATTACGATTTTTGGGATTTTACGTTCCTAACCAGAACAAAGGGAAAAGAAAATATAAAACATGAAAAGCAAGTGGTTGATAAGTTTTATTTTGTCACAATAGAGTACGCTTATGATGCGAAAAAAAAAAAGCCTATTACAGCAAATGGAAATTTTATAGCTTAGGTTTATAAGAGCAGGGATGTTGCACCTGTGCCAAACTGCGCTAAATCTAGTACCATGATACAAATTGCGCCAATTTTCGTGTTTTCCGTATATTTTGCGCTGACCTGCGCCAATCCCAAAATTTAATAGAAAAAGAAAAGTTCGGCGTATATTAAAAATTCTCCGCGAATTTTTCAAAATTCCCGCAATTGCCGTGCGTATCTCTGAACTATAGGAACATTTTCTAGTGCCAATTTTTACGATTATTTCCGTAAAATGTATAAATCACAGGGAGGACTTAAATTCAATTCATCACCATTCAATTCATTTTCCAGTGCATTGCTGAGAGTCCAAAAGTATCAGTTTGCATCCACTTTTATCTTCTAATGATTGCATATTAGAGCAATAAAACTATTTTATGTTTATAGTGCGAATAAAAAAAAACAATTATTTTACTAAACAAATTATTTTTTTCTTAAATTATGCGATTGCGCAATTCAGTTTTTATTCTCGGGCATTGCCGAGAATGCACAATTATCTTTTTCCATCCATGTCCATCCTCTTATTGTTGCACATTGGCTTGCCTGAATAAGTTTGTTTTCATATTTTAGTTAATTCTAAAGGTTAATTTTTGAATTATTTTCGCATAAATAGTACGATTGCGCAATTGTTTTTATTCTCGGGCGTTGCCGAGAGTACATAATTATTTTTTTTCCATCCATGTCCACCCTCTTGTTATTGCACATTAGCTTGCCTAAACTAGTTTATTTTCACATTTTAGTTAATTTTAAAGCTTGATTTTTAATTATTTTCGCATAAATAATACAATTGCGCAATTGTTTTTATTCTGGGGCGTTGCCGAGAGTATACAATAATCTTTTTCCATCCGTGTTCATCCTCTTATTATTGCACATTAACTTTACTAAACTACATTATTTTCATATTTTAGTTAATTTTAAAGCTTGATTTTTTAATTATTTTTCCATAAATAATACAATTGCGCAATTCAGTTTTTATTCTCGAGCGTTAACAAATATTTTATACTATTTTCCAAATAGTATAAAAGTTAACTCTAGCAATAAGAAATCCCTTTGCTGTACTGTGAATCTAAAGGCATTTAAAGTATATATTTTATTGAATAATGTATTAAACAATAAATAAAATAGTAATAAATTAATAAACAATTAATATATCTTACGCATTTATTTATTCTTGCACAGAAAAGTAAATAGTGTTTTGATATTCACAGTTATGAAAAAAAAAATTATTTCTTTTTTCTACTTTTCCCACCTTAAAAAAATCTCATTAGAAACTGTTTTTTTTTTTACCCCTTTTCAAGGGTAGCTGATAATAGTCTATATCAATAATTCGAAAGACGTTTTAACTAATTTATAAATTTATTAAAAATGTATTCTATTTTATACTTTACCAGAAATAGAAAAAACTAATTATCGTACCAACATACACTTACGCTCACATTTTTAACTTGGGGGGAAAAACTTCTGAACTTATATTTTACCTAACCTTTAGAGAAGGAAACTTAAACATAATTGAAAATTTTTTTATTAAAAATTATTGGTTTGAAGGTTCTATAATCTTTGAAAGATTTTAATCGTATTTGGTACATAAATAAAATATAACATACATTTTGATTTTTGTAAAATTGCATAATCAAAGTGCAAAGTGTCAAGTTTCAAAACAATTTTAACAGCTGAGCTTAAGACTCTTCTGCAAGACAAAAAAATTTCATTTAAAAGTCTTAAATTGCATATGTATGCATTCAAAATTATATAAACAGAGGATTTTTTTTGTTTTCCACCTTCATGTACTTATAATATAAATATCAATTAATTCAAAATTAATTTTTTGTTAAAATTTAGTTAAAATAGCAATATGCACTATCTTTGCACTAATTTTGCTAAAGACAACAGGGTAAATCTGGAAAACTATGGGAATTTAATTTTAAAAAATAAGCTGTAAGTTGGGCAAACACATTGGCTGTCCCCCTCCCCCCCAAATTAAATGTGCTTGTAAATAATGTTCAGTCAACATTGTCTTGACTCATATTTTGCTAATATACATGAATGTATGCAGAGCAGTTAAATTTTTTAAAAAACGTTTTTTCTCAGGGTATAGACATATTTTCAATTTACTGCTTCTAAAGTTTGTAAATTTGCTTCTCCTAAGCATTTAATGTTGCTCCAAAAGTAAGTTTTATACCTGTTCCGAAGCATTTCTTGCTGCTCCAAAAGCGAGTTTTGCACCTGCTCCAAAAGTGAGTTTTGTCTGCTCCGAAAATTGATACAAAGAGCACATAGGTGGGTAACATACTTGTAAGATTTAAAAGGGGATAGAGCTCTGCACGGGTTTGGGCTTAAGCCCCGCTGGGCTTTAGTTTTCTAACACTGTTTCGGGCCGTGTTGAGTCATTTTTAAAAAGTCGCTTATGACCTGGCAGAACATATTTATTTTGAAAAAAATTTCAACGGATTCAAATTGAATACATAAACTTATTGTGGCTTATCTCAGTTATGTAAAGATAAATGTTTAAGAAAACAAACTCAATTTTCCGTACAAAATTTTCACAAATTTATGTTTTTAACACATTTGAATACAAATCATTTCGGGCCGGCTGAGTTCATTCTAAATTTTAGAATGAGGGGAGAAAAAATAATTAGCGCCTGTGGTTACAATTTGGACCTGATGGCTCTCCTAGAAAGAAGGCATTGATAATGCACATCAGCTAAGTATATGGGGGGAGGGGGGGAGAGATATTTGCAGGTGACGACATTCTAATTTTCATTCATATGGCAAGTGAAAAGGCGGTTTTCACCATAATTTTACGATGACAATTTGTTATTTATTTATTTTTTTACGGAATTTCTAATCTCAAGGCCGTTCGATAGGATTGGCAACTTCCGAAAATTGGCCATCCCCGCCGCATTTTAACTTACGCATGCACACAAGCATTGTTCAGTTTATAGTGTAAGATTCAGGAGGGGGGCCTAAATCCGGGCCTGGTACTGCATGCTTGCTTTTTTGCATAAATTTGAAATTGAAGAGGGAAAATATTCAGGACTATATAGATGGGACTGGATTTGGAACAAAATAAAATAAATTAATGGGTGTTTTTTTTTTTCAAAAAAGTAAAAGAAAAATAATAAATAATTCCGGAATTTACATAATCGGTTCCATACTGTAATACTAATTATATAGATTTTTCCTTGCATACAATTTATTTTTCAAACATCATGAAATACAGAAATATAGTTTTTATTTAAATTTAAAGTTCTGTTTTATAATAGTATGCCATAATTTTTCTGATCAATGCAATATGCATTTCATCCACCTTCATTTGCAATAAATTATTTTTTGCAAATTTTATTTAGAGACAATATTTTAATTATATATAATGATTTATTTATATTAATTATTTCTTAATTTTCTAATATGGTGTATGTATTATTCAACATTAATTATTACAAGTTATAAGTACTATGGTGCAGTAAATGTTTATTTTACATGGTTCAATGACGAGTGTCATTCTGTTTGCAGAAATGCAATATATGTTTAATTTATCTTAAACTCTAACCGGCAATGAAACCGAATATAACTTAACAGCATTCAAGTTTTTGTCTTAACTGTACTTTTTATTCATAACAATTATAAAAGGTAGGACAAAAAAATATTTGTTTTATTATTATTATAATAGTTGAATTCTAAGTAAATAAACTAAAGGAAGGTAAAAATAAACATATTCAATTTTATTGAAGAAAACAAAGGTTGGCTTAAGAAATCAAAGTTCTGCTTGCTTATAATTTATAAACTCTTACTTAGTATTGTCTAGCTATGTTTCAAAAATTTCTATTTTATATATGTATGTCCTATTCTTTTTATCGAAATCAGCATATAAAGATTATGGAAAAAGACTACTAAACGGGCCAGATAAGCAACTAAATTATCTCTAGGAGGAGACTATTTAGGCTACTATTTTTGACTTTTCAGGCTACTAAAGCAACTATTTTTCATGTGTAGTTAAGATGGCAACCCTGCATATTGTAGCTTACTGATTCTTCATGTTAATGTTTGTCATCAGACTTTTTTTTATTGTACTTTTATTTCTATGTAAGCATTTTTACAGGAAATAAAGAGAATAAAGAGCTTTATGAACTAAAACTATATTATTTTATAAAAAATTGGAACAGATCCAATTGAATTTGTATGGGTTTGTATCAAAATAGTTGATTCGTTATACGGCTTTTCGCTTTACGGCCAACTTTTCCGGAACGTATCTAGGCCGTAAAGCGAGGTATGGGTGTACTTTAAATGAAAAAAATAATTTACAAAAGCATATTTAGATAAAATATTAAAAACTTATCACACATTAATAAACAAGAAAGATCAATCATGCATAAAGCTTTGATTATGAAACACTTTTCAACCGCAATGCAATTTTATTTAAACATCTCTAAAATGCGATACATTCAGTGGTAATATTTTTCAAATTATCACAATACTACATTAATTTATTATATTTGAAAACTTAAAACTTCATCGAAAAAAATGAACTTTATTCAAATGACGTCATTGAAATATAAGTGGCCTGGTTTAAACATCTCTAAAATACTATACATTCAGCGGTAATATTTTTAAAATTGTCACAATAATACAATAATTTATTACATTTGAAAACTTAAAACTTCATTAAAAAAAAATGAACTTTATTCAAATGACATCATTGAAATATAAGTTGCTCTCTATGTAAAAGCTGTAAATATTTCATTCATACATTTTTATTCCATTCCTTTCATTCATCACAATGCTACAATAATTTATTTTATTTAAAAACTTAAAACCATGGAGGTAAACATAATTTAACTCTATGCTTAAAACTTCATTGAAAAAGTCTGCTATGAAATCGTCTGTTCTCTATGTAAAATCAATGAATATTTCATTCATATCAGCCATATTTCAGACTCAAAGAGCTAAATAATTTTGTGTTAAAGAAATTAAGCAATTCTTATATAACTCAACCTACATCTTTATGTGTTTACATTCTCCATAAGTGAAAATTAGGTTTCGTTGTAGTAATAATCAAAGTTTAATGATCATTTAAACTCAAATATATTGCAATTGCTTTGTTTCAGAATGTAGATGCACAGAAATCAAGCAAAAATAAAGCAGTTTTAGGATGCATGCAACACTAAATATAAATTAAAAAGAACTTTAAAAATCACGATTTTGACACAAGATGGATTCCATATTTTATTTTGAAGTGGGTCACGCGATCTCTTCATATAATATGGGTGTAATTATTATTTTAATTTTTATTTAAATAATTACCAAATATATTTTGCTGAAATTTTTTTCATATTTTTATGGAATAATTTGAATATTTCCTAAAACTTTTGAAGCAATTTGTGAATTTTAAATTTGCGTAAAAAATGTTTGAAAAATTAGGTCCTATAGGGTTCAGTGTATTTCATTTTTTCAACCCTGGTTCAGTCCAAAACTAATTGGGTAATATTATTCATTTATATTCTCATAGGTCCCACAGATTGTCTGAACAACATACTAAAATTTCATTTTGATAAAGTCATTTTTACGGCAGTTATGCTAACGGACAGACAGACAGACAGACAGAATGAACAAAGTCATAAACACTTTTCAACTATATTGTAAAGTGTTAAAAATGGACATTTTAGTAATCATCAAATCAGTACTTAATTTCTTATGAAAAATTACTGAAGGTAAAGTTAGCGTTATTAATTTATCTGTACTGTAGTTGCAACAATCTGGTAATCTCTAACTTCTAATTTGACCTTTTTAATCAAATATTTATCTATTTTACACAATATTCAGAGACAGACAAAAATTGTATTATAAAGCAGAGAATATTATCCTAATAGAACTAACTTAATTACTAAATTCTTTTCTTGGTGATGACAGCCCGGATGAATTCAAGAATAGATGCTTCTCCCCTCCACCATGTTCATTGACCATAAGTTATTGATACGTGTTAGCTTTGTTAGCTGTCAATCACTGTTTTGAGCAAGGTGAGGGACCTAATTGGATTTACTACATACTAACCTGGTCTACTATTGTTCAGAAGATATATTAAATATCGTATTAAATAAGCTTTAAAATATATCTACCATTATCACAGAAATACATAGGTTTTATTGCATTTTAAGAGACCTGACTCCCATTATTTTTCAAATATGAGCTTTCAAAACTTGTTTGGCTTGCTTATTATTGCTTGTATAATATCATCAATGAAATGCAGATTAAAAAATTAATTGTCTTTAAAAGAGGCTTTGAATTGTTTTTATTTAGTCTAGAGTTCAGAAAATTGAAGAGATGGCAGATCTTCGAAATTTGAACTCTTAAGTATTTGTACTCAAAGTATCAAAATCAGTATATCACACACATCGATTATCTTTTAAATAAACTTCCACACTAAAGCACATAGCAAATATTTCACTTTCTTCACTTATAGCATTATGAGATTCATTCCTCAATTACAAAATTTTACTTTCAGAAATATATTTTACTCTTTTCGACATGATTATTGCAATTCTTCTGACTAAATACTTTAATAAGCTCATACACACTTCTTCTAAAAACCAACGATAAGAATTTTCTGCCCTAATTTCCTTCTAAGCATACCACCCAAGACCCTCATTGTTAAAATAAACACAGAATTACTGCCCATGAAAAAAGCCACCCCTTTAAATTTCTCAGTCAACAGGCCTTTTAATTCAGAACCACCTCAGCAGCTTGCTCATGTGTTATACAATTAACTTAGTCAGCATTCTCATGAAAAACAAGAACTGAAGCTAAAGTGTGAAGGTCAATGATTCAAGTAACTAACTTTGCAATAATTATAGGATTCTAATATCATCCAGTGTTATATAAAAATATTAATAAAACATCCCAATCCAATATTGCGCATTGGCATCACTGTACTCTAGCAGCTATCCGCATTGCGTAGCGAATATGCATTTGTGGGCTGGAGAAAAGAGAATCTTTCCGTTGCATATACACTGCAGCTGTCTGGAACAGGGTAACAAAGAGAAAATCAAATAAATTTCTAAGATCGATTAAAAAACATAATTTTCAATGTTCAGTAACAAATGTTTTCAGAATGAATTTACATCCCGCAAACATGGCAATGGTGCTTCAACTAGAAATTTTGCATTTGAAGTTAATCAGAAAAATGACCTAAATTGCAGTGGCGGCTCGTGAGCCAGATATAGAGGGAGGCGCTCATCTATGTATTTATGTATATATATATCCCTCAGTGTATGCCAACTACGTCTTTTAGACTTTGAGTTCGTCGTTTGTCCGGCACTGATAAATTGGTTCTGGCGTTACCTCAAAACAGCTGTATACCAAATTATTATTTTACTTGCGCTGATATACGTTTGCAAGTTTCTTTAAAATGAATAAGAGCCTATTGTAACCATGGAAAATTATTTGAATACATTTCTAAATAAATTTGTATCAAATTTGTAAAAATTAAATACTCTCAGTCGTATGCATGTGCAGTATTATTTTCTGATTAGCGCAAATATTTGTACACCCAAAATGCACACAATTTCTCTCATATACACTCTATGGCTAATAGTTTTGTACCTGATCGTCCTTGTAACCCAAACAGTAACATAATTAGAGAGCGAACACCAACTAAATCTACGGCCGTTTATATGTTGAAACGGAAAAACTATTTTAATACAAGTTTAAGAATGAATTTAGAATTTACAGAAAATTCTTATGCTTTATGCTTATCTCTATTTGTCTTTAAAATGATATGAGCGAGTTCTGCCTGCTAGCAGTCACTATATATGGCAATCGGTTTCTATAGCAATAAGTAGTTAGCTCGTTGCACGGGTGCAACAAAAGTGGATCAAAGTTTAGAGTGAGCAGATCAAGTGGGCCCATTGTAGAGTAGAAAATACAGTGTGAAAATTGCATCAAAATCGGAGCAAGAGTCACTAAGATAGATAAAAATATAAATATGAAAAAGAGGAGGGTCTCCCCTCTTCCACCACGGTTGTTTCATATTACATAATAACAGACGATGTTTGTGTGTCGACGTGTGTGTGTAAGATCTGTAGCGGAAAATGTAAACATCGTATGGCCTTGAAATGTCGTGCACGGATATTTCAGGAACCAAGGCAATGCATTTTTGTAAAACCGAAATATGAAATTGAGGCTACTTAAAGTAAAAGTTACGCCCAGAGGGTTGATATAATAAGGTTGTATATCTAAGTGATTGCCACCAGCAAAATCTAAATCGCTCAATTAGAAGGCGAAATAAGAAATTTGGGGGGGGGGGGGGAGGGGGGGCTAACCTAACTGAAAGTTACGCCCAGGGAGCTGACACAATAAATATGTATATCCAGTTCACATATACAAATGGTGCCGGGACTATAGCCACCAGCGGAATCAAAATGGCTCAATTTTAAGAGCGCCGAGATGTGAAATTAGAGGAGGACTACTTAAAGTAAAAGTTACGCCCAGGGGATTGATACGAAAGATATGTATATTCAAATGGTACAAAGACTGTAGCTACTAGAAGATTCAAAATCGCTCAATTTAGGAACCGAGATGTAAAATCGTGCGGACTAGTTAAACTAAAAATTACGCTCAGGGGGGTTTGAATAAAACAATATGAGTGTCCAGACGATACGTGTATAGATTGTGCAGAGACTATAGCCACCATTAGATTCAAAATCGCTTAATTAGGAAGCGAGATGAAAAATTTTTGGACTACCTCAAGTAAAATTTACGCCTAGGGAGTATCGGAGCAATATTGGTCTTCAATGAAATTAGAAGCAAAAGAAGGGGGATTGAGTAGTCGCCGCTGAAGGGGGGGGGGAGATTTTAAGGAAAACAACGCCAGATCAAAGAATCAAGTATCAGGTTGAAAATTGGTTTTTAACATTCTTCAACAAATATATATAATATTTTCAATCTTTAATGTTAAATAGCTGAAAAAGTAAGACAGCTGAGTAAATCAAGAGACCCACCCCCCTCAGACAACACATTTCTGAAAGTGTCACTAAAAATATTCACGGGCATGCCACAAATACAATTCTCGTGACTTTTAAACAATTAAGAGGTCAAACGCATTGAAATTTATCACAAACAAAGCATAGAACTACCCTAAATCAGAAATGATCCCCTTTCCGAAGGACAGAACCACCCTACATCAGAAATCCCCCCCCCCCCCGGCTGGACGCTTATACAGCGAAATTAAACTGAGTGCCCCAAACAATGCATTTTTCTACCAAAAACGAAGAACGGAAACCCCCAAAATACCATAAATAACCCCCACTTATTTAATTAAGTAAAAAGCACAACATATATATCGAAACTATTTTGAATTTCTATTTTTTTTCTGTATCTAATACTACTAAACTATTTCTTCATGAACCAAAACTGAAAAAACTAGGTCAATAGGATCAATAAAATAAATCAGAATTACATAAATACAGTAATTTATTTTCAAATATTTATTTAAGCATCCAAATTTATTATTTTAAAAAGAAGCTAGAGAGAAAACACACATTTATCAAGAAAAATTCGAGGCCAAATTAGCGAAACTTAGCCAATTCGAGTCAGTAGTTCACAGCATTCGTTCCTTCTTTGGCTTAACGATTCAATGTGAGCCGCGGTAACCGGCGCGGCTCTCATCGGATTGGAATATTGCAATGTCTGTTTTTTAACTGAAATTTCTATTACCATTGTATTAACATACCATTCTTTCTATCAGCCAGAGGCCGATAACGGGGCGCGGCTCTAATTAAAATCCCTCGTCTTTCCCTACAATGCAGTATTTTTCCCTATAAATTTAATATACGTAATATGAAAAGAGCATAAGAGATTCTTTGAAAGTCAAAGTTTTAGTGCTGCCATCTAGTGACAATTTTATCACTTATTTCCAATAATTCGACTTTTTAGTTGAAATAAATTTCAGATAATTTCCTTAAAAATTGTAATTAACCTATAGAACTAAAGGAATTTGAAGTGCCTGATCAAGGGGGTCCGCGCGGGCGCGCGGCCCCCTGAATAGCCGCCCCTGCTAAATTGTGTTTTATAGCCATATTTTCTAGGCATATTAACAAAGAGAAATGTAATTTCGGAAATCAATTAAAAACATACCTTTTGATACTCGGTAACAAAATATTATTGAAGGCCATATCAATTCAGGCAGGCAAAGAAAAAAATTTACCTTCATAGTCTCAGATGTTTTTGAATTTAACATATGTTAGAATTCAGGAAAAAGTAAGAAACCCGTATTTTTTGTTTCGTTCAAAAAAATTCCTGGCCTGAGATACAGGTCACCCTGGCACCATTTCTCACTTGCGATTTTCGGCAAAATTTTAAAACGCTCTATCTCTGGAACGGTTCAAGATATTTTGTTGCTGTTTTTTTATTTGAAATATACAGTCAAACCCGTCTAAACGGTCACCCCTGAGATATGGTCACCCCGTTTTTACGGTCAGTTATAAATTCCCCGGCAGGAAACTCATTCACAATATGCACTTTGAACCCCTGATTAGCGGTCACCCTCAGATACGGACGCGGACACTATTTTAATGATTCATTCCATTAGACTAAAACCTCTGTACGGACACAATCAAAATTTGAAATTTCTATACCAAAGACAGATTCCCAGAATAAATTGCAACTCACCTGAGTAAGAAAAACACCTGCGCCTACAACAATGGTCATTCTCTAGGGACATTAACAGCAAGCAATTCAAAAGGGAGATAAGGAGTAACGGGAACTCCCCCATCCTCAGTCACAAAGGAGTGAAATCCACTTCAAGGGAAAAACTCGACTAAGACCACAAAGGGTACAGAAGTGGAATACGTATGGTCGTTGTGAGCATATTATCGTCATTCATGGGCGTACCGTCTGAAGAATATGCTCCTATGGATGCAGATGTGATGATAGAAGAAAACAAAAGAGAAATATCCGATATCGTCAGGGAATTTGCAACAGAATCATCTGAAGAAGAAGAAAGTGAGGAAGACGTCGAGTGTGAAGAGCAAGGAATTAGCATCAGAAATTACTCTGAAGTTTTTAAAGTGTTAGATGGACTAAAGGCATTTTCCTGTAAGCATAATGATGGAAAGGCATTAAATTTAGTCTCACAACTTAAAATAAACTTCAAAGGAGAAAGACTGGTGGCTAAAACCCACCAAACATCAATTGATCAGTTCTTTCCCTGAAGGTAAATAAATTCAATGTATACTACTGTACGTTCTCTGCATATGAGCTTACATGTTGTGAATTTAATTGTTTTTATGAAACACACAAATGTGCACGTTCGTCCCCAAGATCGCAGCTGGGGGCGGGACGGAGTTAAACCCTCGATGAAGGAAAATTTTGACACTGAAAAGGTACAAGGTAAAAATCTAATCAGGTATAGTATCAAAAACAATGTTCAACCTCGCTCCCCCCCCCCCCCCCCCCCCAAAAAAAAAAAAATCAAATTTCGGCTACGTGTTTGTCAGTTATGTTTTCAAATTGTTTTATGTTCTCAAAAATAGGTATGTTTCAATATGAGGTTTTTTAAAACGATTAATGTCGAAAACCCAGACAACCCGACTCGCCCTAGGGCACGAGCAGCAATTTGAGTGGCCGGAATAAAGAAGAGGGGGCACCCGGGTTAGAAACGATTAATGTGTAATATTTGATCTAATTTAGAACAATCCTCTCTTTTACGGTCACCCCTCGTTTACAGACAAATTTTTCTGTCCGGAAAGTGACCGTAAATGAGAGGTTCCACTGTAATATTTTTCTGATTAAATTGATATCCTCGATTTGGAAATATGTGTCCAAGATCTCTTGCTGTAGCCCTCTGAATTGTTTTTTGAAAAATCAAAAATAATTTTTTTTTTCAAAAATGCCAATCCCCAAAATTTTGATTTTTTGACTTTCATACTTTTCTTTTTTGACTTTTCTTTTTTCTTTTATTCACCATAGCATACTACATTATCTGAAAAGGAGAATTTCCACTTTTGAGTTTAACAGGTTTTATAAACAATTGAAAATTTTGCCATACATTAAACCAGTTTCCATTGTTACATACTCGCCACATATTGGTCTCATGAAATCAAAGAATTCACACTATTCAACAGCTGAATTGATGTTTGATATAAATTCCTGGTAAGTTTCACAGTAAGCTTCTTTAGGTTCATTTTCTTCTGAAGATAGAATTTCTACGTTGAAGAGTTTGGTCAGTTTTCTTTTGGTGTACTCACCCACAGCTTCAGTAATTTCTCTGATCTTTCTTGATGCATACAACTTATGACTTGACTTCACTGACCATGGTTTCCTAACAGGACTAACACCAACCTCTACAGCTGACTGATTCAGGGAATCTAATTCTTCTTCTGCAGATACAGAATCTGCATCATCCACACCATGGGAGACTTTTTCTTGTTCAGTTAGTGGCATTTTTTGTATTCTGTCAAAGCATTTAGAACACAGAAAGTCATCACTGGAAAATCTTGACTTTGAAATAAGATCTTGAAAAAAACACTCTTATTCCCAACCTGAAGAAAGTCTATTTTTTTCTAGTCTTATATATCACTCTTTTATGGATATACAAATAGTCAGCACACTTCACTCTCCTGTGGCCCCAGTCAGGAGACATTTTAAACTCAGTCTGCACACAGAATTATCTGGATTGTTACAGATTGTTCTAGAAGGTTCTGTTACATTCTGGAATTATCTAGAAGCTTCCAGATTGTTCTAGAAGGTTCTGTTACATTCTGGAATTATCTGGAAGCTTCCAGATTGTTCTAGAAGGTTCTGTTACATTCTGGAATTATCTGGAAGCTTCCACATTGTTCCAGAAGACTTTTAATGATTTGGAAAAGAAAATCCAGAAGAATAAAAACATTTCACCAGTTCCAATTTTGTTTAATTCATCATTTTTATTCCATTACATTGAGCACATTGGTCTGAAAATGGATTTCTTAAAAAATCAAAATTATGAAAAATTCCAGAGCCAAAGTGGCGTGTTCTCCCTTTCAGAAAGGTGTTTTTGAGAAAAATAAATTAAAAAAAAAAAATGCATAAAGAAATTAGCCATGGAAGCTAAAACATGAACATTGTTTATAAAACCTGTTAAATTCAAAAGTGTAAGTTCTTCTTTTCAGGGAATGTAGTACTCTATGGTACTGATCAACAGTAAAAAAATCAAAATTTTTGGGATTGGCATTTTTGAAAAAAGAAATTATTTTTGATTTTCTAAAAAAAATTCAGAAGGCTACATACAGCAAGAGCACTTGGATACATATTTCCAAACGGAGGATGTCATTTTAATCAGAAAAATATTATCTTTCAAATAAAAGAAATGCAACAAAATATCTTGAACTGTTCCAGAGATAGAGCGTTTTAAAATTTTACCGAAAATCGCAAGTGAGAAATGGCGTGCATATATTGAAAGGGAGTATAGAAATGACTACTTTCTACGGCTCCGCCTCCGTCCCACCCATACTGGGGGTGAGCCATTGTGACGTAGAACCCAAAGGTCACTTAGCTTCTCATATATCCTATTTTCTTTCTTGTCTCAAGCTATGCATGCATTCACGCCATTATAGCTAGATATAATTTTTTAAACAATTCAAAGTTTTTTTATGTATTTCAGAAAGAGGATTTTCATAATTTCCCATTTATGTGTTTTAAAACACGGAGATTTAATTTTTTTTTTGTCTTCATCGTATTACGGATGAATATCTTTTTCTATTTACGTATGTATATATAATTATTGAAACTCATTCAAACTACGATTCGTATTAATTGGAGCACATAATGTAATTTTTGAAATATTTCAGCGTGCTGGGTATTTTTCTTCGGATTAGGTGGATTTTAAAACATCTGATTCATTGTAAATTTATCTTGCTCGCAATTTTAAAATCGTTTTAATCATCAGTATTATTTTGTATTTAATTTGAGTTCCTATTACTTTCAAGTTTTCTACAACATATTTAAAGCTTGCAAATATGACTGTCAAATGTTTTTATTCTGTTTTTAATGCTTTCTTGCTGCAATTACAAATGACAATTAGTAAATACTACTGCATGATTCATGTATGTAGTTACAATATTTCACAACTGCCTAATATTTCACCAGAGTTGGGCAGTATCGAAAATACATGTATTTGAAATACATTTTTAAAATACATTTGTATTTTGTATTTTAAACTGAAAAACTTAAAAGTATTTTGGTAATGTATCGAAAATACATTTTCAGAGTACTTTGTATTTTCAAAATACTGAAAATACATTTCTGCAGGTTTCAAACTATTGTTTTCAAACCACAGATGAATGGTTCGCAAAAGAAGGAAACAGCTAATGTGTATTCTGTATTTTGTCTAGTCATTGAATGCATTTCTAGAAGTCAATCTAAACAGCCTTTTGCAATCTGTTGCCGAATTAATGAAATGTTTAGTATCTGTGGTGGACTCTGAAAAGTATAGTTTCTGCAATAAACTTTATGTTCATATAGGAATCATATAATGATGTTGTTTGGTAGATGTCTCGTTCCTGTCTATATATAAAGAATGGTAACTCTGCTATGCATTGTATATATTTTTTAAGTAAATTAAAGAGATGTAATGCAGTTAGTTATTGCAAAAATGTGAGAAAAGATGGAAAATACTGCCGCACGTGGTGCAAATGTATTTTGGGAAGTATTAGATGAAAAATCTTTCAAAGTTATATCATGATAATGGAGTAGTAAGGCGGAATGCCAATTATGCAAACCAAAATGTGCGGTTATAAATAAAGGATTTTCAAAGCCACAACAAATTTTAAACTAAAGGTAAGATTTTAGTTTTATGTAGCAGTCCCTTGATTTAACGAGTATGTAAGCTAGACCCTTGGCATTTGTTTAAATGAGGTAGTGCTATATTATGTAATAAGTTTTATTGCTGACAAGCATTTGCTATACTATATTTTTTCAGAAAAATTCTTCCTTGAAACATCTCTTTCTTGGGATCTGCTATAGAAAGCTCAGATGATGACTGATTTGAAATTAGAATCATATTTCGAAGGGGTTGGAGGTTCACTATGGATTTCTACCCCCTCCCCTTTCCAGTTCTTTTTTCATTTCCGATTCAAAAATTATCATTTTGCTTGAAATGTCTGTATCTCAAAATTGGCTATAGATAGAGCTTAGATGATAACTGATGATATGGATTCTGCATCAAATTCTAGAGGGTGTAGGGTGGTTCACTAAGAATTTGCACTTCCGGTTTCATTTCCACATCTGGTTCAAAAATTCTCCATAAAACATCTAGTTTTCAAAATTAGTTATAGATAGGGATAACAACTGATATGGATTCAGCATCAAATTTCAGAGCAGAACGGGGTTTTACTAAGGATATCCACCTTCAGTTCTTTTTCCACTTCAGGTTAAAAAAATGTTTTTTGACACTTTATTTCTTAAACTTGGTTATAGATAGAACTGAGATGGTGACTGATATGAATTCAACATTAAATTCGGGAGATGGTTGGGGATATACTAAAGATTCCCATTTCTGTTTTTGTTTTTATTTCTTTTTAGTTTTATTTTTTTTCATTTTCGATTAAAAAAAATTTCCATGAAACATCTATTTCTAAGGACTGGCTATAGATAGAGCTTAGATGATGACTGATATGGATTCAACATCGGGGGAGAGAGGATTCACTAAGAGTTTTGATTTCCAATTTTGGAGATGTCACTACCAGTTTTCCTGAAAATTTGTATGACTAAGAAATATGTATGAAAAAGAGAATTAAAATGCTTAATAGTTACGTCAAAAATGAAATATACAAACCATTTGCCACCATATGACAGTTTCTTCATAAATTTCTTGTTTATTATTACATCTTTGTCTGTTATATAAAATGTGTTCTCCCATACATTCATTTATTACTTTTCTTATCAGGGTTCCCACTAAGTCAGAAAAAGAGGGGGAGAATTTCTCTCCTTCCAGAAAATTTTGGGAGAGATTTTCTGTCATAAGGAGAGAAACTTAAAATTTCATTTTTTTTTTAACACGCTAATTTAGAAAGTAATAAAAAAGAAAGCATTGACTATAACTCATATTCTTCGACATTTAAATTTTTTAATTCTTAAAATTAACATTCTTTTAACATTCTTACTAACATTCTTTTTAAAAATTAATTAGGAGTCGTTTAAGTATTAAGTAAGTACATTTTTGGTAATTTTATACCTTCCCCCCTCCCACTTGTTAGCAAAAATACTCAAATTCCTGACTTCTCCCATGCTTACTTTATGATTTTATTTGCTGACATAAAAACATCTACATGGGTTATTTTATGTAAAATGACTCAAGCGAATTTACGATTTTTTTGTCTGTAAACTGCAAAAGTCTAGGGCTGACTGTATTTACTTTATATTTTGATTTTTGAAATCATTTTATGATCAATTTTTATGTAGCAATAGCAATTAAAAACTTATTTTTGATCGCCGAAGACGAATATCGACGAAAACTATTTCACTAGGCAAATAGAATTAGGTAATAATTTTGGCTTGATGTTTGAAAATGGATTCTTTTTTTTGTATTTTTTTTACAAAACTTGTAGAACATAAGGGTTGCATCGTCCTTTTGTTGAATCTCAAGCTAGTCATGTGATTTTAGCCATTTTGTTTGAAAAGTGTCTACTTTTTTCTTTTTGTTTTCAAAATAGCCCTATATTTCATAAATAATACGTTTGTAAAATAATTTTTCTGTATAAAACGCGAAACAATTACAAACACTATAGTCGATGCAAACAGATTGGAAAAGTGGGAAATATTTTTAAAATTAAACGGGGTATGCTGAGGATCGCGTACAAATGCAGATTTTCGTGATGCTTCTGCAAAATAACCCTTCATTTTATTAATAATATGGTAGAAAAATGGTTTGGTTTTTATTCTTTGTATATTAAACGAAATAATTATAAAAAAATTAAGTCGATGCAAATATATTGTAAAAATGGCAAAAAGATATTCATTGGTTCATTGGCCAATCTTCCGAAAGATACAGTCCCTGTGGATACTGCCCCCACTGGGTTCTGGTCTAAATTAGATGATCTAATTTCAATATTAATAGAATTTATGTTGGAAAAAAAGGTACTTATCGGTTATAGGGACTATGGGTTACTGACTACTTTTCCGAGTTATCGCCAACACGAACGTTGGTGATATAATCCGATACGAGAAATTCACTACAAACATAATGATTACAATTTTAATATATAATGGGGTTTGATAAACTTTACTTAACAACAAAATATTGTGTTACATTGAAATTTGTGGCGGCCTCAGCTAACATGAAGTCAAACAAGGTAACACATAGCGATCATGCCAAATTCTGGTTTATACCGGTTAATAAAATTATAAATAGGTGGCTGTTTTCATATTTCATGGCTTACACCGGCTTTCAATATTTGAAAGTAAACCATGGGTATAACTTGGTGGATCTTGAAACCAGGACTCATACGCAGACCATAGAGGCTCTGGGGATCCACGAAATGGCGTAACAAAAAGCATAGAGGCACTGCGAGACAGCACTTGGACTCATATCTCACAGAATTTTTGTGACAAACCGTTAACGGTAGTGATAAATTTAATGACATTTTATCAGCAATAGCTGAGTTTTGGCCGCCACAAATTTCAATGTAACACAATATTGTTTTCTTAAGTAAAGTTGATCAAACCCCATTATATATTAAATTGTAATCGTGTTTGTAGTGAATTTCTTGTATCGGATTATATCGCCAACATTCGTGTTGGCGACAACTCGGAAAAGTAGTCGGTAACCCATGGTCCCTATAACCGATAAGTACCGAAAAAAGTTATTTAAGTTTATATTTCACATTGTAAAATACTTATATATATTTCGAAATATGTAAAATATTTTTGCCTTATTTTTGTATCTATAAACTTATATTTCATAACCATATTCACCATAACATGGTACTCTAAAAATACAATTTTATATGACGTAGAATAAATCAGTCTGATTTATATGTTCTGAGGTCCACTTAATGCGGTTTCTGTATAACGTACAAATTGTTCTGAGTTTCTTATAATGCGGTATGCGGTTTCCATATAACATGGTACGAATTAATCTGATGTGCACTAATCTGAGTTTCATAATATAAAGCGGTATGAATTAACACTAGAACGACAGAAGTGGTCATTTTGATCGCATAACTACTTCGAGAAACGATTCCTCCAAAACGACTAATCCCAGCCCATTGAAATTTTATGTCTTTTCTTATTTTCTTTGCAAAAAATGTGTCAAAGAAACATCCTAAATGCTGTAACCATGAGGTTTTGGTTTTGAATTCAAGGTATGTTGTACTTTTTCTATGACGGTCAAATTGACCACTACCCGTCGTTCTAGGTAGTTCAAAATATCAGTCATTCTAGTGTTAATCGCATTATAGGAGGGTTGACTGTACTATTGACTGTTGAACCTATTTGTACATAAATTTCAATCTTCTACTTTTTTTGCAAATGCATTAATGACATTTTCGTGGAAATGAATAGTTCTTATTTCTCAAATTTGAAGAAAACTTTTTAAGATACAACAAAAAAGTGTATCTTTGCTATTATTAATTAAGATTAATTTGAGCTTGGTCACCAATGATCTATTATCAATCACCGTTTCACAAATTCTGCTGGAATATTATAGTAAAAAATTTTTACTTTTTTTAAACTAATGTTAGGTAAGCAATGCTTGCATTGCTTCTATGGACTGCATACCACTGGACAAAATCTAACTAAAACTGATAATATTTGGGAAGCAGTTGAAGAGTTTCTACAATTATGACAGGTGACCACCAGTTATGACCAGAGAGTTCGAAAACTTTTTCATAACCACTGATATTTAAAAACTTGTTTCGGTTACAGTGCAGTTATAACCAGAATGACCAAGGATTTTCTCAATCAATGTTATGTGGTCACATGATACACAGAACACGTGTTTTGCTTGAAATGTTGTCTAGAATCGGGCAGAATAACCATGCTGTTTTTTCTCTGGTGAGTGACCTGATAACTGATAAACAATTGTTAACGGAGATAACCATTCAGTTAACTTTTCAAACACACCCTTGACATGTGCAAAAGTTATACAATAAAAGCAATGCACAACTCATTGATTGTTTCAAAGCTGGACCAAGTTTTGTTTAACATAAATGATAACAGAAACTGAATATTGCAACAAAATTACTTACATCTACAAAAGAAAGCATGTTGAATGAATGTTTGTCCAAACGTACATATAAAATTAGTTAAAATATATTTCTACATATGTGTATGCCTGCATTGTGTAACTATTTATTACCAGGCATTGGGTGGTTTGTGTAAAAAGATGCTAGTATGAATTGTTATAAAGATTGCCAAATAATTGATCAGTTACACATGCAATATAATTTTTACATATAGATATCTTTACTTGCCTAGAAAAACACTGGAAAGCTTGCTGATATTTTATAAACAGCAAAAACTTCATTGTGTTCATCTAGCCTTTCCGAGGTTTAACAAAATATGCAGTCTTTTAGTGTGTACTTTTATACACGATTGATAAGAGTTTGACATTTTTGTAAATAATACTTGAATTTGATATAAAATAATCTTGAAATGATGTTAGATTATTCTTAAAAGGAAATCTGCATTGTTATACTAAAATATAACACTTACTTGATACTTTGTTAAAATATTATATCCAACATCATAATAACTATAATAGCATTAGTATAGCGTAAAGAAAGAAAATAGGATATACGGATACTGGATGCGAAGTGACGTTTGGGTCTACGTCACAATACCCCTCCCCCAGTATGGGTGGGACGGAGGAGGAGACGTAGAAAGTAGTTATTTCTATACTCCCTTTCAATATATGCACCCGAGGTACCATCTTTGGCGGCCTGTATCTTGGGCCAGGAATTTTTTTGAACAACACAAAAAAATACAGGTTTCTTGCTTTTCCCTGAATTTTAACATATGTTAAATTCAAAAACATCTGAGATATGAAGGTAACCCCCTCCCCCCTGCCTGAATTGATATGGAATGAATGAAATTGATTGAATTTGAATTTGCGAATATGGCAATTTGTTTATTTGCAGATGTATCAATTTGTCTATTTTCAAAAACAGCAAAAATTCTATTCAGAAAATAGAATATGTGAAATCAGTAGTTTGGTCAGTATGGAAAAGAAAATGAAAAATATCTGCAAAGGCTAAATTCTTTCTGCAACACTGCTGCTATGTCACACTCTTTCTGTTATTGGGATCGTGAGTAGCTCATGATCTATGAAGTAGTCTGGATGGGAGAGGAGTGACATATGTATTTGGTGATAAGATTGTTTGCATTTTGCAATTTTGGATGGTGTAATCAAAGTACGTCAAACGTTGGAATTTCAAATACATGTGGGAGAAACTAAAAGATGTGATTTACACAGTCGTCATGCACTATATATGAAAGCATAGCTGCCAGCCATGTCTATTGTTTAAAAATGTAGAGTGATTTTGAATGCTTTCTTTTTACCTTCATATTTCTTCACAATAAATATCAACTAAATAAAAAATTAGTTTTATTTTATAAAAATGAGGTTAAAATAGCAGTAAGCATAATTTGAAGCTTTGACTCAAAGTAGAAAGACAACAGAGTAAACCTGCAAAACTCAGAAAATTTAATTTGAAAATTAGACATGAACCCTGATTTCCTATGTTGAACAGTGTAATTTAGTGCCATGATACTGTTTTAAAACTTTTAAGATGATATTGCACAATATTCACAAGCTGTAGCAACATAATTATTCGCATTTACTTTTCTAAAATCATACTTTTTTTAAATTAGTTTCATATAAGTTCTGTATTTGAAAAGATGTAAAATGGCCTTTCTACTTCTATTTTTAGGTACTTAGCTAGCTAAAATGAATCAGTATTTTGATACATGCAAATGCATAATGCTTCTGCTTCTTATTATGTGTGGTGATTGTGGACAAATTTGAATGGAACAGATGAAAACAAAACGCTTTGCTCTTCTTCTTGCTTGTGTTCTATGTACAACTATTGTTGTTCTTCTTTATGGAGATCCATCTGTACAGCCATCTATTCAAAATTTAGTTACTGAAACTCATTCACGACTTACTAACTGGAAAACATTTCAGGTATGGAAACTTTATATTTTCTAGAGTAGTCAATCTGTACAAAACATTTCATGTTTTAGTGTTACATAAAGTTTTTTTACAAAGTTTTTTATAATTTATTTTATCCTTTTTAATAATTTGAAGTTATTAATAGAATATAAGGAATTAATAAATTATTCAAAACATGAAAAGGAAGACTGTCCTCACTTTTTTAAAACTGTTCTTGCTTGTGTTCTGTAGAACTATTATTATTCTTTATGGAGATCCATCTGTTCAGCCATTTATTCAAAATTTAGTTACTGAAACTCATTCATGACTTACTGACTGAAAAACATTTCAGGCATAAAAACTTTATATATTTTCTAGAGAATACTTATTCTTTATAAAACATTTCATTTTATAATTGTATTACATAGATAATTTTGCTAATTTTTTTGTAATTTAATATATCCTTTTTAATTTAATAATACAAAGTTACTAATGGAATAGAAAGATTTATTGCATTTTTCTATGCAGCATGCAGTAATGGTGTTGCACATTCGGAATTTAAAAAACTAGATGATTTCTGTACATTAGAGTGTTAGACCATTTACAAATTTGCCATTTATGTGAAAGTATTATAAGATATTGCTTATGATGCAACTGCAAAAATTCTGCAGAATTTAAAGTCAGTTTTGAACTGTTTTAAGTTTGGTTATTTAAAATAGTTTTTTCCTAAATTATTAAAGCATAAAATGGGAAATCTATTTCTTCAAAAAATACAATCAACACATAAATGTAAGCTTTCAACATGTAAGCTTTCAACAACATTGCTCTAGTTATATAAGAAATTGTTTAAATTATCTTGTAAACTTAATTTAGTTTTGAATCTCAGTGTTATAACACACACACACATGCCAACGGCCCTACCATGCTGAAAACATCGGTTCTCGTTAGATCACCAAAGTCAAGCAGCATCGGGCGCAGTTAGTACTTGGGTGGGTGACCACCTGGGAACACTGCGTGCTATTGGCACATTTCGGACGTGGTAGCCTGGTGGTTTGCGTGCTGGATTTGCATACTGCCACTACTGCCGCCGTGTTCATGTGGAGTACGATCATGTTAAACATGTGGGTCCGTAAGTCCTTCCGAGAGGTTGGTGGTAGGGGAAGCAGGGTACGGTCCCTGTGGATGCCTCCCCCACTGGGTTCCGGTCTAAATTAGGTGGCACTTCCCGGCCGTCCAAACATTTACCTTGCACCTTTCTGGTAGATCGGACGGTCTGGGTCTCGACAACAAAACACACATATACACTATATGATCAAAAGTATCAAGACACTTTGGATGTTAGAATGTTTTTCGAATTTCTAAACAATTACTTGGCGAAGTGTTCTGTAACTTTGGTGATGTGAAGAACATGCTTGAACGCACACTTTCCAGTAAAGTTTCGGTGACTTGTGCATTTAGGGGACCACCAAGATATTGAAAAAGGGGAAATATATATTTCATCACCCTGTATCATAAAAAGCTGGACTTTCTGGAAAGGAAAAGCTTTCTAATTTTCACAAAATAGTTAACTAGCTTTGTTCAATAATGTGTATAAGCATTTGCGTAAAACAAAAACATATATTCATGAAGATAAAACATTTCTTTAAAAAGAACCAAATTTTGTTACATGTTTTTTGCTTGTAATATCTATAGGTTTCAATCAAATTTCATGAAACTTACAGAAAATTTGTCAACATCCAAGAAAAACATTATACATCAATTGAAAATTAAAGCATTGAATATACGATGAGATATAAGCATTTGAAGAAACTAATTTTTACTACGCAGGCGCGAAACATAGCAATAGTTTTCTTTCATGATTTCGTAGTGAATACTGTAGGGCATAGCAATAGTTTTCTTTCATGATTTCGTAGTGAATGCTGTAGGGCATAGCAATAGTTTTCTTTCATGATTTCGTAGTGAATACTGTAGGGCAACTTCTATAAAAAATCCACTGGAATATCGTGAAAATTCGCAAAGAAATCGACGATACAGTGATCAGTTTTTCTCTCACTCTCTGATGAAGTTCTAAGCATGGAGTTATTTACCTCCATGCTTTTAAGTAAAATAAATTATTGTAGTATTGTGATAATTTTAAAAATATCGCCGCAAAATGAAAGGTATGGAAAAAAGTTTATGAATGAAATATTCAATGCTTTTATATAGAGAGCCCCTCAATTTATATTTTCATGACGTCATTTATATAAAGTTCATTTTTTTTTCGATGAAGTTTTCAAATATAATAAATTATTGCAGTATTGTGATAATTTTAAAATATCACTGCTGAATGTATTGCATTTTAGAGATGTTTAAAATTGCATTGCAGTTGGAAAATGTTTCATAATCAATGCTTTATGCATGATTTATCTTTCTTGTTTAATGTTGACTTTATCCTTCTCTTCTGATATTATTCTTAAATTTCATCAGAATTGTATATACTTATAGATTTTGTTTTCCGTTTCTAGGCTTTTATAAAGATAAAATATCCTTTATATTAATTTATAGGATTGGCTAACTTTGCAGTCCTACCATCGCATACATAAGAAATTTCAAGATAATTAAAAAATGTCCTTTAGATTTTTGTTATATAATTTTGAAAAATATATACTTATTGTACACTGAAAACTACATGAGGCCATTATTTAAACAAGAAAGATCAATCATGCATGGAGCATTGATTATGAAACACTTTCCAACTGAAATGCAATTTTATTTAAAAATCTTTAAATTGCGATACATTCAGTAATGATATATTTTAAATTATCATAGTATTGCAATAATTTATTATATTTGAAAACTTCAAACTTCATAAAAAAAAAAAGAACTTTATTCAAATTCCATCATCGAAATATATATCGCTTGGCTCTGCATGTAAAAGCTGTAAATATTTCGTACGTACACTTTTATTCCATTCCTTTCATTTATCACAATACTACAATAATTAATTTTACTTAAAAATTTGAAAGCATGGAGGTAAAAGTACTTTCTAACTCTATGCTTAAAACTTCATTGAAAAAGTCAGTGCTATGAAATTGTCTGCTTTTCTATGTAAAATCAATGAATATTTCATTCATATCAGTTTTATTCCAGAATCCAGAGCTAAATAATTTTGCTTTAAGAAATTCATCAATTCTTATACAACTCATCTTACAGCTTGATGTGTTTACATTCTGCATACATAAAAATAAGGCTTCGTTGTAGAAATAATCAAAGTTCGATGATCATTTAAACTCAAAAATATTGTAAGTGTATTATTTCAGATTATAGATGCACAGAATTTAAGCTAAAATAAAGCAGTTTTAGGAGGAATACAACACTAAATATAAATTAAAAAGAACTTTAAAAATCACGATTTTGACACAAGATGGATGCCATATTTCATTTAGAAGTGGGTCACTTGATTTCTTCAAATAATATGGGTGTAATTATTATTTTAATTTTTATTTAAAAAACTACCAAATATATTCTGCCGAAATTTGTTTTATAGTTGACGATGTTTTTGTCATTTGGGATCATAGTTTAAGTGACCTCCTCAATCATTTGGATATCGTTAATGATTATTACCCTTCCATTAATTTTACTGTTGAGCACTAATCTAATCTTTCTTTACACCATTTTTGGATGTTCTAGTTTCTCGTAATCCTTTCGGTTTCCAAACTTCTATCTATCTCAAATCCACCTTCACTAACACTTATATTCCTGTTAATTCTTTTCATCCCATCTCGTCTGAAAAAGCTTCTTTTAATGTATAATTTAATGATGCTTTTAATGTATGTTCCTCCATTTAATCATTAAATAATGAAATTGACTTTATCTTTAAACTAGGTCAGTATGCTGCTTACTCTTTTGAATTTGTTATAATAAATTTTCTCAAATTTGCCAAAAATTTATTCAACCTAATTCAAAACTCAATTCTATTAATGACCACATACTATTCAGAGGTAGTTTTCCATATCACCAAAAAAATTTTCGTCCCCTTATCTAATTTTGCACCGAATTTAAATTTAGATCTGCTCATTCGACTATGATCACTATAATTAAGGTGGTATCACATCTACTTCAATATATAAGCAATAAAATTAAAGACACATATCATATATAAAAATGTCATTTAATCAAATAAAACCATCCCATAAGACGTACAAATGTTAAAAGGCCAGAGCTCTTTCGGGTATCACTTTACCCTTCATCAGTGGCTATATGAAAAATTACCGTGGAAACAAGTTTATATGTAGACCAGATCGGCAGACAAATTTGCATAAATCAGCTACTGAATAATGATAATATAAACAGACTATTGAAGATTAATCAATTATAAAATTACAATAGTAAGTGTTATAAACAGGAGATCACTATGTTTAATCGCATTTGCAATGATAAATTTAGGGATAGAGAAAACTTTAAAAGTCAAGCTGGGGTATATGTAGTATCCCTTCTTTCTCCTGATAATGATTTTAAATTTTATATAGGTAGCACTAAACGTACGGTAGACATATGTTTTGCTGAACATGCCCAAGACATTAAAAATCAAAAACAATCTACTGCTCTTGCCCAACTTGTTGTCAAAGATAATTTTCAGCCTCTTTTCAAAAACACTTTTATTTTTATTAATTGTAGTAATCCACACTCCATTTTAATGTATGAATCCATGTTTATTTATTTAAATACCATGCTGAGATCTGTAATTTTGATCTTGTTCAGGTTTTGAGTTATGCTTAGCGACTCGTTCTCAATTCCATGTGCATTAAACCTTTAAAATCCTACCTCTGATAAAATTTTTAAATTTTTAAATTATTGTATGTATACATGCCATACTTTATATAAAATTTTATCCTTTTTAATTTTGCATTATAATTGCTTTTAATTTAATTTTCTTGCTCATGGTTTATGTTGATGCCTTATCATGTTTGTTATAATGATGCTATTTTGTAATATGCAAATTTTACCTGCTGATGTGGATGATATTTAAGCATGTCCGTACGATTTTACTTGACACCACTAAGGAAGAGTGTGTTGACACCCGAAAGTGCTCTGGCCTTTTTTAAAACTATTTGTACGTCTATAGGATGTCTATTAAATGACTTTTTAGAATCAAATGTTTCGTCTTTAATTTAATTAAATTGTTTTATATATTTTATGGGATAATTTGAATATTTCCTAAAACTTTCGAAGCAATTTGTGAATTTTAAATTCGCTTAAAAAATGTTTGAAAAGTTAGGTCCCATAGGGTTCAATGTATTTCATTTTTTCAACACAAGTTCAATCCAAAACTAATTGGATGATATTCATTTACATTTTTCAGACTGTCTGAACAATATACTAAAATTTCATTTTGATAAAGTCATTTTTATAGCAGTTATCATGCGAACAGACAGACAGACTGAATGAACAAAGTTATAAACACTTTTCAACTATGTTGTAAAGTGGTAAAAACAAAGATAAAAATTTGCACGGATACTTTTAGCTAGCAGGAAAATTATATTGAACGAGGGAAACTGCACATTCTTAACTACATTCATTAATAGCCCTGGATTCTACAAAGAAGCCCTAGTGACACACCTTGAAGGAAAATCCTTTCCTAATTGGACTGTGGTCATGACCTTGAAAGTTTAGTTGACATTATTTATTGCTGCAGGGGAATTTCTCAGTTTCTGAGAGGGTATCAAATTTACTTTCTTTGCCCTGGACTTTTCCTGTACTTTTGGGGAATATCATATTTTGGGAAGAAAGGAAAAAGGGACTTGTTTCTTTTAAAACAATGGTGGTAACTATAACATAGCTAATTATTAAGCTTTTGTATGGTTTAAAATTATGCAATTAATTATCAATATAGTCACAAAAGGGATATTTAAAATGTTTCTTTGTATTTTTATTCTTTTTATAAAACTAATAACAATCAATAACAATATATAAAAATTGTTAATTTTTAATAAATAAATTTATAAATTCAGTTAATTATACATAAATTTATTAAATAGGTGAATTATTTTTACTCTTGACTTATAAAAATGCAACCAAGTAAAATTTTTATATTTTACTGAAGTTTTTTTTTCCTCACATTTTCCAAAAAATACCTCTCAAAATTTTTTTTTATGGTAAGAAGGTTACTGGATAAAGAACGTGTAAAAAAATTATCAGGAAATTTAAATATGGAGCTCATCTTGAAAAAGATTGTTTTTGCTGAAATTAATATATATTTTACATTTTTCAGCTTTGAGGCCAAAAATAACGAGGTTTTAATTAAAATGTTATCAAAATGCATGCTGTTTAATAATAAGCATATATTCTAGAATATCCATGGAAAAAAATGTTTGTATTTCTGACAATTAGGTGCAGAGTAAGAAAGGATTTTATCAAACACAAGGTTTTCATTTCATGCAGCACCTAATGAATTCTCCATTTCTTTGAAAATTTATTGTTAAAAAACTAATGCATGGAATCCACTAAAATTTTGCATGGTAGTATAAGTTTGATGTATGTAACTTTATATGAAATTTCAGAAAAATCTGAGGGGTGGGTGCCTTGGTTGAATTGACATGGAATGACCCCTATGTTACACTTGCTCCAAACTGCTGTAATGCAAATTCCATATACCCTGCTGCGGCAAAACAGCTGTTTTTCTGCAAACAGCAGTGTTCTGCGCTAAAAATTAATTTATCCCTCACTTTAATAGAAAAATGCTTATGGATTGAATATTCACTGGTTTATTTTTGTTTAAATAGACTTTTTTCAGTATTCCATATTTATAAATCTGAGAGATGGTAATCCGAAGTTATCATTTCTACTCATTAATATTAAGCAGCTCCAGCACTCTGACTCTGATCGGTTACAGATTGTGTAGGCTCCATTTTTCCAGCACCCCCCCCCCCCCCCCACACACACACACACCTCTGAATTTCCAAATTTCAATGATGGCTTTCGTTTGTACGAATTGTGCCATAAAAATTCTTGTTTCACTACTGGTACAGTGTTTTCCAAGTAATTTTAAATTTTTTTCTGTAATTTCTGATTTTATTTTTTAATTAACATGTTTTTTCAGTATTTTAAAAAATTTTAATGACTATTTTAAAAGTTTTTTGTTTACGGATTTTTTTTTATTTATTTTGTGATTACCATTTTTTTTATATTTTTTGTTTATTTGTTCAGTAATTTTAGTCTTTTAGAAAGCACCCAGGATCAAACATTCTGAAATTTATTTCCTATTTCAAATTTTATCAAAATATTTTGTTTACTTTGTATTTTGGGAAGCAGGAGTTCATGAAACAATTAAAATAATTTGTTTTTCTTTCTGTAAGCATATTTCCAAGCAAGATAAAATAATAGCAGTTTTGACGAAGTCTCAAAATAAAAAAAAAATTATTTAAAAACATTGTATTGATTGTTATTAAATTTTTGCACTATAAAACATATGACCATAATACATACCCCCCCTTCTCTGAATTGTGATGACATCAAACTCATGATGGATTAAAGAACTTTCATATTCACGAAGCCATAGGGAAATGGTTTAAGGATGACTTGCAAATTGATGCTTGTAAAAGATTTTAAATATTTTTGAAACAATGTCAAAAAGTGACTAGTTGAAAATTATTTAAATTGTGTGGTGTCCAAATTTTGTTAGCAACTATTAATCTAAATCTTTTAGTTCTTAAAATGAGTTTTAAAAATTTGATTATTGTTTTCTTCAATGGTGGGAAGTATTTGTCTTAAAAATTATTCCCTAACAGAGTGTGTAAATTTATTTTTGGAACCAGGTAAAGACTTTTTTGTATTTTAATTAATTGGTGTATTTTAGTTTAAAAAGTATAAATTTATTTTATGCATATTTTACTTATTACAGGCTAAGCAGGAGCCAAAATCTCTTGATCCTGAAGAAAAAAGGCAGGAGCCAAAATCTCCTGATCCTGAAGAAAAATATTTAAAGCAACTAGGCTTTCTTGTTGACGAACCACGATTGTATCCAAAAAGCAAATGGCTTAATGTTACTCTTCCTGTTTTTATGACTGCAGTTTCTCCTAATGAAGGTCATTTTATCGTAGGGTTTTTAAAATCCTTTCAACATTTTTTTCCAAACTCTCTTCTGATTATATATGATTTAGGATTAAACCCATCAGAATGTGCTTTGGTAAGAAATCATTTTTAATGTAATTTATACTATTGATGTATAAATGTTCTAACATATTCTTTTATAATTGTTAGCATTCCTAATCATTTTCAGAGTTTCTCCTATGATTAAAAATAATCAGGGTGCTGCTACCAGAAAAAGCATATTTAAAAATCAAAGATACAAAGTTCCAGAGTACTGAGAAATGGGATTTTTTCTGTGAACAAATTTATTGAAAAGCTTTTTTTATATTAATATATGTTTATAGTCTTGAATAGTATTTATTAAATTTAAATAGCTTTTAATATTAAATTGCTTTCTAATATTTTAGTTAATCCATTTTAAATAATCTTAGTGACAAGGCACATTTAAATGTTAAAATATTTTACAACTAGAAAATGTATCCGGCGTTGCTTGGGAGTTAATGCTGGGTAATTAAATAAAATTACAAAATAAATAAATTTTATTCATATAAATCAGTGTTTCTCAACTGCCAGGCCCTGGCATCAGGGTCATTCCATGTGAAAACACCCAATTTAAGAAAAACTTGTTGCTCCATAGTTACAGATTTTAAAAATTTTTTACCATGGATACACATGGTAATAAAACCCCCAAATCTGATTTGTAATGTATATATCACAATAATTGCCAAGATACAGGCATTTGAAAAATGGTCATATTTACTGAATGGTGGCCATCTTGGATTTTGCACTAATGTTTATAAATATAATAGCTTGAGAACTTATGGCTCAAATTAAATGATTCTGGTACCAATTTGAAGCTACTAATATCAGAAATATAAGTGCCATACCAAAACAATAGAAAAAAATATATTTTAGTATTGTTATTACATGAAAATTGCAAAAATCACCTTCAGATGGATAGTCAACTTTAATGGAATATAAAAAAATGGCCCATAACACTTTTTTCTGAAACTTGGTACAAACACTAATATGTGTACTTAACCCTTTCAGGACGGCGGTATTCCGGAGCTGTCGCGGCCCAAAGGACGACGCGCTTCGCTTCCGAACTGGTCGAAAAAGACGGCGCATTTTTTGCGCTAAACCTAACTCTCGAAAAAAATTCACTAAAAATCACCTATTCAACACAGAAATCTACTTTTTACAGGAATAAAAGAAATATTTATGTTCTATTTGATGTATAATTTTCATACAAATCTGAATACAAAATACTCGTTAGTTGCTCCCATCCTTTTATCCGAAATAAACGAATAATTTCACTGCCTCTAAAACCCAAACAAAACAAATACTCTCTTATATTCCTATGATTCACCAACGAAATCATAACGCTGAAAAAAAAAATAAAAACCGAAACTCAATTATAAAATTGTTGATGCTACGAGAATTGCTCTGTTTGTTTATGTTACAAAATGATTTTCACCGCTCCAAATGGAGAAATAATTCATTCGATCCTCATCTACCAAGGTCACGCCTCTGCAAAATGCATTGAAGTTAGTTCCATGGACAAGTAACGCCATCTAGTTAACAAATTAAAACGTTCTGCGTACTAGCACTTATGCGTGCCACTATCCACTTGCGGTAAAATTTCCTCTGGCCCGAGTGAGTGCCGCTCGTCCTTGGAATGCATGTTCGCATCTGGCACCTATGCGTGCCATTCGTCGCGAAAGGGTTAAAAGTTAGGAAGGTAATATTTCTTACTACAGAGAAAAATAGCTTTAACACATGTATACATTTACAGGGTTCTCACAGTCCTTAAAAACTCCTTAAGAACTTATTTTTAGCCTTCCTTTTTAAGGGCCCTTAAAGATACTTAGTTTTCATCAACACTCCTTACTTTCCCCCGAAATTGGAGCATGATCAGCGTTCTCCCTAGAGTGCGATTCCCGCAATTTGCTGCTAAATCCCACTCAGAAAAATAAAAAAATTGTGTTAATTTTAAAATCCCACTTAATTTTGAAGTTAGGATAGGATAATCCCATCTAATTTTTTTTCCTAGGGAGAACCCCGATTATTATCGAATTCCCCCAGTGATGCGATCACTTTTCCATTTTCTATCTATTTTCGAGCTTCACTGCCCAATATCCCAGTATTACCAGGTCTTTTCAAAAAATCATGCCCAAAAATTGACAAAAACTAGCCCAATGTTTAGTGTTGTGAGATTTCGTTCAATGTTGCCAAAAACTACTAAAATTCATAAGTTTACCAAAATTCAAGGATAAAATTTACTGGCCTTTTAAAAGTTTGTCAAAATTTGCCTCCAAAATAAATCATCGAACTTTTCTGAAAGTAGCCCAAAAATTTACAACCAGAAAAATTTCCGTCATGCTTTACCGCAACTCTTTGAAAAAACTATTCCAATTGAACAGGAAAACCTTGGAATTTTTACAAAGGGTTTAGTTTCTTCTCAAATACAGGACTAGAAGTTGTCCTATATTTCCTATATATTTTTTAAAATAGGAAAAACCCCAGAAGCAGAATTTTTTCTATGTTTTGTGACAAGACTTCTTTGTTCTGCATGCAACACATAGAAAAAAATTCTGCTTCCAGGGTTTTTCCTATTTAAAAAATATATATATAAGAAATATGGGACAACTTCTACCTCTGCAAATATGTATAGTGGCTCCCAAAAGTGTTCGTACACTTTAACAATTTGTAGAAAAAGCACTGTCGCCTGGAATTGAATTCAAATGTAGAATTCAATATTTTTTCATATCATCTCCATGTGATTCTGAATGAAATCTAACATTTTTATAAAAATATTGGCTCTCTTTTTTTTTATAAAAATGAAAATGCAAGGAGGCAGAGAAAGAGCACGTCACAAAAGTGATCGTACACCAAAACATTTCAGATAAATTCATAAATAAAGTGATCCTCTGTCGCTTTTTTTAATTTTTGCATTGTGGTAACATTTAAAAAAGCGTTTGGCTTTTATCTTTGCTTACTTACTTCGTAATATTTAGTATTATTTAAAAATGACTCGTAGTCTTAAGGAAACAATGAATAGCTTTCGAAAATTGATTATTTTTCATCAATAGTGATAAATCAGTTCGTAATATCGCTAAATTAGTACATTTATCCCATTCTACAGTGCAGTATGTGATAAAATGCTTTACAGAAGAAAATTGGATCGAAAACAAGGTAAGAAAAGGTTGTCCTGCAAAGTTAATTCAACGATAAAAATTTCTATAGAATTTACTGAAAAATTTTCGACTTCAATTTCACCTGAAACCGTTTGACTAGTGCATAGATCAGCTGGATTACATGGGCGTTCTGCCTGAAGAAAATTTTTTGTAAAGTGCAAAAAATAGAAAGTTTAGGTTTTCCTTCGCAAAATCAATGATAAACAAGCCCAAAACGTATTGGAATCGTGTGTTATTTGCAGATGAAAGCAAATTTAACATTTTTGGTTCTGATGGGTGTATAATTGTATGGAGAAGAAAAAATGAGGAACTTTTGGTTCTGATGGGTGTATAATTGTATGGAGAAGAAAAAATGAGGAACTTAATCCCAAGAACTTAGTTGGAACAGTAAAGCATGGTGGTGGAGGTGTCCTTGTGTGGGGGTGCATGTCAGTATCAGGTCTAGGTAATTTGGTATTTATTGATGGCATATTGAATCATGATCTTTATTTAAATATTTTAAGAGACAATTTAAAATTATCAGCCCAAAATTTGGGTATTGGAAACAACTTTGTTTTTTATCAAGTTAACACTCCTAAGCACACGGCTCTCAATGTCTGCCTCTGCTGCCTCCATAATTGTCCACAAGTCCTGAAAACACCACCTCAGTCGCCTGATTTAAACACAATAGAGCACATTTGAAGAAAACTGGAGGTTAGAGTACGAAGACACGACATTAAAATGAAAAGCGAACTAAAAACGGTAATGATCGAAGAAAGGAGGAACATTGATGCAGAAATTACAAAAAAACTAGTAAACTCTATTCACAGACATTTAAAAGATGTTGTGGATGCTAGGGGATATCCTACTAAGTACTAATTTACTGAAATATTACAATATTTACTGTATGTAGAGATTTGTTTTAAGTGTACAAAGACTTTTGTGACGTAACATTTTGGTTACTTTTTGATTATTAATTTTTCAAAAAAAAGTTTTATTATGTTTTTCAAATATTTTATGTAGTTTTGTTAAGAACAAGTTATAGATATTATTAAAAAATTCCCATTCTGAAGTATTAACTTTTATTAATGGATAGAACAGTATTTCATTGAAATTCGTAAGTGTACGAACACTTTTGGGAGCCACTGTATATACGTCACACACCAGTGCATTTCCTTAGTGCAATGAAAGCCGTAATATGGTTTACGGCGTATCTCAATTAGTTCTTATAAAATATTAATTGGGTCCATAGAAAGTCCTTAGAAACACCTTAATTTTTATTTTGAAAAAAGAGTGGGAACCTTAATTTAGTTAATGTTTAACATGCAATGCTTTAATCATCTAAAAAAATATTTTTTTAAAACGGAAAATGGTCTTTTTCATAAACAAAAACAAAACAAGAATTGTTTACATACTAACTAGTATGTGTACCTTAAAAAAATTAGGAAGGTAATATTTCTTATAGATAATAACCTTAAAACATATATATATATATATTTAACATTTGACGTGCAATACTTTAATCATTACAAAGGAAAAAAATATTAAAAAACAAACAAATAATGAACAAAAACTAAATGTAGGAACTTTCAAAAATATAAAAAATCAAAACTGAAACCAATGAATTTAATCCATCTTGAAGTTTTTGAAGAACTGTTCAATATACTGATTTTCGTCAGCTGCAATCCGATACGTTCTTCCTGTATTAGTTATGGGAGAAGATACAATTTTAATTATGTGTTCATATAGAATCCATCACACATCTAGAGGGTTTGTCCATATATATGATGTACTTGGACCATGTGGATGCATAAACATGATTTTATAGTCATATTCCTGACAGCATTCCAAAATCCTTCCAATCCACCAGTTAATTTCATATACACATGCAGCTTATTGTTTATTGTCGACTTTAAGTAGTCTAATGATTTCTTTGAATCCCATAGTGACAATGAATATTGCTGTGGAACCTGATACTCTAGAAACCAATAATTGGGTTTTATTTATAAGTACAAAGCTGTGATTAGACCTTGTTCCTGTAATAGTATCTGCCATTTCATATCTCTTTGCTAATTGACAATCAGAATTTTCAATTTCGGATTTTGCTACAAAAAAATGCTTTAATTCCTGTAATAGATTCTTTTGCAAATTTATACAAATTAAATGCATTCAGTATTGCATCTTTATATGGATGTTGAAGGCTTGCTTTTGTGGCCAAACGCTTTATGGTGCCACCTATACCATCACAAGTTCCTTTTCCAGTTCTATTGAGCTTTTCAAGTTCTGTTGAGCTTCTCAAGCTTAATAGAACTGGCATTAGAAGGGCTGTTGGGCTCCTTACTGGACACGGCACCCTTAAAAGACACCTAAGCATTATGGGTATCACTAAGGACCCGATCTGTAGAGGCTGTAAGTACAGCAAAGGAACTACCACACACATACTCTGTGACCCGGTCGTCCAAATTGTTACTCAAGTCCTCTGGATGAGTCGGACGGCCTGGGGTTTCCACACATACTCTGTGAGTGTGAAGCATTTTCTGCTCATAGGTTCGAGCATTTGGGTCGACATGTGATCGAGCCCTGGGACTTACAGGACATTCCTGTTAAGTGCCTGCTGATCTTTGCCTCAGCTACTGGTCTCTTCTCTTAGGGACTGTTTCATCTTTTGGGGACAGTGCAATACATCTCTGTAGCCTCTCTGAGCCACCCACCTCTAAGTCATAAGTCATAATATCAGGAAAATAGTGATATATCGGTGAAGCCTATAATCGGTATCTGATATTGAAACATCCGTAGTAATAAATAAAAGCAGAATTTTATTTTGAACTATATTATATAATTAATTCTGCTTAATTGGATCATCGGTTATAGGGAGCACTTGTATTTGAAAAAAACTTGATGAACAGAAATAAATTGCAAAGGAAACATAAATTAGCTTTGACTGCTTGGATATACAGTAGGTAACCTCATATCCGCACTGCTTGAGACCAGACGTTTGTGCAGATTTCAGGATTTTGCAGATTTTAAGGACCAAGAGAAAAATTACTACTACTTACTTTATTGAAATAATCATATGAGCGGCTTATGCACATTAAATAAATACACATACATACACGCAATAGAAACAAACACATTTTAGTCAAATTTACACAAGAATTTAATTATATACACTAAACATTGCACTTTAATGATATGTACTAAATTTGAATCCAGTAAAAATATTTTGTTTAATCTATGTCATTTTATGTCTTATCTTGTAATTTTGCGAACATTGACACAATGGTTGGTTGTTTCAAAATTTTAAATTTTTCCTTCTGTAACTTTTGTTGCAGTCTGTATATAGTCATTCTTTCTTGTAGTATACAACACAACTTTGTTTTTCTAAGAATTTCAGAAATTGATCTCCAAATTTTATTCCTTTGTTAAATGTGATTTTTTCTTCTTCACAATCCGATTCTGTATATGAAGCACTTGATTCAGATTCTATATTTGCTATGATTTCATTATCGGTAATCACTTGTTTACTGGTGGATTTTTCTTTATCAACACTGGATATATTTGAATTTACTTTCTTTGTATAGGAAAGTAATTTTGAAGATTTTTCATTGTTTTAGTCATTCTAAAACCTTCAAAGTCATTGGTCTCATCCTCATCGCAATCAAAAAATAATGCAGAAGGCCATAAATTGTGCCATCCATTCTTTAAAGTTTTTCTTGTAACAGTAAATTTCACTGTTTACATACAAAAAATGTTTGTTTACATTCAAAAATGCTGTGCGGATTTTAGGGCATTGCCGATTTTAGGGTTGCGGATATGAGGTCACCTACTGTATACCTGTATAACATAAATTAATTTTGGACGTCTACTATGCTGTCTAATGGAGCTATAATTGATATGTTAGTTTAATTTTTTAGGACTCACTTATTCAACCATTTCCAAATTGAAGAGAAAAAATTATAAAAATTTTCATTTCAGTATTTCTTTTGGGTCATCAAGTTACACATTTTAAAGCAAAATAGTTTCAAATTGATAAAAATCTTACTAATATAGCCGAAAAGGTCTTCAGACAAATTAACTTAGTTTCCCCCAAAAAAATTTCTATTATATGAGCATAAATCTTTTCTTTAGGTTTTTTGTTTTTCAGCCAATTCAATTGATACCTCAAAACACTATGTTTAATCAGCTTGTCCAATATTTGGTTCCAGTAATAGTGATGAGGAAAAGTGGATTAAGTGAATTATATCCATTCAAGTAGACCCGTTTAATCTAAAAATAATACAAGTTGAATAGTGTGTGTTTAATAGATAATAGAATGTGAGATATTCAAGATATCCTGTTTTTTGCATCATTACATGTATGTTAAATAAATACTTTTTAGTTAAATTATCACAGATTTAATACATGCATATTTATGCTAAAATTCATTTAAATATACTTATGCTTTTGTTTTTCTGTACATAATAGTTTGTTTTTGTGTTTTATATCTTAACTAGCAGCATACCCGTTCTTCGTACGGAGTATATAATATAAAGACATAAAATTCACAATCATGTGCAAATTCCTACTGTATACTAAATGACATTTTTAAGCAAAATATTCTTTTAAAATATTTAATTTAATGCTCCTAAAAAGAAGTTTAAGAATCTCTGTTCTCACTATAGAAAATTATCTTTATGGGCAGATCTGAAAAATAAAACATCCTGGCCCCTTTTTTAAAATTTACATCCTGGCAAATTTATTAAAAATATGGAATTGAATCAATATATGCGAAATAAAAGCTCTAAAATTGTATGGGACCCATACTACTTATATACGTGAATATTAGAAGATATAACCTGTATTAGTAGATTACATGTATAAATTGAAATATCAATAAACCCGTAATCTTTAAACCTGAAGGCAGTAATTAATTCCAATATGTGCCAAAATGAAAGTGCTAAAATTATATGGGAAGATATACCCGTTCTACTTATAACGTCGTAGATTAGAAGACATGTCCGAGTGTTAGTAGAAGATTAACCGTATTACAACATGAGTCTAAAAAATCTTTTCCAAAATAAAACTGAGGATCTAATATAGAAAATATCAATAATCTCCGTAATCTTCATACCAGAAGGCCGTACTTGATTCCAATATATGCCAATGTATGTCAAAATATATGCCAATGTATGTTAAAATATATGCCAAAATACCTCTACTACTTATATTCTCGTAGATTAGAAGATATGCCCGTGCATTTGTAGACGATTACTCAAACAATGTACCATGAGTTTCAACAATTTTTGCCGCAATAAAACAATGGCATAATAACTGAAAATATCGATATTCTCTGTATCAATAATCCCCGAAAATATCAATAATAATAATGTTTAAACCTGAAGACCGTAATTGATATATATTATCCAGTCAAAAATGCAATGGCAATGAAATTTATTTTATATACATATCTTCATTATTCAAATTGGAAAAGATTTAATAAAAATCGTCTGCTACATAAACACATTGGATTTAAATCCTTTGCTAAGCGACATAATATCATTTCCTTCAAATAAATTAGTGGAAAAAATATCGTCTGAATAATGCTATCCCTATGGAAGGTTTGGCGACATTTTAAAAAATCGTCAAATTTTTTGCCTAGTGGGACTGTAGAACTAATAGTTCCACTTGGCGACAAATTAAAGAAACATCATTGCAATACTATCCTCTAACAAAACACAATTCATTTCATTTATTTAGTGCAATTTTGTCAATTTCAAGATATTTTTATGGATGGACAAACATTTTTATCAATTTGGTGACATTTTAAAAATTTGCTAAATGTGTTACTAAGTGAGACAGTTGGACTGACAGACAAATGCTAATGAAACATCATATCAGTATTCTCTTCTAATAAAATAAAATAAATTTCATTGGTTTGCGTCATTTTTAACAATTTGCCGACATTTCTGTCAATTTGGCATTGTTTAAGAAAAAGTTACCAAGTTAGCGATATCCATCAAATTCGTAGCTTTGAATTTGCAGATCTGAATAAAACATCCTGATCCCGTTTGTATATACTAAATGAAAACATTAAAATTGTATTAGAAGATATGCACTTTCTACTCTTTTTCAGTTTCAACAATCGGTTAAATGAATTTATTGGCTAAACGCAATATATGAGTTTATTAGCTAAACACAATATATAAGCTTGAGAACTCTTTGCCAAAATAAATGAAAGTGATGTACCCAGTCTGCAATTAATATAATTAAAAGAAAAATCAAACCGTTCATTTATAAGATATATTTTAATATCCATTTATTTATTATTCAAATCGAAAAAATAATAATAAACATTAACAAACACATTTAATTTAATTGCATTGCCGACCAACATGATATAAAATACTCTCATAGAAAGCTAATAATACTTTCTTATAAAATGCTAATAATAAAATAACCAATTTGATTTCTTAATACTTTTCATTGTTGAGTAAAAGCTTGTGAAAAATAAACCATGGTGATAGATTTTCCATTTAAATTCATGCTTCAGACAATTCATGCGACAATTCAGAAAGTGACTAATTAGCGCAAAAAAACTCCCACCAAACTCAGAGATAAAGTTTTAATTCACTTTCAAACAATTTACAAGCTTTTTGTTTGGAAGAACCAGGGAGTTAGAGAGTAGAACTCCTAGGAAAAAGATTCATTTTTCATTAATATCTCGACAACTCCTCATCTTAGAAACTCGAAACTTGGACTAAATTTAAGTGTGGCTATTTCAAGGCTACCCACAAAATTTCATCAAATTCGGTTCAGCCGTTCTCCCGTGATGATGGGACAAACAAACAGACAGACTGACAGATTTTCAATTTTATTTATACAGATTCTGAGCTTGTGACTTAGTACAAGATATATATATATATATATATATATATATATATATATGGTTTAGTACTTTGCGTGAAACTTTGTATAATTAGACTGACTGCTTAATTGAGCCAAGGTGGTTTAGTCCCAATTAAATAGAATTGACTGTATATTGCATCTTAAAAACTTTTCTCATTCAGTTTTTTTTTTTTTTTGTATAATGCTGGTTTTCATTTTTTACTGTTATAAATTATGATGTAGCTTTCATCTGTTCGTCTTTTAGTTTGAGTTAACCACATGCTTATTGATTAGTTTATTTAAATGATTGCTGATTATGTTTTAAGTAAAAATTTTGCTATTAACTCATTTTATATAAATGTTTGATAGATAGTTAAACTTTATTAAAATCTTTTAGATAAGTGGAATTTGTAATTCCTCCAGTTGTAGTCTGAGGACATTTGATTTCAACGCTTTTCCTTCTCATGTAAAAAACTTGCAGCTCTTTGCTTATCGTCCTATTATTATTCAGGTAAATCATTTTCTTTTTGGGATTATTTATATTGACTGTAATGTGTACATTGGTCATGAAATGCATATATTTATATTATCATCACTAGGACAATAATTTTGTCCCGGCTAGGGGGGGGGGGGATGGCAAAATTCACAGGGCGGTCATGTGTTAAATCCCAAAAATTTTGTGGCTGAGGACTACTAATATTTCCAAAGGAAGTTTACCAGGTTACAGATAACTTCTATGTCACTCAATAAGGATTGTATTATAATTTTTTAAAATTGATTCTTAGATTTATAAACCATTCAAACTCTAGCAAAATAAAGAATACCATTATATGAGATCAGATCAAAAATTTCATTTAAGTTGGAATTTTTAATACATTGTATTGTACATATACAGAATACAGATTTTCTTCTTTAATGCAATGTTTGTTGTTCTGTAGCACATTTTTAAATTTAGAAAAGATAGTCCAGTATTATCACTGTTTGTGGATATTGACAAACAATGGATATGCAGCTAGGAAAATGACCTTTTTATATTCCAGAAATCTATCAAAGCTTTGCTGCGACGAAATTCTTTTACACTCACTATATATATGAACAAAATTCACATTTTAGTTAGTCCTCATTTTTTAACATAGATATGTGTCTGAAAACAAATAAATTTGTTTCATTGTCTATAAGATCCAAGGGCATGATATATTTGTTATTCCTGTTATTTTTGAAAAAAAAAAAAAAAATTGCAGAAATTCACATTGCGAAACAGTAATCTAAAAATTATAAAAGAAGTATGACAGTAGGGAAAAAATTGGAAATTCACAAATATATTTGATATTCACAAAATTTCAGAACTCTTAAAATTTGTGATAAAATCACTGGAATTCACACCACGAAATAATTACTGCTCTAGTCATGACGTGTACATTACTTCCAAATATGAATTATGATAAAATGTATTTTCATTTTTATGAAGTATACAGGGTGTCTCAAAAACATTGACCTCAGCTTTTATTCCTTAAATATTGATCTTGGACATATATAATAAATTATAAAGTTGTGTAAAGAAAGTTATAGAATTTTATGAAATCGATAAAAATTTTCAGGGGATTAAATTTGAAGAAATACAAATTTTAAATTTTTATACGGCCCCCATATAAAAACATTTCCAATGAGTAAAATGCTCTCTATACACTAATAAGGTGATGTACAAAATTTCAACATGTTATCATAAAAAGTACCAGCGATATGTTTAAACAAAGTTGGTGAGGGATTAATCACAAATGAAAATGTAAATGTTTACAACAAGAGTGCAAAAGACGCAGTGCAGAAATGCATCATAGGCAAATAATATCTGCCTCTTATCTTTAATGGATCTTTGGCATGGATGGGAAACATTTTGAATAAGCTTTGTAATCTTTGTGTAAAGTTAGTATTTCTACACAGTGTAGATACTTTTGTACCAATAAATAGCAAAATTATTATTTATTTATGTAATCATTGTTTTCTTTCATAATTTGTGTATGACTCCCCTGAAATGCGATCTGCCGGTATGATTTTTTCCCGTCTGAGAACCCATGTCGGTGCATCGAAAAGTAGTTTAAGTCAGCATTTTTGTCTTTTCATATCTCTGGGACCAGTGTTAGAAATTGAAAATTTGAACTAGGTGTCATTTGACGCCTATAGTTCTGATGGTGCCAAATAGACACCCATGTCGATGCATCGAAAAGTAGTTTAAGTCAGCATTTTTGTCTTTTCATATCTCTGGGACCAGTGTTAGAAATTGAAAATTTGAACTAGGTGTCATTTGACGCCTATAGTTCTGACGGTGCCAAATAGACATGGCTAGTTGCCATTTTTACATCTCTAACAATAACAACTATTTTTTAAATGCCCATTTTTGTTAAAGACATAAAAAAAGAATAATTGAGATTTTTGTATTAAAAGTTGTTTTAAATTTTCCTGAAATTTAAAATAAACTGAAAAAGAAACCCAAGAGAAAATAAATTGAAAAAATTGCTGATTTGTTTTTACTTGGCAAAAAGGACATAAAAAACAACAAATTAAAAAAAAAACTTCTATTTAACAATTTTCAGTTATGGTCATCTTGTACAATCATTGCCCCAATACCCCTTCATTTCATGCTTGAAAATTAATTTTCCTGAGTTAAGATAGCAATTAATATAAAAGTTTTAGTTGATGTAAACAAATTGCAAAAATGGAAAATACATGATAAAATGGGATAAACCGATAATCACGTATAAATGCACATTTTAGTGGCATTTCCATATAATCATTTTCATATTACTTACAAATATAAGAATTAAACACCTTTAAAATTGAAATATAAGGGAATCTTGAGTGAAATTTAGGCACTTTTTGTGGTCAATTTTGTCAAAGTATGGAATTTCATTTTAAAATCTGTTTACTATATTCATCTTAGAAGTTTAAAAAAAGGGGGAAAATTTGCATATTTGTCCGGAGATCAGCAGTCAATGCAAATATTGGAGCTTCACGAAGAAATGCAGAGTTGGCAACTAGGGTTCAGTATTTGCAAGTCAATAATAAGTTTTTGTTTTATAGTTGCTATTCTTTTTTTTGTTGCTTTGATAAAATATAAATCATACCCTTGAAACTCATCTACACCTTTTGTGTGAGCTAGGCAGCCTGGGTAATAATAATAAAAGTTTGAATCACATTAATTTCAGGGATTGATATAAAAAATGCATAGATGCCAACCTGCTAGAAAGAAAGATAGGAACATATTGCACGAGGAAACTAGCGTACCAATACCGTTTTTCCCCATACTGCTGCAAAATAACCTTCTATTTCATTAATAATACGTTTGAAAAATAGTTTTTCTATATAATATACAAAATAATTACAAACATTTTAAACGATGCAAACAAATTGTAGCAGTGGAAAAATACTTTCAAAATAAAACGAAATATAAAGGATCACTCACAAATGCCGTTTATTGCAATACTGCTGCAAAATGGCCTTTTGTTTCATTAAAAATACGCTTAAAAAATAGTTCTGTATAATATACAAAATAATTACAAGCATTTTAGATGATGCAAACAGATTGCAGAAGTGGAAAAATACTTTCACAATAAAACAAAATATAAGAAAAATCATGGACAAATGCCCTTTATCGCAGTACCCGGTACTGGTGCAATATAGCCCTTTATTTCTTTAACAACACATCTGAAAAATAGTTTTCTTTTATATAGTATGAAATAATCATGAAAATTAGTCGATGCAAATGTGTTTCTCCCACATTAATTAGAAACAGACACAATCACGTGGAAACGGATTTTTAGATGAAAAAACAGGAAAACCTCCATTTTAAAATTCCTGACTTTGTTTCTCATTTTGTGACCTACTTCCGATTTCATGACACGTAGATACTCTTATGCAGATTTGCATACAATAAAATATAAATGTTATGGAAAAGAAAAATCTGACTATTGTGGATCCAAATCAGATTCCCTGAACAAGACTGAAAAAATGGAACAAGTACGTTAAAATCTGAACACTTGGCAGCTATAAAAATGTCATTTTCAATGTCTGATAACAAAATATTAGCTAACCAAATTTGCAAGACGCTGGAACGATTTAATCTGGAATGCAGTGTGTTTTATAATAATAAGTAATTAGAATGTAAAGACTGCAGAATTCACTCCCTTTTTTTCCAAGTGCGATGCGTAGATCTACGAGGCGATAAAGGTGAGGGGAGCAATAGAAACTTGTTAAATACCCAGGGTCTCTGACATCGGAATGTCTGAGGATAAAGCAAACAAATAAATTCTTCAGAAGTGCAATTTGGTCTTGAAGGGTGGGAGTGAGTTTAAGTACAATAAAGATCCCAATGTTTCCTTCCCTGAATAGACAGAGGGGGATTTTACTGTCTGTGTACCACCTGCAGATTTATCAATGCGGGCGTGTATAAAATGCCACTTTTTTTTTTTACCAATGCCTAGTCTTCTACCAGGGATCATAATTTAATCAAAGGGAAAGGGAAGACCTGATATTTAACAACAGCATTGTTAGGTGTCAAATTTGACAACCAGATTGAAGAATCTAGTCGTCAATTGAAATTTCTAGTTGCAAATTATGACTAACGACCGCTAATTTCGAACACTGTCTGGGACTTTTTAGGATAAAATGCTCAAATTTTGTACATCACCTTATTAGTGTATGGGGCACATTTTACCACCTATAGCTAATCGACGCTCGCAAATTGTGATTATTCCCTTATTAGTGTATGGGGCACATTTTACTCATTGGAAATATTTTTGTATGGGGGCCGTATAAAAATTTAAACTTTGTATTTCTTAAAATTTAATTCCCTTGAAAATTTTAATCGATTTCATAAAATTCTGTACCTTTTTTAACGCAACTTTGTAATGTATTATATATGTCTAAGATCAATATTTAAGGCATAAAGCCGAGGTCAATTTTTTGGGACACCCTGTTCATTTATTTTATATAACTTGTAAGTTATCCATGAAACTGTACTCCAGTGATTCATTCATTATTAAATTTATGAATTCTTAAAATTACAATCCATTCATGGATTCTTCACCAAAATTTATGAAAAATGCTCATTTTAAAAGTAGTATACAAAATTTCAGAAATTCATAACTCAAATTGCACAAAAATTATATGTGATGTGCAAAGATGGATGCTCAAGGATTTTATGCATTAGACTACCGTAGCTGCCAACTCTCCCGGTTTTTCACTATATCTCCCGGTCTCATCAGTAAGTCGCTCAATCTCCCGGTTTTCACTCAGCTGCTCATATTTCTCCCTTTCTAGGCAGAAATAACGCGAATGCAAGTCATATGACTTTCAGTTGTTTTCTGTGTATCAATTTTCTGCTACCCTGGCGTTGGAATGGATCACAAGTGACGTTTGTATTTCTCTTTTATGTAAATCTGCATAAGAGTGCCTACAGGTCACAAAAGTAAAAAAATTGGGAAATAGATCACGAATATTCTGAAATAAGAAATGAAGTCACAAATTTTGAGATTGAAATTTTCTCATTTTTTCATCTAAAAATCCATTTCCCACCTATAGCTTAATCGACGCTCGCAAATTGTGATTATTCCCTCAGCGTCACGAGAGAGAAGACCAATGATTGTCTAATTAATGTGGGAGAAACGCATTTGCATCGACTAAAATTTTATTAAATTATTTTGTTTTATATACAAAACTATTTTCAAATGTATTATTAATGAAATGAAAGGCTTTTTTGCAGCAGTTTCGCTGAAAACGGCATTTGTGCACGATCTTCCTTATATTTTGTTTTACTATGAAATGACTTTCCCACTTTTGCAATCTGTTTGCCTCGTTAAATTTTTTTATAACTGTTTCGTATTTTATATGAAACAACTATTGTTCAAACGTATTATTGATGAAATGAAAGGATATTTTGCAGCAGTATCACAAAAATAGCATTTGCGCTCGATGCTTCTTATATTTCGTTTAGTTGTGAAAATAATTTCCACTTTTGCAGTCTGCATCGTCAACATTTCTTATAATTATTTCATATTTTATACAGAAAAACTATTGTTCAAACTTAATATTAATGAAATGAAAGGCTATTTTGCAGCAAGATCGCAAAAAACGGCACTTGCTCGCATTCCTCCTTATATTTTGTTTAATTGATAAATAATTTCCACTTTTGCAATCTGTCTGCATCGTCTAAAACTTTTGTAATTATTTCTTGTTTTATACAGAAAAACTATTTTCTGAATAACGATATTAAAATAATAATTTGGGTACTTAAGAAATACAACCATTTCAAAAGCATAAATTAGAATTTGATGCATTTGTATTTACATTTACATATTTTTAGAATTTTAATTAAAAATTAGCATTTGTTTCGTCCTTTAGTTTAAATGCAAATAGTATTAATAATGTTAGTTAAAGGATTTCTGAGAGTAATATATATAAGAAAATATAGGTTCAGAATTATTAGAGCATGCTGAGAAAAACTAAAGCAGCTGCAATGAATTTTAACACTTAATAAAAATAATTTGATAAAATTATTCCATTTCATTGTTGAGTATGTGTTAAATAAGCTCGATGTATGTGAGTATCAGTTGCTGTAGAATTTAAAATTTAATTGCATTAATAAGCCCCGTTAATGTGGCCAAAAATCTTAATTTTTTTCCCTCTCGATATTTTTACCTATTTTTTTTTCTGGTAGGTTATTAGTTATGTTACTTTAAAATTGTCTAAAGGTAGTGAATTTGAATATGCTTTTTGCTCAATCTGTGCAATGGACTTTAAAATTCCACAGTGAAAGAGGGGATATTATTATCCAAGCCAAACCGAAAGGCATGTGGACAAAAAAAATTTCAATTGAAGGAAATGCAGACATCAAATACAGTTTCTTTGCTATTGGAAATGAAAGTGTGATACTTGCTGAATATTATAATCATTACATATTTCAGTTTTATTTGTTGAAAAGTTGTCCTTTTTATGTTTAGATTAAGTATAACAGTTAAGAAGTATAGATTGCGTTGCCGTGCAAAATCTCCCATTTTTCTCATATTTTTGCACAAAAATCTCCCGGTTTTTCATATTTAGATATTGGAAGCTATGGACTACATATAAATTAATAGTGCCGTTTGCCACAAAAGTATTGCAGCTGCTGAGCTGTTTTGGTGGCAAAAATGTTTAGCAAAAATAGTTATATGGTAAGAATTTTTCCATACTAATGTTTTTATTAAAAATGTTTCCTTGATACATGTACAAGGGGTTCAGTTATTGCCACAACAAACTCAGAGGGTTGTTAGTAGACATCAAGAGGAACAAAAAATGAAATGGAACATGGTGTTGCAAACCACGTTTAGTCGGTAAAAATTGTGAAAATATATATGCAGGTTCTGACGTCACGTAGGGATGATATATATCTGATGTCATTGCACAGTCTACAATGCATCCGCGGCCACCACTTCGAACAACACCTGTAATTATTTCATGCACATCATTCTCATAGTTCCCTTTCCAGAATTGTACAGTGCTGGAAAGCTGTGTTGTAATCATGCTGTCAAATAAATATTTTTGTAGTTATTATTGTACTTTTTGTCATCCCTATGTGATGTCAGAACCTGCATATGTATTTTCACGATTTTCACCCACTAAATGTGATTTGCAACACCATGTTCCATTTCATTTTTTGTCCCTCTTGATGTCTACTAACAACCCTCTGAGTTTGTTGTGGCAATAACTGAACCCCTTGTACATGTATCAAGGAAACATTTTTAATAAAAACATTAGTATGGAAAAATTCTTACCATATAACTATTTTTGCTAATTTTTGCCTCTGAATTTGTCACCACATTAACTGAACATTCTGTATATCTATTTCTCAGAATTTGCTATACAGATATGCCAACCATTACAGGTTTTCTGTAATTCTTATTAATTTCTCAATGAAATTACAGACTACATAAGAGACTTCAAGGGAAACAGCTTCATCAAGGGAAACAGCTATTCTACATACACCATGCATATTTGACAATTTCTTTGAGATCTCCTTATTTTTCCACTGCTAAATACAACACAGCATGTTGTTTGTCTCTCAGTTACGTGACCTCATATTGCAGACTAATCAGAGTGTCGTGTTTCCCTCTTAGAAGGAACAATGACTGTTTCAATTTCCAAGCAGAGATCTGAAATATTCTTCCTACTGCACAGTACATTTTACAGCTAAGTATTTACCGATTTGTTCAGTTGCATGACATCATATGACTGATGAATCAGAATGCTCACTTTGTTTCCATGCTGAAAGAGAAGAGAAGTAACTGCTACTTGTAATAAATATTTGTACTGGAATGAAGTGAAAAGATCATGATTTTGTAAATATATGTTACTGGTTTGTTCTTTCTCTGTGAAGTTGTTTAGTGTTACTTTTAAATTATGAAGCATTCTACTCTTAAAACTTATGTTTCTGAAGTTAAAAAAAAAAAGTCTCCCTTTACAGTGCTACTGTGAAAGTTACAGCAAACTCTGGCTGTTACTATGAGCGTATAGAAGAATCGCATATTTTGCGGAACTTCATGGTGTAATTTCTATTGCCCATGGTAGTTGTGATGATTGTCACAGCCATGCTGGAGAATTTCTTCTCAACACCATTAACAATTTTACATGTTTATTTTCTCAAATAATAAAGTATTTAATGTGTCTATGCTCAAATTTGGCTTAAATTCAGTCACATTTTCCCTAATAATACTGAATATTCGTTCTGTCACATGCATTGCTATGGGGGAACAGTTAATATTGATTTCATCAGTTTCCTTAAATATTCATATTTTAGTATTCGATTTTCATATTTCATTGAATAAATAGAATGCCATACTTCATTCATCCTCATATCTTTGGGGAAACTCATATTTATCTAATACTCAGCAAATTCTGATTCCATATTAATAAATTCTTTTGGTTCGGAAAGCTGCATATTCTACAGAAGAGGATATTTGCTTTGTCAATTCAACATCAGCTATTTCTGCGTGACTCAGAAATTCATTCTTCAGTGGAACTTTTTTTTTATTATGTTTATATGCAGTTTAGATATATATGGTGTGTCTCAAAAGTTTAGGCACTTCAGTATAAACAATAGATATCAGAAGAAGAAGGAAATAAGAAAAGCAATTTCATCGCTATATATTTAATAACGACTAATGAACAATATAAGACCATGGACATACCTGGTTGATTTGCAGATTTCAATAAACGAATTAAACACAAAAAAGCTTCTAAAAACTTGTTTCAAAAGTTTATATATGTTTATATGCAGTTTAGATATACAGCCGAACCTCGATATGTCGAATTTGAAGGGAGTAGAAAAAAAGTTCGAGATATTAAAAATTTGAGTTATCGAAAATTTTGAAAAATTTTATGGAATTCATAAAAAAATGTATACATACTAGTTCTATACTTTACACATTTTTAAAAAATCACTTACTTTATCTTAGACAGAGATTGGATATTACCCAAGGAAATGCTGACAATAAATAACGCGAAGCTTGAAATGATTGGATACACATTTAATGTAATATTATGTACATACATTATTAAAATTTAATCTTGCATTTCTTTACTTGCAAAATAGTCATCTATGACAGTTTGGTTACAGTTACTGAATCCTTCAATATCTATCACATTTTCCAAATGAGCTAGGCGGATCCAAATGAGCTTAATTTTGTGGCGATAGTGTACTTTAAAACTCTGAATAATACCTTGGTCCAATGGCTGTAACTTAGAAGTTGTGTTTCGTGGCATGAAATGAACTTCATGGATTTTAATTTCGGCATGCTATTATGCGCTGTACAGTTGACCAAGAAGAGAACAATATTGCGATTTTCACGGGACATCTTTTTGTCTAGTTCCTTCACTCAATTAGTAAAAATTTCGGCAGTCATCCAAGTCTTTTTGTTCGCAAAATAAGTTATTGGAACAGATTTCATTCCTGAAAAACATCGGGGTTTAGCAGATTTACCTATCATAAGAGGTTTGAGTCTTTCTGAACCATCCATATTAGTGTAAAATAGCACAGTTAATCTCTCTTTGCTCCTTTTCCCGCTATGACATGCTTCACCTTTAATGGCCATAGTTTTATCAGCATACACTTAAAAAGTAGTCCTGTTTTATCTGCATTAAACACATTTTTCGGATCGTATTTTTCCAAATGAAAAGATGAAAATGGTAAGATGATCCAAATGGTAAGATGAAAAAATTCGAGATATCGAGAGCTTGATTAAAAATATTTCGAGTTAATGAGTTTGTTTTACATTAGTTTTATATCGTGTGTGAAGGGAGATGAAAATATTTCAAGATACCGAGGTTCGACATATCGAGGTTCACCTGTATATGGTGCATCTCAAAAGTTTATGCATTTTAGTATAAGCAATAGATATTCATAAGAAGAAGAAAATAAGAAAAGCAATTTCATCACAATATATTTAATAATGACTAATAAACAATATAAGACCATGCACATACCTGTTTGATTTGCAGATTTCAATAAACGAATTAAACACAAAAAAAGCATCAAAAAACTTGTTTCAAAAGTTTATGCCAAGTAACAAAAATGAAGTTATGTAACGAATGTTATGTCCATTTCGGTTTATAACTTGAAAACACGATCTGGCATTGACAGAATAAAAGAATGAAGAATTTCTGGGTCTAAATTATACCAGCATTTTTCAGTTTCACACTTTAATTCGGCCAAAGATGAAAACTGTTGCCTATTCGCATAAACTATTCTGGATAGGATCCTCCAACGGTTTTCTGTGGGATTCAAGTTGGAACTTTTGGCCGACCAATCCATAACAATAATGTTATTGCACTGCAACCAAAGTTTGCCACATGAATGGGAGCATGATCGTACTGAAAACATAAGTTTTGTCCTGCTAGATTTGCAGCTTCTGGTAATATGTGATCCTTTAACGTTGATAATTTAGCTCATTTTGCTTACCGTTAAGAAAGGCTAAGGATAACATACCGTTAAAGCAAAACGCTCCCCACACCATCAAGGATTGACTTTGTTTTCTACTGAAAAAACTCTTGGTTCTTTGAGCAGGTCATGCCAGTATGATACCCATCCATCTGGGCCATCAATATTCTATTTCTTTTCATCACTAAATATAGTAGTTATCCATTGGTCGTCCCAGTTCATGTGTTTCCGAACCCATTCCATACTACATAATTTATGATTTTCAGTTAAACTCGGAATTCGCTTCATACGTGTGAGCATTATATTGCAATTACTTTGAAAACGTCTGTGAATAGTAGATCAAGATACTTTTAAACCTGATTCACTTAGTATTTCAGATGACAACAGTTCTTGAGTTGATGCTAAACAAAAAAGTTTTCTGTCAACTCGAGAACTGGTACATTTTAGATGGCCTGATCTATCTTTTACTTTATAATCGTGCTCTTTCTGTAGCACAGCATAAATGCCTCATTTTGACCAATTTAATATTTTCGTGATATCAAGAACAGACTTTCCATAAGCTTTTAATCTCCAAATTTCACACACACTTCGTCTTTTGTAAACTGCTTCATACGCGGCATTGTACTGAATGGTGAGAGGTGAAACGCAGCAGTCTTATATATAGTGGGCAAATGTCTGTAGAATTGTTTTATGCAAATTACTACCTTATTTTCATACTTTATTTTGATTTTCCACATTTTTTGTTACTTGTGCATAAACTTTTGAAACACGTTATTTTATGCTTTTTTTGTGTTTATTTCGTTTATTGAAACCTGTAAATCAAACAGGTATATTCATGGTCTTATATTGTTTATTAGTCGTTATTAAATATATAGCGATGAAATTGCATTTCTTATTTTCTTCTTCTGATATCCATTGCTTATACTAAAGTTCATAAACTTTTGAGATGCACCATATATATTTTTTGTCAACTAATGAAGCGTTTTTATGCTTTTATATTATCACCTTTAGTTATAATGTTAATTTAATTTGAAAATTGCATGTTTTGTCATTGCACATAAAAGCATATAATCTTTGATTTAGCATAATTATGGTTATTTATGCAAATGATATTTTATCACAAATTTAACTATGGACATTGTTATTGAAAGATTGCTGTGTAGATTATTGAAGCTATCATTGAGAAGTTAACATATTTGACTATAGATTAAGGTTAGATTGGCACACAGGTTTTCCAAGGTGGGCCTTCGTCATCAGAGGGCCAACAGGCTATCAAAAAATTAATAACAAAAAAATTAACCAAATTTTATAAAATTCATCAAAATGCATTTTTAATCTAATACACTTTCTGTGCATCCCATAGTTGAAAATAAATACACCTGGTCAGATTCATATGTGGTGTTATGCACACGCTTTAAATTATTGATACACAAAGAACTACAGGAACAATTACTTTATTTGGAATTTTAAACAAATATCTAGATTTCATTCAAGAATCTAAGAAACAGGTTAAATGTGTGGTACCAAATAAGTAGTTTTAAATTTATTTCAGTAAAGAGACAAGATAGTAAGCGAAAGGTTGAATGTTACATAAATTAAATTGGGTATCAGCAAATTGTAAATTTGGTATCAGCAATGTATGACCCTTTTATGTCGGTCTACAGAAATGCCTAAAAAATTTGGACATCCAAAGTTCAGAAATCTCCAAAATCCAGTTTTTGTCCCCAATTTTCTATTTTTCCCCCAGGCTTTTAATAGAAGTCACTAATTCCCAAACTTAAATTAGGAGTAAGTAAAGATGTACTGTTACAACTAAATAAAGATGTAACAGTAGAATGTGCAAGTTTAAACTTCAATTCTTGGCAAAATTGAATCAGGGGAAGAAAAATCACCAGATAGAACAGAAGGCTTGATTTATAAGGCAAAATGTCAGAAAAAGGAACAAGATTAGTTTTAGGAAAAATAAAATTTGAACAAATGGTGGAAAAGATTTTATAAATGAAAGCAAATGAGTAAGCCACCTCATAGCCAAGGTTAAAGACAATGTTAATTTCTGTATCTAAAGCAGAAATTGATGAACAAACATTAAAAGCACGATTAAAATAAGCAATGAAACAGACTTTTTTAGAAGAAATAGGGAAGAATTAGAGGGAATACAAGAATTAGAGAACATAGGTTTATGAAAAACATAGATATGAAAGCAAAGAGTGTCATGAGAGACAAGAATGTCCAGAAATGGCAAAGAACAATTAGATTCATGTTCAATGGTAAAATGAATAGAGGGGTAAAAATCATTAACACTATCCAAAAGGCCAAGGAGGTTGCCCAAATTATGGTTCCAAATTATAAAGCCATCATCCACATAACTTCATCAAAGAATAGGTTAAGGGATAAAAAAAAGGCAGAATCTCATTCACGTTCTCTTGCAACACAGCTTCAGCCAAAATACCAGACAAGGAGCTACCCATAGGAGTTCCTGTGGTTTGCAAAAATATTTCTTCATGGAAACCAAAATAATTGGTTTCTGTGACAATGTTCAATGCAAAAGTGATTGTGTTAGAGGGAATAGGATAATTTTGGTATTGGAGGTTTTTAGCAATAATACTAATAGCAGTAGAGATGTGGGGACGCTGGGATAAAAGGAAACAAAATCAAAACTATAAAGAGTACAATTTGGTACAAAATTAGTATTAAAGAGATGCTTAATGAAATTTTCAGTAGAATTAACAGAATAAGAATGGTTAAAAATGTTTAAGAAAATTAACCAAAGTTTTTCTAAAAAATAAGTGGGATCGTTACATTTAGATACAATAGGTCACATGGGATAGTTAATTTTATGGAGTTTAATTTGGCTAAAAATTTAAGTTAATTGATGGGAAGTATGGTAAGCAACAGATTTAATGGAAGGGGGACGATCAGGTAATTTATCAAGTTTAGCAATCTATGAGTTTGCTAATAGCAAATCGCGCTTACATGTTCGATTTCATTTATAAAATCTTCATTTTGCCACATGCTTCATTTTGCCATATGGCACATGCAATCTGCATAACACATTGCAATAGCTGTCAATGGCTTACCAGGCCACTATGCAGTCTTTTGATTAATGGATCAGCCAGTTGTGGAGTTTGTAATGTGTAATGGGTCCCCAAAATAAATTGCCTTTAATTAGCAGAATCATATTTTGTCTGCTTATTGGGCAAATGCTCCCCGTGTAGGGGCGGGTTGTAGATTAACCCTACCACCTCCCTGTGTTTCGTAGAAGGCAAAAAATGGGGCCCCAGTGCCTGGGGAGATAGCCAGGTACCCTGCCCCTGGGGATTATATCAGGGGACTGGTCCTCCAGGTTGGGGGTTGGGCGTGGGGCTAACAACTCCACCCCGGAAAAAAAATTCTTGTTACGAAACCTTAAAGGAGGTCTTGGCCCTACAAGAGCTGTAGTACCATGATGATGATGATTGGACAAATGCACTGCACGTACAATACATGCAGTTACAATAACCTAATTCCATTCAACATCAATTTGGATAGGATTACATTCCGCATAGTGTTATGAGAACTATCGACTGCATACCTAGCTCATTACTAGCACTATGTCCACTATATGGGCACATGCATTCCGCATACATTATATGTTATATTCAAATTTTAGTCTATAAAGTCTATCCAAATGAACTAAGAATTTGTTGGAAGCTCTGTTTGTTTTTATTTTGCTTTATTTGTCTAACTAACATACAAGATTTAAAGTAATTTATTATGCTATCAATAGACATACTCTTTATTTTTTGATGACCCACTTCTCACATTTTTTGTCAAAATGTAATAAGGTTATTTTAGGTTTTATGTATTTTTAAAGTATAATATTTTGACATTTGTTTAGTACAAATTTGCTTTGTGTATTTTTTATGCAATTTATTTCTACTTTTAATACTGATGTTTTATTTAATTTCAGGAAGTTTTAAATGAAGCTGGTGCGGTATTTATGTTGGATGTGCAGTATGTTTTCAATACAGGCGAAATTCATAGTATTTTAAGTCAGGCTGAAAAAAAAGGAATAAGTTCATGGACCATTGACCAACCCACCTCTGCTTTGACACATCCACGCATGTTTGATTATTTTAACACGAAACAAGATAAGTTTTTTTTTCAACATATGATACAATCTAATCATATTGTCCTTTACAATATTAATTCTACACATTTTGATGTAATGTTTCCATGGGTAAAATGTGCCCTTATTCCAAATTGTATTGCACCAATTGGTGCACAAAATTCTGGCTGCAGGTTTGATAAGAAGCCACTATACCGTTATTCTGGTTGTCACAGATATGATACATCTGCTTTAAATGTTGTCCTTGGCCTTATGTTTAACTTTTCATCTAGTCATTATGCTGCTAGGGAAGAAGATAAGTTTTTCCGTCTTGTTGACATTGACAGAGAATTGACTTTAGATTCAGAAAAAAATTCAACTATATTTCCGGAATCTGTTTGAGATTTTAAGAGTAGTATTATGTTGTTTAATTTTCTGTACATTCCTGTAATTTTATTTTATGTGCATGTTTATACATGGAATAACATCCTTACTCCTCATTAGTGCATTTGATGAAATTCATACATTCAAATGTAAGCCTTTTATTTCTGTACATGTGTCCTAAAGAAATGTTTTAATCTAGTGATACATTTTTGTGGTATTATTTTGTGACAGTGATTTCATCTATTTCAATAATTTATTTTAAAAATTAATCAAGATATTTAATATAATTAATATTTCTGTATATGTGCACATTTCACATTGAACTGTATGCTATGGCTACATGTAAATGAAAATGAAGATTAAGTTATATTTTTAATGATAATTAGTGCAAAAATAAATAAAAAAATTAAATCTAGAGCATATTTTACCTTTTATGAAAAGATCAGCGAAAATCAACTTCGATAGCAATTGAAATTTATGTATTCTGGTACTCAGTAAATTTTAGTGATATTTAAAATTTTAATAAAATGTTATCTTTATTACTGCTTTCTTGAATAACTTGCTTGATTAATACTAATTGCCTTTGATTGCAATTTGCCATACTACTGTGGGGTCAAGGCCATCCGTTGTGGTAGTGTGGAGCAGATCAGGCAAATGCAGGCATTTAGAAATAAGATAGGTTAGATAAGAAAAGGAGACAACAATTTTGTTTCTGCTGTGTAATGTCATATCAGAACTGTGGGGAGTCTCTTCAGCAGCTTCTATGTGTTTTTGTATTCTGGTGTGCCTTTCAAATGATTGAAAATCTCAATTATCATTGAACCATTAAAAAATTCAATCAAAATATGACATATTTATGAATAATTTCAGCTTACATTTGATAAAAGGAATATACTATTCAATATAAGTATAAACATACTATGATAAACTCGCATGCTTAGAAAAATAAAAAAAAAAGTACAATAAACACTGTCTTTATTTAAAACAGCTAGGACCTATGAATTGATAGAACATAATAAATGAAAAAGAATACTTAAGTATACATTTCTTTGTAGTTGAAACAGATTGGGGCAATAATAATATGTTTAATGGGAGAAAACTATGCTAACATGTTTTTCACATTTTTAGTGTAATAAGATTTTAATATTAAAATAATATATTAAAAACTGAATACATAAACTGAACTTGTTTCTTGTAATAAGCAATTTCCAAATGTCCAGATTCTGCTTGTAAAGCTTCGACTGTTAGTCAAAGTTCTTTTATTATCATCTGTTAGTTCCTGTCACAGTATCCCAAATTGTGTTGTGTTCTGTGAAATGTGCATAAGTGTTCTGCAATAAAATTTAAAGTAATCTAAATTATGAATAAAATTTATAACTTTTAAAAAATTGGATTTATTATATTTGAAGATAGTATAAATTGTTTCTCATGACTACATTTACTATAAATCATTTTAGCTAATATTTATGTAGGTCAACTTTCATGTATTGAACACCTAAATTAATTACCTACTATGCCAAATTTTAGAGTATTTTCCCCGAATAACATTTTGTGTGTTTTGCATTATTATTTTAAATGAATACCTAAATGTGACTGCATTGTAAAAACCAACTGCATAGCTTCCTTATGTAAAGAATAATTCCAGCTGCCCTGTAAGGTTGTGAAAGTTTTCTTGTAAAAAATTATGCTTTAATCGATGACCCTCAGGTCATGGATTTGGTTGCATAGATTGGATTGCACAGAACAAATTGAGTTACACATTTGTATCCGTGATTCGATCCCTGCACCTATGTATGCGAAGACCAGAGCTCTGTATGGCCACATGTGGATCTTGCAGTTCACGGAAAAACTATGATGGATTGAATATCTATGTTTGTGGCTATAAGCATCTTGTTATGTGGTTTTATGGCTCAAATAAGCTTTGTGTTTTGCAACAGAAAACTCAGTCAAAGATGGAAACATTTGGTTTGTAATATAGAGATTTTAAAGGAATTTTTTTACAGTGTAAGTCTGTAGATTTTTTTTAGCTACAACTGTTTGAATTTGTAGAGTTCACATCCATTTAAAATATCATAATAGCATCCCAGTAGCTTAATGGATTAATAGCCCAGTAGTGTCATGTTGCCAACCAAGATATATTGCATCACAATGAAAATTTCATTTTTGTATTTAAAATTGCTTTTAATTTTTTAAACCCAATTTTGGAAGGGGGTGGGTCATTGCTACATTTTCAACATCTATAATTTTAACTTTAACATATGACTTATATTTGCAATTCAACCATTTGTTTTGCTTTGTAAAATAAAATATATTAAGGTATTATTACTGCAACTTATGGGTATACAATAAAATGAGGATCATTTCCATGGAGGTTTAGGAATTGCTACTGTATATATAGATTCTAAAACTAACTGCACATCAATCACTGATAAATTTGTTTTATTCTCATCAGTAATTCATATATTACTGGTTGATTGGCATTTTAAAATTCTTCAAAACCAATTTTTGAATTCTTTGAGATTTTTATTTAATGGTTTCTTTTTTTAAATCTAAATGAAACCCTTGAATGAAAAGTTCTTCTAACACTACTTGGAGCATGAGTAATAATTATTTTTCGCTTCATGTAATTATCCACTCATTTTGTAACTTTGGGGCTTTAAAAATTTTATATAAGCTTACATCCACTACTTTTTCTTTGTGTAGCTGTAACAGAGTTATACAATTTGATATTGCTTCATCTGTTATAAAAATTAATCAATTGGTAAAAATACCCCACAGCTTACTTTTTTCTCAGATATATTAAAATAGAGCATTGCTGTATATTTAGTCAAATTTCTTACACTAAGGCAATGTTAAAAAATACTATGTAATCATTTTAAAATGAAAAAGCAGTAATTTCCATAGAACTCCTATCTCTCTCTGTCCTGTTGTAACATACAAATCAATACTCCTCACTAGTAGTTTTCAGTTTCCTTTGATGCCTAACCACTTTAGGACAAATGTGAGGGTTCATATGGTCAAGGGGGACCTATAAGTTCTAAGGATAGTGCTGGTGGGGGAATTATATTTGTCCTAGCAGAAGCATCTGGAAGATTCTTGATGACAATAAGCAATCATGCAATGAGTCTCACAATGAGCAAATTAAAAAGTTATAGAAATTTTTGTCAAATCCTGGTGCCAATCATATAAATTCATGTGCATCAATCTATCCTTAGAACTACTTTTTTCATAAAGCTTTTTTCATGCATAAGGTAATTTCTTGGACATGCCAAAAATTAGTGATACTTTTAAAATAAAATTCACAAAAAATTAAATAAATTAATACTCAAATATTAATTTTTAGCAGCAATTTATTCGAATTAATAATTTGTCATAAGTGATTTACCTTTGTATTTATATGCTGTAATTGAATAGATGTTTTTTTATTCCTAGCCATTTTCTTGTTTACATTTTTAGTCTGTACTGATTCATGAACTATAAATATGGTTTTCAATAAATAATACTCTAATATTTAATAGTTTGTTTTACCTTTGTATTTATATGCTGTAATTGAATAGATGTTTTTTTATTCCTAGCCATTTTCTTGTTTACATTTTTAGTCTGTACTGATTCATGAACTATAAATATGGTTTTCAATAAATAATACTCTAATATTTAATAGTTTGTTTTACCTTTGTATTTATATGCTGTAATTGAATAGATGTTTTTTTATTCCTAGCCATTTTCTTGTTTACATTTTTAGTCTGTACTGATTCATGAACTATAAATATGGTTTTCAATAAATAATACTCTAATATTTAATAGTTTGTTTTACCTTTGTATTTATATGCTGTAATTGAATAGATGTTTTTTTATTCCTAGCCATTTTCTTGTTTGCATTTTTAGTCTGTACTGATTCATGAACTATAAATATGGTTTTCAATAAATAATACTCTAATATTTAATAGTTTGTTTTACCTTTGTATTTATATGCTGTAATTGAATAGATGTTTTTTTATTCCTAGCCATTTTCTTGTTTACATTTTTAGTCTGTACTGATTCATGAACTATAAATATGGTTTTCAATAAATAATACTCTAATATTTAATAGTTTGTTTTACCTTTGTATTTATATGCTGTAATTGAATAGATGTTTTTGTATTCCTAGCCATTTTCTTGTTTACATTTTTTGTTCTGTACTGATTCATGAACTATAAATATGGTTTTCAATAAATAATACTCTAATATTTAATAGTTTGTTTTACCTTTGTATTTATATGCTGTAATTGAATAGATGTTTTTGTATTCCTAGCCATTTTCTTGTTTACATTTTTTGTTCTGTACTGATTCATGAACTATAAATATGGTTTTCAATAAATAATACTCTAATATTTAATAGTTTGTGTGATAGTCTTGTGTATGGATTTCAGTATTTTGTTAACATTTTCATTTTATAGTTTGTACAGTAATTTTTCTATTATATTGAGATGTTAATTTTTATATTTGATAATTTTGAGTATATTTAATATTGCATTGTTACATGAAAATTGGTAAGAGCTATATTTGAAGAAAAGCTCACAATTTAAGTTAGATTGCTATCTACTTAAAATGCATAATTGTTTTGTGTAAGATGTTAATGATAGTCATTTAATTGTTTGTGTTTATAATATTAGATGAGAAAACAACCCAGACAATGTAAAATTATTGAAAACTCATGATATATAAATGCACCTTTTTATTTCAGTATTAAAATCACATAAATGATTTTGAAATGTTTTATAAATTTGTGTAACTTTTGTACATGTTAATAAATGCATTCACATACATAACACTCCTGTATCTTGTATGTTCAATTTTAGAGTGACAAAATGAATGAAAAGCATAATAGAAACTAGGTAGGTTTCAGCAGATAATTAGGGTTGTAAGTCATCAGAGCTACTGAAATTAAAAGCTAAGCTAGATTTTATTAATTTTAGCTAAATTTTATTAATTGTAGTTAGATTTTATTCAGAATTTTATGCTAAAAAACTGCATATTTGTAATGTGTAATATGAGTTTAAATATTTGAATCTTGAAGTTCCAAGCTACACATAACCTGGTGAGTAAAAAGATAAGATGAAAAGAAATACTTTTGTTTTAGCTGCATGTGTGATTGAATAGATAGCACTCTTTTCTTCAAATCTATAGGTATAATGTACAGCTATAAAAAAAACAAAACACCCAACCGCAATTGCACAGTTTATATCGCAGGACAAAAATAAAGATGTCATTTAATAGGGATTAATGTCTTCTACAAATATCAATATTTAAAAGTTGCATAAGGTGTTATCTTCATAGTTATTTTGGAACTAACTCCAAAATCTTAAAGGGCGACCCCATTGAGAATTACATATTAAGATTCACTGAAAACTTTCATGCAGATTAATAATGAAAAATGGCTCAAAATAAAGATAAATGTTTAAAAACATTTATCTTTAAATAGCTGAAATAAACGGAATAAGTTAATGTATTCAATTTAAATCCATTGAAAAAAAAAATTCAGAATAAATATGTTCGACCCGGTCGTAACGAACGTTTTAAAAAAACTCATCCTGAACCATCCTGAACTCATCCTGAAAACCCAGCCTGAAACAGTAGATAACTCAAGCCCAGGCCGGGTCTAAGCCCAAATCCGTGCAGAGCACTATCCCCTTTTAATTCTTTATAAAATTTCCATTTGCTGTAATAGACTGGTGTACGTAACAAGTTTGAAATTTTGGAATAGGTTCTTCTAGTTTCAGCCAGAAGTATTTTCTTTTCTTCCCCACTTTAGTTTCAACTTTAAAACTAATATGTTTACAATTCATTCATGGCATTTATTCTATTTGTCTGATAACTGAAGTCAAGGTAGGAAACATCTATTCAGTCCAAAGAGTGTCAATGAGGTTTAAACTGCTTTAGGAACAAGAGGATGATTTATATGATTATTTATTTACCACTCCTTCAATTTACCAAACATTGGAAGGAGAGGAGATTCGTTACATCTGTTACCCCTCAGCACTCACCTATAGATCGGAATTCTGACGGGTTCGGTCCTTCATCAGACTCCGCATCAGCGAGCTTCATCGCGGCGGTTAAGCTCTGTGGGGGTGGTGTATCCTCCCTCGGGTGAGCCACCTTTAGATGGTGGTTACGGATCTTAGCTCTGCAGCTCTGGTCCTCCAACCTGGGGAGTATAATAATCAGGTTACCTGGTGGTCGATGAACCATCCGACGAACCGGTGAGACTATCAGGCCCTGACTCTTCCGGGTAGCCGTGACCGCTGGACTGCGCCTATTCATGGCCTGAGTCAAAATCTGGTCGGGTTTGGTGGGTGTTCTTCAGACCCTGTCCGGTGAATGATCCCGTCGAGAACATGGCCCTCAACTGCGGCTTTGCTGGAATGGATTTGGTTAGCCTGTGCTTCCTCTCCCAGTAGTCTGCATAAACCCTATGGTTGCCACGGGAGGTTGACTTTCCTCCTCTGTGGGGGTGGTGTATGAATATGCAGTTATCAGACTTCATCATGAGGTAGTTGCTTCTAATTTATTATTGTTGTGTGATGTATTTGAGCACACATGTTAAAGAATATAATGTGAAAAAAAAATTCTTAGGAGGACGGGTAAAAATTTTCTGAAGACGAGTAAAAAATTAAATGTTAATAGCCGTCCTCGAGGACGGGCTAGATTTTACCGATTTCCTAAAGCCTTGTTCTGAAGGTATCAAGTCCAATCTGCATGAGAGGTGTGATCCCTCTGTATGTCTGTAGTGGTTCAGAATCACTTTTAATCTAAAGGCCCTAGTCTATTTAGACACAGGATCAAAACTGATACTGGATATTGAATTTTGAATGCCCCATAAAAATTTGATGTTTTCTACATAACAAATACAATATAAAATACAGAAAACATTACAAAAATTGGCAAAACTCCTAATTTTATAATTATTTCAGTTTCATTTATCTAATTACTATTTTATATTTACAAGCAATTTCTTTCGATACTTTGGGAATAGTCCTCAATAAGCATAATAATCATAGAATTTTGAAATTGGATAGCATACTCAATATTGCAAAGATACTGAAATTTTGTGTACCAATGTTTCAGGCACAACTACATCGAATGGTGTCAAAATTAACAGTTGTTTCTATTCATAATTTTTATGAATATAAATTAATTTAACAATTAATACTAAATATTTCAAATATGTGGAATATTAAAATTTATATAAATTTTGTTTAGGTTTTTTAAGTAGAAAAGTATGCATAAAAATTTTTTCTTAGAAAATTGATTTATTTCTATTATATATCCAAAAAATAGAAAATCCATTTAAGATTAAGATCAGCAAATTTCAAACACTTACAAAAAAAAAAAAGGAAAAATCTTCTAAAAATAGTAAACTTCTTTTTACATTCACTTAAAAAAATTTTGTATAGAATCTGAATATGTAATGATCAATGTGGGTTGTGCTCAAAATAAATATGAAGAGAGCCTTTAAACAAATATTTAAATATTGATATTTGTAGAAGACATTAACCCCTATTGAATGATATTTTCTATTTTGCTCTTCAATGTAAATTGTGCAATTGCATTCAGTTTTGTTTATGGCTGTATAAGAAAAAGCCAAAGTATGTATGGATATTCATAGTAATTACTAATTAACAGTTGATTATTTTATATAAATAAAGCAAACAATATAAACTGTTGTGCAAATAAAATAATAAAAGCAAAATTGGGATTCATTCATTTCAAATTTAGGGGTAAATTTATCATTAAAAATTAATTGTGAAAAAGCAATGGACAGTTTATTATTTTTAATATCACGAGTATGCTCAGATAAACGAATACCTACAGTACATTTTGTACTTCTATTATGAAAACTATAATTATTATCAGGAGATAAAAAGAGAACAACATACACCCCAGCTTGACTCTAGAAATTACTTTTATCCTTACATTTATCAGTATGAATATGACTAAATAATGGAAAAACAGTGGAATTGGTAGGTTTAAACTTAAATTCACGGTAAAATTGGAGAAGAGGAAGAAAAATCGCAGGATGGAAAGGAATATTCGATTTATATGACAAAATATTAGAAGAGGGGCAAGATTAGTTTTAGGATAAATAAATTTAGAACGAATGGTGGAAAAGATTTTATGAATGAAATCAAAAAGGTGGATTTTTTTGTAGACAGATAATACATTTTCACATACCACTTGTTTTTATCCTCATTTTAGAGGTTTTTACAAATGTTGAAAAATGTATTAAATTTTTGAAACTACTATTTCCAAATTTCATTTGTTAGTTGCATTTAAAAAAGAGAACTGCAAGGTTCTAGGCCAAGTAGGTGTTTCTGTTGGTGTTTTGGCATGAGTGGCCACTAGCTGTGGACATGTTTTATAGATTTTTAGAGTTTTTTGCAAATATTAAAAAAATCTATTAAATTTTTTGAAACAGCCATGTGCATTGCCACATTGTTAGCTGCATTCGAAAAAAAAAAAAGCCTCAAAGTTAAAAATGCTTTAAATATTTTTGCAATTGATGGATGAGATTAATAGCTTCATGCAGAAAATCATTAGGCCAGAGGGAGTTGAGTGCATCATTCTGTTAGAAGAGGGCTGGAATAACATCATTTAATGACAGCTGTTCCCTCCTTCAACTGAAGAAGGAATAAATGACTTGAAGTAAAAGTTATGCTCAGGGATTTGTCACGGTAAAGATGCATATTCAGGTGACATGTACAAATGCTACTGAGACTATAGCCCCCATCAGAACAAAAATTGCTCAATTAGGAACAGATATGTAAAATTGTGGAGGATAGTTAAACTAAAACTTACACTCGAGGGTTGACACAAAAATATGTATATCCACTTGATATGTACAAATGTTGCTGAGACTATAGTTATCAGCAGAATCAAAATCGCTCAATTAGGAACTGAGATGTAAAATTGTGGGGCCTAGTTAAACTAAATGTTTTTCCCAGAGAGTTGACACTGAGAACGTATATATATATTATATTCATCAAATATGTATATCAAAGTGAGACGTACATATGATGCAGACTACAACCACCAGCAGAATCGGAATCGCTCAATTAGGAGGTGAGATGGGAAATTTTGAGGGGGGGAAGCTAACTGAAGTAAAAGTTACACTTGGAGTGTTGTCACAACGAATGTTAAATAGCTGAAAAAGAGTAAAACAGTGGGGTAGGCCAAGTGACCCCCTCAAACTAAATGTCGGAAACAACACTTTTCTGAAAGTGTCACTAAAAATAGCCTATCGGTCATGGGTATGCCAAAAATTGGAAACTGACATTTAAAGAACTAATCTTAAATCAAACATATTGGAATTCGTCGCCAGCAGATCAGGCAGAGCACAGACCTACCACAAATCAGAAATGACCCCTTTCCTGAAGGACATAACCACACTACATTAGAAATAACAAAATGCAAAACAACTTTAATAATTAAGACATCTAGCTGGGTAAAGTGATTCCTCAAACTGTGTGTCCCAAACAACACATTTTACTCATGATAGACAGAAACCCTTAATATATAGTAAACAATCCCCACCACCACCACTATACACACATTTAATCCACTCACTTGTTCAAATGTTTATTTAAACTTCCAAATTCATTCATAAAAAAAGACGAGAAAGAGAACAACACACATTCTTAAATGTAGAAAATTAAAGCTAAATTAGTGAAATCAAGCCAATTTGAGAGGCCCGTATTCATGTTTTACTACTCTTCTATTTCTCTTTGGTAAGAAGTGCTCACAAAACACGACACATAACAAGTTCTAAAACTGCAATATCTGGTTTTTATCACGCCACTTTTCTAATATTGTTCTCATGCCATTTGTTTGCTCAGGAGAAGCCGGTGAAAGGGACGCAGCTTTATCAAATATCCCTGTATTTTCCCCTATGTGGTGAAAATTCGATGCGCTACAGCTTTTGTGGATCTCCTTTCCTCACGAAAGTTGTGATATATTGCATCTAGTGATATATTGCATCATTATTCTCAATTCAATTGAATTGAAAATTCAGATTTTTTCAGGAGAAATTGTGATAAATCTATATAGCTAAAAAAATAATTTGGAGTGTTTTCTCAAGGGTGCCACGCATCCCAGCGGCCTCCCCAATAATCGCCCCTGCCATAGAGGTTCATTTCAAGTGGGGAATAGGTGAAGGGAATGTAGAAATGCAAAGAGGGTAATGGAAAGGTGTGCGCTGCCTCCCAAAAATTGATTTATATTGATTTCAGGAGACACGTTAACATCAAATTTACTTTTATGGAGCATTGCAAAGTGAAAGATAGCTCTAAACAGAGGTCTCAATTGAGCCTGACCATTTTGTTACATAAAATCAAGGGTAAGGCCTTGTCACCTATTGAGGACTCTGTGTATAAAAGATTTCAGATCTTCTTTTAACTCCTTACTTTTACCTGCATGGTCTGATATTGACACAAATGTTCTGTTGACTTAACAGTTAAGTTACATTATTAGAACCACCTGCTAATAACTGGAATAACTATTTTGCAGAATGGGCAGCAGCCATATGCTGTGTGTATGTGCGGGGAAAAGAATAAGGTTCTAGAAGGTTGCCACTAGTATCTGCAGCCAGTGTTTCTTTCAGGCCTACCTCTGAGAGGCGAAGCCCCCCCCCCCCCCCCTCAGAGGCAGTTTATATTAACCTATTCTATTTGTGACAGTATTTAGATATATATTTATATAGGGCAAATATAAAACCCATTCTCCCCTAAAGTTTCCTTTACCCCCAGCCAAAAACTCTTGAAAGAAACACTGACTGCAAGGTGTGCAGTGTGGAACTTGTTTGCGGCTGTGTTTGTTTATTTTTAAATTTTGCTTCATTAGGGAGCGAATCTGGGAATTTATAAAAGTTTTATAAGTAGGTTTTATTAATCATCCCTTTGAGTTCATGTTAAATTTTTGTCTTTAGCTTTTTTTTTGACTGATTTTGGACTTTGATACCTTTTATTTCAGATCTTGATCAGAACAACTTGCTTTTGCCTCTTTCGGGTTGAGGAGTCCCTCCCCACCTGGGCATTTAAAGGCTCTACACATTCAGATGAGTCGTCCAGGTTGCCCCCCCCCCCAAAAAAAAAAGTGTGCGGTGGAGGATACATTTGTTGAACATGTTTAGCAAGGTGGTCCTAAAGATTCTCGATTGGGTTAAAATCTGAGGAATTAAGAGGCCAGGGAAGTAGTTAGCAGTCTTGTTTGTGTTCTTCCACTCGTGAATGATTCTGGCAGTATGGCATGTTGCATTGTCCTGCTGGAAGATTCTGTCACAACTAGGGAAGACAACACGGAGAGGTGTACTGCAGCAAGGATGGATAAATACCCAAATTGGTTAAGTAGTCCTCAACAGGTACCAGTAGACTCAGACAATGCCATGAAAACATTCCCCAGACCATAACGCATCCACCCCAGCCTGTGTTCTGCTAACCAGTGTGGCAAGGTGCTTATTTTCAGACGTTTCTCGCCTAATACACCATCGTCCATCCACTTGATTGTGCTGAAAGCGGGACTCATCTGAGAAGGCAACCTTTTGTCAATCAGAACATGTCCAATGTTGGTACTGTTTTTCAAATTGAGGCCTGTTTTGCTGATGAACCATTATCAGCAAGGGTACTGTCACTAGGCATCAGCTGCAAAGACCCATACATAACAGAGTTCGCTGCAGAATCGTTTTGGAAACGTACCAAGTAACGAGGTTCTTTAATATAAGGTTGGGCGATCAGCCCGGTAGCCAATCATAAAGTTGTTAGCATTTCGTCATTCGTGATGCCACGAACCAGGGAGGACTTTTAAGAGTTGTTGCCAAAGCACAGCAAGTTTTCCCATTATTACATTTAAAAATAGTTTGTTCATTTTGAAGTGGCAATATCCAAATGTAACTAACCTGCACAGAGATTCTTAATTGTACTGTGCACACCATGAAGGCTAAAGGGAAGGATGGGAAACGAAATAGGCTGTTCCGGAGAAAAGTGACAAATGATTTCTCGGAAGAAAGATTCCAGTTTAGTGATGCTGCTGTTAGTACCGTCCTTATCGTTCCATTCAAATAACATTAGGTTGATTAGAAGTTTATTTGATTTTTATTTATTCCTTTATTATCAGTACTTCTATTTTCTCAAAATATGGTTGTTAGTGCTGGCTGTAAATTGGGGTATATCAGTGACAGAAAACAACATAAAATTGAAGGGAAAATGTTCAAAACATTAACGTATAACAAATTTGGGGCTCAAGATCACAGCTTCGGAGGCCTTTTGGTACATGCAGAGAACTTCCAAACTTTTTACTTTATAAATATATAATGTATTAAGACTTTAAAGGATGTAAATTTTTTAAACTATTTATATATTTTTAAATTTAAAATAAAAATTAATATTATCAGTTTTAAATTAATTAAAATTTTATTTCTGTTAAAAAAATTTTATCACATACAAACTGTAGGGGCCCTTCAAAAATTTTGGGTCCCAGCCCCGAAGGCCCGTATGTTAATCAGGCCCTGTCTATGAGAGATTCGTTTTACATGAATGTCTCGATAACCTCTGGTCCTAGAAACTCGAGACATGGACTAAATTCTATTTCTTTGACTATCCACAAGCTTTCATGAAATTCAGTGCACCAGTTAGATGAGGCCATAAAAAAATGTCATAAAAATTCTCTGTTCCCACTCCCTCAAATCTTGTCTATGGGAGATTCTTTTTTACATAAATGTCTCGATAACCCCTGTTTCTGGAAACTTGAGACACGGATTAAATTTTAAGTAGGGCTATTTTATGACTAACCAAAAAATTTCATGAAATTCGGTGCACTTCAGTGATGAGACAAACATGCAGGCAGATTTTCAATTTTATTTATATAGTGTCACATAGTGTTTTCCAAAAATATGTAACACTGCGAAATATTGGAGAGGAAGGCGACCTGCAAAGGACGGTCCCTAGCCCTGTTACAAATATGTATAAGGTTCCCCTTTGGCCACCTGCAACAGAAACGGTCAGTGGATTCGGACAGCATGTCAGCGGGAGGCGCATCCAAGATGGAGGAACGCTCCACGGGTGGTACGGGGCGTACCCGGACCCAGGTGTCACGTCGGAGCGTGGGATCTTGACCAGCTGCACCGATAATTCAGGGGCTTCTGACCAAGCCCTCTGTCATGGTCTAACCACTGGCAAAAGAGTAACATTACACCTACCAATAATATTAAGGGGGGCTTAAACCTTGCAGAGGAGAGATCGACTTGGGGATTTTTCGAGAGCGACACTTTTGAGTTTGAAAGTCGAGAGTGCCTTTTACGATCTGATACAGTTAAGTTATATAATAGTTGCCGGAGCGAGATGATGCTTCGCCGGTCTGCCATGTCACCACACTCGAGTCCTTGCTGGACCCAGAACAGAAGGTAGGCCTTTGGATTCATACATTACTCTAAGTTGATTTTCTCTCTCTCCTCTCCTTTTAATTATCACTACCTGAAGGGATTAATGATCTTGCATTGTGGCCCCAAGCCAAATGCGTTGTTTTAAAAGCCACAAGTCAGACTCTCGAAATATGTATTTTGGTGCTAAATAATACTCTGTAATTTAAAGAAACGATAACCTTTTGAAGTGTGTGACAATTTTTAATACTTGAGAATTGTGAGTAAGAATATGGTAGAATTGGAGGTTAATGATTTACGATGTATTAATGATTTTCAAAGTGTTAATGATTTACGATGTGTTAGTATTTTAAGGGAGCAACTTTTAAGCTCAAATCTTTTAATGTTAAATTGTGTAAATAAACTTGTTATTGTTATTTTAAATCTAATCGGTGTCCTCATTTCCAAACCTTTTAATTACTTCTTAATTTTCACATTAAATCTATACGATCACGATAGCCGTTAACTTTATGTTTAATGAACATGATAGGTATTTATCGCGCCCAAACCGGGCGTGTGGGTATTCCCACGCAACAGTAAATGGTTCCGAGACCAGGATTCAAAGAAAATAATTAATAGAATAAGTGACATTTTTTTTTGTGGTTGTGAATAAGTTAAAATTAGTGTGTACGCTAAGAAAATTTTAAATAAAGTTTTTTTTTTCGGAAATGAGGATTTTAAAGGAAGTAAATATTTTTCTTTTCTATTCTTTTCTACAAATTGTTATGTCATGATAAGGGGATGTATGCATTATTTTTAGGAAAGCACGGGAGTAAGATACGTGAATTTGGGAAAAGCATAAATATTTAGTATGCATAGGGAATGTATTTTATATGTGAAAGTAAAAGTATGATTTTATGTACGAGAATTTTTAAAGTTAAGAGTGTATATATATGTTGCATGACAATTATTGTTTATTATATGTGATCGGGTATTGTTAGGAAGGAAGAAAATTCACTTCGGCTACAGCAATTTGGTTAGGAGAACTTAAGAATTTTTTTTCGCGTTTCCGTTATGGCAGAAGGATATAACGAAGTCTCAGTAGCTCACGTCAGCAAAATTCCGGGGATTACGTATTTATTAAGGGAATTAAATGGGGAAAATACAGAGGAGACGAGGATGCTTTTCAAACAGTTTAATGTTCTATCAAAGTTGGGAAATTGGAATGAAGCAGAGAAATTGGCCATAATAAAATCAAGATTGCGGGAAAATGCAAGGAAATTTTACATGAGTTCTAGAGAATTGAGGAGTGAAACGTCATTTGAAATTTTTATCCAGAAGTTTATGGATTTTTTTACAGAGAAACCCCATGTTAACGCCAATCAAGTAATTTTCTCGTCCGCAAAGCAAAACCAGGGCGAAATTATAAAACAACTAGCTCACAGAATTAGAACATTAACTTTAGAATACATAGGAGATGCTCAAATAAATGACGACACATAACAAATTATTGATAAATTAAGCCTTAGTAAATTCATTGAAGTTATTAAACCCTAATTTCAAATTGAAGTGATCAAAGGTAACCCCAAAACTTTCACGGAAGCGGTAAAAATAGCGCAGAATCTAGAATCAGCAAATTTAGCGGCGATAGTAGTGGCTGTAAACAATATTTCTCAGAAAAACGAGATACAAGAGCTGTGCAAAGAACAGAAGCAATTCAATTCACAATTATTAGAATCTATAACTAAAGAAATAAATAATTTAAAAGTTAAAGAATCGCCAGATATAGGGAGAAAACAAAATACTTTTCTGTGCCATTTTTGCGGTAAACCCGGACATTTTATAGGGGAATGTAGAAATTATTTAAGACAAAATAACAATGAAAGAGAAGTCAGATATTCACCGAATACGCGAAATTATTCACCGTTTAGCGGAGATGCGAATTTTGTGGTCACAGAAAGGTCGGCCCGGTGAGAGCCAGCCAACGACAGACGTAGAAATTTCGACGTAAAACCCAGGGGTCAACGGAATTTTCAGAATTGGGGCAGAAACCCTGCATTTTATGTTGATGAGAGAAATTATGCAGACTCTAGAGGGGAGGCAGATACGTTCGGGGGGGAGATGAAAATAAAAAGTTTAGAGTTTTGAACTAGGTTGGGGGACTGAAGGAGGAAATATTCAAAATACACAAATACACAGGGTCGGTTCCCCGCATATAGATATATATAGAAAATCCTGTGAGGTATAGATATAGAGAAGAAATTAAGACACAGAGAGATACGCAAAATTTTAGGAAAAATCACAGCAGATCGGAGAGAAGATATTATAGGAATGAATTCAGAGATGAAAATACACAGAGAAGTAGACGAAACTTTGGGAAAAATCACAATAAATCGGAGGAAAGAAATTTTAGGAATGAGTTTAGAGAAGAAATTAATAGACAGAGAAATAGGCCAGACTTTGAGAAAAATTACAATAAATCGGAGGAAAGAAATTTTAGGAATAAATTCAGAGAAAAAAATGCACAGAGAAATAGACGAAATTTTGGGGAAAGATACAATAAATCGGAGGAAACACATTTTAGGAATGAATTTAGAGAAGAAATTAATACACAGAAAGGTAGGCAAAATTTCGGAAAAAATACAACATATTGGAGAAGAGGGATTTTAGAGAAAGTAAGGTAGAAAAAATAAAAAGGAATTCTAGAGAAAACAATTCAGAAGATGGTTTCAAGGATAGTCCAGGCGAGTATGATAGGCAAATTAATACACAGAGGGGTACGCGAAGTCTTACACAAAACGGCTTAAGGGGAAGACCCGAAACAAAAATAGCAATGGATAGAGAGAAAAATAGAGATAAGGCTGGTCGCAGATGAGAACATGACTAAATTACCGACGGTGCGAACAAACTTCCACGAGGCTGAGACAGACATTTTGCTAGACACAGGCGCTTCAATTTCAGTTTTAGCAGACGAGGTGTTCCAAAAAATTAAAGAGAATGTAGCAGTTAAATATATATCTAGATCTGTGACAATTACCACGCTAACGGGGCACAGCATAAATTACTCGAAAACTAGAAATAAATTTTAAAATCGACAGCCAAGAATTCAAATATATTTTTTTCATAACGAGAGCACAATTTCCACAATCGTACCAGGGGATCTTGGGTTACGACTTCATTAGGAAGAATAAAGGAGTGATAGATACAGAAAACAGTATTTTAAAAATGGAAACATAGAGATACAGCTTAGAAATCAAAATCAAACACCGCGAGATACGCAAATACAGAGTTTAATAGAAAAATCCAACGTTTCCAGAACTGATAGGAAAATCAGGTTTATGCCGAATGAAACCAAACAGATTTTGATCGTTCCCGAAAATAAAGTGCAGGAAAGTGCGGATATCTTATTTGAACCTGTACGGAAAAATTATATAAACATGGATTATGGGGTTTATAAAATGACAGAGAAGGGAGTTTGGATAAGGGTACAAAATAACACGGAATCGGAATTTACTTTAAATAAACATATGATTTTGGGGGAGATATCAGAAATCAACCAGGGAAAAATACGCCAGAGGAGGAGAAAAATTATAATTGTAAAGAAATGATAAATTTAATTCAGGCAACACTGGAGGTGATAGAACAGAGAAAAAATGATTTGGAACCGGCAGATTTTAAATTAGATCATATGAGCGCGGAGAGGAGGAAAATTTTTGAATAATTTGCATTACAGTATGCGGACATCTTTTCAAAAAACATTTCGACCATAGGGGCTACGGACCTAATCCAACCCAAAATTGAATTATCTCACAACCACGAGATAAAATCTAGGCCATATGATATACCGTACTCATTACAGAACACGGCGAAAGCGCAATTAAAAGACTTAGAACAAGCAGGAATCATTTCAAGAACCCAGTCAAATTATGCTTGTCCCATGATATTAGTAAGAAAACCGAGTGGGGAACATAGACTTTGTCTAGATTTAAGATTGATAAATAACATTTCTACGATTTTTCCTTACAACATCCCAAAAATAAATGATATAATTACAAAATTAGCGGGATTTAATTTTTTTCAAAATTAGACTTTAACAATGCATTTAACCAAGTTGTTTTAAGCCCAGAAGCACAGAATATTTTTTCATTTGTAACGCCATTCGGCAATTTCAAGTATAATAGGATGGTTTCCGGACACGTCAGCTCAGCACCCATTTTCCAAAATATTATTGATATTATTTTAGCAGACTTACAAGATCAAAACATTTTAGCTTACATTGACGATGTGATTGTCCCAGCAGACTCATATGAAGAAATGAAACATAAATTAGAGCTAGTTTTTAACAAATTTAGAGAGAATAACTTAACGTTAATCCCGAGCAAATGCGATTTTTTCTTGCCGAAAATTAATTATTTAGGATTCGAAATTACAGACAAAGGAATTAGTCCAATGGACAGTAATTTTAATAAAATAATATCTTTTCCGGTGCCAAAAACCTTGAGAAAACTGAAAAGATTTTTAGGAGTGTGCAATTTTTATCGAAATTCAATTGAAGATTACGCGCAGATTACGGCGGTCCTTTCAAACTTAACACAGAAGGACGCAAAATTTAAATGGACTCCAGAGTGCGAGAAGGCTTTCCAGACATTGCAAAATTGTTTTTTTGATAAACCAATATTAATACAACCAGACTTCGAGGAGAAATTCTACCTAAACACCGATGCAAGTTTGTTATCGATATCTTCTTCTTTGTTACAACTTAGAGATGGCATTCTTAAGCCAATTGCATACTTCAGCTGCAAGTTAAGTCCGCAAGAGAAAAAATACCCGGCTGTAAAAATAGAGTTACTCGCGATACACCAAGGGATCCAGTTCTTTAGGAACTTCATGTACGGGCAAGAATTTTTTTTAGTGTCTGACCATAAATCGTTAGGTGATAATTTAAAGATACAGAATCCCCCACCCAGATGCAACGTTGGATTTTAGACATTTCCGAGTACAAATTCAAATGTATTCACATTCCTGGAAAACAAAACGTTTTGGCCGATTTTTTAAGTCGCGACGAATTCACGAACCACCGACAGCCAGAAGTACACAAACCGCTCTCACCCCAAGAAAATACTCCGGATGCGAAGCAAGGCAGGAAAGAATTTGGAAATATATCCGGGGGACAGGATGACAGCCGCTCACGGGAGGGAGAGCTCGTTGAAAACGTAAACAAACAAATGGAGGAGCTTAGTGTAAATAGTATACAGCATGCAGCGCAAGACGGCGAGAATGGATTTGTAAATGTGGATAATATTTATATTAGAAATGTAGAAGAGTTAACGGAAATACCGACGATAGAAGAAATATTGAGGGAACAGAATAGAGACCCAAAAATTACAGAGATAAAGAAAAACACAAACATAATAGAAATAATGAAGCATTTTATATAGATGAGGAGATGGGGCTTGTAATGCATATTGGCAGATGGAAAGATCGACCGTGGTGGGAGAATTTTAAAAGGACGATAATAATACCACGCATTTTACAGAAAAACATGTTAGCTATGGCACATATCACACATTCCGGTGTAGATAAAACGTTCAAATTAATAGAAGACAGATATTATTGGGGAGGAATGTATTCAGATACACATAATTATGTCCTTTCTTGTGAGAAGTGTAAAAGTCGAAAAGGAAAACAGCTTATAACTAATATGGATAGAATCCCCATACCTGAAGGCCCGTTACATAGTGTTTCTATAGATATATGTAGTCCGTTTAGGGTAAGTGTTAATAACAATAGATACGTGCTAACTATGATTTGCCAATTCACTAAATACTTAACAGTCTTTCCTATACCAGACATCCGAGCAGAAACAGTGGCGGAAAAATTATTACAGTCGTTTGTATCGAATGGATTACCCTTTTCTATTAGAAGAGATCGTGGAACTCAATTTACTTCAAAAGTTTATAAATGTATGATGGAGAAATTACAAGTTGTTGCAAAATTAACGCCGGTTCGAAGTTCCCTGTGTAATGGAACTATAGAACGATGTTATCATGCACTTAAAAATACACTGTACACACTCACCGACAATTCACCTTTTTGGGACACTGCAGTTCAGATACACGTTATGACGTATAATGCAACCTTACACTCATCGACAGGCGAAACGCCAAATTTTCTTTTTTACGGACGGGATGTTCCAATTTTATTCGAGACACAATCACAAAATGAGCAACATCAGAATACATCATATGGGGGGTACATAGCAAACAAAATAACAACAATGCAAAAGACATTCAAGGCGGCTAGCCAAAATTTAGAACGCGCGAATGAAAAACAAGAACAACAGTTTTCAAAAACAAAAATGCAAAATTTAGAGGTAGGAAATAAAATATTTTTAGAAGGCCAAAACGCTTTCGGATCAGCTAAATTTTCGGGGCCTTACCGGGTGGTAAAAAAATAAATAGATTTTTATACGACATTCAAAAAATTGGGAAACTTTTTGAAAAACACAGCGGGTACACATTAATAGATTAAGACAACTTTTGGAAAGAAAAAAACATCTCATACATTCACAGAATAAAGAAAAAATCACGAAATATACATCTCCACTTCTTCCAACACCGAATGTAAATAGAGTCCGGGAGACGAGAACGCAATACGAAATAGAACCACTGTCCCCTTTTTTCTTACACGGAGAAGAACAGATAATACCGGTTGTAAACAGAGATGCTACGGTGCGAGAAAGCCCTCTTACAGAAATTTCCTTTCTGCCCCGCATAGGACATAGCGAGTCCGCGAGACAGCCAACACACAGCTTGGAAATCGAAACTCCCTCTCCGCTCCATCTTGACCTTCGAGAGAGACAGCCCAACACACAGCTTCGAGAATGAACCCCCCTCCCCTCCTTGACCAACAAACCGAAACTTTTGCTACTCCAGAGTTAAATCTTGCATCCCTTGAACGCTGGGAGTGCGAACAGGAGAAGACATCGTTTCAGAAGCATCGGGACGGGCAAGACAAAATTTTGACACGAACACATTCGTACGCCCTCAGAAGCAGAACAAAGCGAGTTTGAGTCAAATTTTTAAACGGTATAGATAAGGTAAATAGTTGTGGATAGAGTATGGGATTATGTATATAATGTGCGAAAAGAGTTTAATAGAAGAATAAGGGAGAAGGTAAAGTTTAAAATGTTTTGGAGAATAATTTTCGTGTATAAATTGGAAAAAGATATAGAGACATTGGTTTTGGCCTAAAAAGAGGGAACATAGGTTATTGTGGAAAAGGGATTTGAAGAACAAATTTTTATTCTAAATTGAGAATAGATTTTCAGATGAAAGAATGTAAATATAGTTTGGAAGCTGAATCGATTAAGTAGAGAAAGAATGTAAATATAATTTGAAATTTTAATTGAGTAAGTAGAGAAAGTATGTAAACATAATTTGAAATATGATTTAAATTTAGAGAAATATTGTAAATATAATTCGAAATTTCAATTGATTAGATGGAGAATTGACATATATATATATAATAAAAATTTAGAAAACATTTGAGAATTGGTGTATTTAGAAAAACTTGTAACTAAGAAATTACTTGAGAATGGGTATATATAAAAATTTAGGAAGTACTCGACATTTGGTGTATAAAAATTTCAGAAAACATTTGAGAATAGGTGTATATAACGTTAAACAGATACCTGAGAATAAATGGGTATACAAATTTGGGAAAAGAATTTAGAGAAGGAATTGAATTTGAATTTAAAATATTTAGGAAGAGAATATATACGTATGTTTAAATATGAGGAAGTAGTTTTAAAGAGAGCATAGATAGACATGCAAATTTGAGAAAGAGATTTAGAGAACGACTTGGATACCGTAATTTGAAAAAAAAGGAAAGAGTTTACAGAAGGGATGTGGAATCTAAATTTCCGAAAGTAGTCAAGAAAGATACTTGGTATGTGAAGTAGAAAGTAGATAACAGTCAGGTTAGAAGTACACTCACAAAGAACTCTCACTCACAAAGAACTTTTTTTGTGAGTGAGGAAATTTGAAAAAAAAAGAAGAAAAAAAATATTTTAGATAAACATTTTTTGTTGGTTTGAACCAGTCAACAAGTATATGGGTGAAACAACGCTAATAGACACTTATTTTTAAACAGAGGGAAAAGGTTAGGTTTCGAAATTTTCTCTTAGTAATACAACGGAAGAATAAATAATAAAAACTGGCAGTTTAAGACGAGGAGAGGCTAATTTGTGGGAAAACAATTCTGGGGAAAAGTTTGTGTGGAATGATAATAAAAATTTTTTTTTGAGTTATAGAAAGGATAAGAAATATATAGGAATAAAATTAGGAGAGTAGAATAAAATAAAAATTAGATAGTAAAGAGAAATAAAATCGACATACAGGGGATAAGATAATAAATGGAAGAAAATTAATGTACAGAAATACAGACAATAGGTAGAAAAAGGGTAACACTTTGGAAAGCGAGAATACTGGCTAATCACGTAAAGTAATATTTAAAGTTCAATTTAAATTAGGTATAGGGGACACGCGATTTTAAACCAAAAAAAAAGCAAACTTGATCAACTCGATTTTGCGAGCTTAAATAGTGGACAGCCTAGGATTACAGACTTAAAGACCATGGGATTTTCTTTATGCAATGGGGGAATTCTAAAACACATACCTTGTACTATGTCGGGAAAAATCCAGAGGGAGTGTTTTTAATCCAGTAATGGGTTAGTCACATTACATAGTCGGTAACGCACATTTTAAACAAAAAACAAAAAGAAAAACGATATAAAATCAATGCATGCGGCAGACACATATTTTTGTTTGGTCAAAAGGAAATGGCGGGATTGATGTACGACCTGTTTCTTTGTGGGAAGCATGGTATTTTTCCCTTAACAAGGGAGGCGAGTCCATCGAATTTGTAGGCGTTCGGTAGATTCAACACGTCGACACTCCGCGCCCCAGGCAAGGTCGTAGAGTGGACCCTCTTTTCCAACGCGGTTTTAGGCAGGTCAGAGGAGGAAATCTTTTTCTTTTTTCCTTTCGCGGGATGCGTATTATTTTCCTCTCTCTTTTTGTGTCTCACCCTCCCCATTTACGGAGGAGCAACGGTAATTCTGGGGAAAATGGCAGCGAAGCTCGGTTACGCGGACCGGTGCAGGGGCGTACACGGAATTGAAAATGAAAATAGGAGAATTAAGAAAAGTTTAGAGAATGGGAAAACACAAATTTACGGGCAATTTCATGTACACAGGTTTGCAAATGGAAAGATTAAAAAGGTATACAGAATTATGGTATCAGAAGAGTAGGGTTTTATTCGAATTAAAGGGAGAAATTACAGAAATAGGATAGTTGAAATGCGAAATATTGGTTAAAAGGAGAAATCAAGGGTTTACGATTAAAGGAATTAAGAGAAATGGTTTGGTTTAACTACGAGTGGGTAAAGAAATACTATTAATGAGTCACACGGATTAATAGTGGAAAAACATTTCAGTCGTTTGTATAGAAATACGGATAGAAAACCTTTTTTAGTCTATCAGAGGTATTAGAGAAAAATTTTGTGTATATATAGATATAGTGAGGTGCAGGAAATGAATAATTTGTAATACATGGCATGACGATTCGGAGAGAAAACTAAATCTTAAGCATAGGAAACTTTTGCGTATATTGGTTGAAAGAAAATGAAGATTAAGATAACTTTGTAGAGAATGTATATAGGTATAATATTTTTAGAGAAATAAAGGACGAAAGAAATGCTTTGAATAAAATTTTGTCTGGATGTAAATAATAGTTATGAAAGAAATTTTTGTTACTCAGAATTAATAGTAATTTAGGATATCTGAGAGAGCGATATTTCAATTTTTGAGTATATGTATGTATGTACTTTGGCCTGTTTAAACTCTATCCTCAGCAATACGGGTGAAAGATTCGGACAACGAGGAGAACCAGACTTACGAGCGGAGACGCTCCATACCAGACCTTGAGGAGCGGTAGCAAACCATCTACGCAATGGCGTGCTAGACACTCCAGCCTTGATGTACAGGACATCACACGGTACTTCGAGACAGAGACATTGTCCGTTACACTTCAACACTACTAGTGAAAATGCTTTAGAAACCGAGGTCATTCAGTGGCGTTAGGCCATACTTGGGACCAATTACACAATACATTACGGTGAAGTGCAGCGAACCTCCATTCGTGTCACAGCAACGTGTTCTTTTCAGAATACGAACTTTATCAACTACAGTGTGTCCATAAAATCAGTGACATATACTCAGACTTTAAACGTAGGAACGTGGACTATGAAATATTGCTAGAAAACGTAAGCTGGACTAGGTGTTAAAGGAATGGACTTGGCACAAAAAACTTTTGGCGTCATGTAGAACAAATAGAAAACCTGTTACATGATATTGCAGTCTATATTTGGAAATATTATTATTATTACTTTGGTTTTTATTGTATGGCTAATATGTATATTTTGATAATTGATATTTTTATGGTATAAGTTGTGTTTACAGTTACAGTTTGTTTTTTGACCCCGTTGTTTTTTCCCAAAAAACATTAGAGAAGTGGGGTAAATGTTACATAGTGTTTTCCAAAAATATGTAACATTGCGAAATATTGGAGAGGAAGGCGACCTGCAAAGGATGGTCCCTGGCCCTGTTACAAATATGTATAAGGTTCCCCTTTGGCCATCTGCAACAGAAACGGTCAGTGGATTCGGACGGCATGCCAGCGGGAGGCGCATCCAAGATGGAGGAACGCTCCACGGGTGGTACGGGGCGCACCCGGACCACCCGTTATAATAAATAAAAGACAAAATTGAATTTAATAATGAGTTTGAATGTAATAATGAATTTAATAATGAGATGTTAGCGCAGTATTAAGATAGGGATATGCACGAAAATGATAATTTTAAATATGTATTATATTATTGTGTATATATGTATGTATTAGCATAAATATTTAGTATATAATAAGAAGTGTATAACAGTGTATTAAATCATGGCGCCGAATAAGAGTAGGCAAACAAATAAAAGAGCGAGGCAAGATCCTCAGATTAACGATACCATACAACAGGAGGTAAATATAAATGACAGAGTAACAGATAATTAGGATTTAAAAAATAACACGGTTCGCGTACAAACAGCGACAAATCAAGCGCAGCAAAATTCATCGTTGCCAATTATGCAAATGTTGCCATCATTTGATGGACAAAAGGATAACAATGTGAATTTCTTTACAATACAGTTTAATGAAGTAGCGGATTTAACATCATGGTCCGAACAAGAAAAATTATAATTGTAAAATCTAGATTGAAGGGAAAGGCACAACAATTTTTGGCAGAAAATATTGCTCTGCAAAAAGAAAAATCGTATGAAAAATTCATGGAATTGTTAAAAAACAAATTTGAAAGGAAACAAACCTTAGTTCAAAAACATAACAATTTTAACAATCTAAAACATTTGCCAAATATGACCATTAAGGAGCTAGCACAGGAAATTGAAAACCAAGCGATAATATTTTTAGAGGTAGATGAAACAATTGACGCAAATGTACAAAAAATTATAGAGAAAATAAAACTTACCAAATTTTTACAAATACTCAGAGAGGATTTACGAACGGAAGTAAAAAAAATGACCCGAAAACCTTTAATGAAGCAGTGAGAATAGCTGAGGTAATAGAATCCGCATTGGAGGAAGAAAATGATTGTCTAAATAATATTGAAGTAGAAAATAAAGTAATTGAGAATGCGGAAATAAACAATGTAAAAACTGAAAATACTGCAGACAAGCCGGCACAGAAATTTTGTATAGCTTGCGGTCGTAGCAACCATTGGATGTCCGAATGCTTTACGCGTCAAAAAGTACAAGATAATTTAAAAAGGGCATTCACGAATGAAAACAACAGTCAGGAAACCGCCATTTACCAAAGACCCACAAATCAAAATAATTATGTACATTATAGTAGATCCAATTTCAGAAGAGGTAATTACACAAATAACCGAACAGGAAATAACAATAGACAATTTCAAAACAATAATAGAAGACCATATCAAAATAATAGGCCACAATATGAAAGCAATAATAGGCAATATCAAAATCATGGTTATTTAAACTAAGAAAGGGACCTCGAAATAAAAGACAAATAGAAAGTTATAGTGCATCAAATAAGGATTCGAGATCCCATAAAATTTCAAACAAAATTAATAAGGATGTACAAAATTTAAATGAACATTTACTTAATTCAACGTATGGACAGAGTGACGCACTGCCAATGATCAACATAAATTTAGAGGACATAAAAACAGTTGCTCTCATAGACAGTGGCGCTAGTGTGAGTTTATTGGCAGAACAAATTTTTCAAAAAATCAAAAATAAAATCAAAATTAACTATTTATCCAGACAAGTGAAATTCCAAACTATGACTAAAGAAAACATACAATTCTCAAAATGTATAAGCTTCAGCTTCAAAATTGAAAACAAAAGATGTAAAAATTCATTTTTTATCACTAGACAATTAAACAACACCCCCTATGAAATAATCTTAGGATTTGACTTTCTCAGAAATCATCATGCCATAATTGACACAAATAAATTAGCATTAAAATTTGTTAAAGAATCTATATCTATTCCATTTCAAAACAAAAATCAGAAAAAAGCACAGGAACCAGAAAGTAAACATACAAGAGTGGAGCATATTCAATGCTTAAATGCAAGCTTAACACATAAAATTAAATTACTCCCTCAAGAAATAAAATCAATAAAATTAAAATTAAGTGAAAACTATTTTGAAGATAAGGATGTAATGTTAAATATTACAAATTCATTGAAAGATTTACATGCTGAGTATTCTTTACATTATGTAAATAATAGAAAATTTATTTCTAACACAATCTAATTCAACTAAACAAAAATATGGTTATTGGTACTGTAACACCACAATTTGAAATTTTTGAAGAAAAACATAATGATGATTAAACTTTACAGGTCAACAATATAGAGAGTTTAAATAATCCACAAAAAATGGAGATTTCAGCTTTACGAAAAGCGGAATTAACACCGCAAGATTTTAAATTAGATCATTTACAAGACAATGAAAAACATATATTGCTTAAATTACTTTTACAAAATTATGATGTATTTTCAAAATCATATAAAACGCTGGGAATGACGGAGGAAATATAGTACGTGAATTTAATTTACTACACCAATATCCAATACAGTGTAAACCTTATCCCTTGCCAAAGATGTTAAAACCGGTACTCGAGAGTGAAATAAAACAATTGTGTGAAGCAGGGATAATTGAAAAGAGTACCAGTAATTATGCTTTCCCATGTTTATTAATAAAGAAGAAAGCCAGTATTAATAGTAGTGATACCAATAAAGAACAAAAGTATCGTTTAGCAGTAGATTATAGGCTATTAAATCAGATTACCGAATTACTGCCCATAAATATTAGTAAAATTAGCGACATTCTGCACAACATCGCAGGCCACAAATTGTATACTGTCATTGATTTAAAAGCGGCGTTCTTTCAAATAAAAATCAAACCTGAAGATAGTTCGAGATTGACAATCGTCACAAATGACGGGTCTTACAAACCTAATAGGATGCCTTTTGGCGCAAAAAACTCATCAGCATATTTTTCGATGATAATGATGAAATGCTTAGGAGACTTAAAAGAACAGAAAATAGAATTTTATTTAGATGATATTGTAATTGCCGCAAATTCATTCGAGAAAATGTTGGAAAGATTAAAAATAGTTTTGTCGAGATTAGGTAAATTTGGATTAACTATCGACCCTTCAAAATTACAAATGTGTAAAGAGAATATTAAATTTTTAGGATTTAAGATAAGTAAGGAAGGCATAACACCTTTAGATGATAATGTACAAAAAATAACGAATTTCCCTGTGCCAACGACAGTAAAAAAAGTAAAATCATTTTTAGGTTTGTGTAATTATTTTAGACAGATCATACCAAATTTTTCTGTACTATGCAATCCATTAATTGAGTTAACAAAGAAAGATAAGAAATTTATATGGACGGAGAAATGCGAAGAAGCGTTTGTAAAATTGCAAAATGCAATTTTATCGAAACCGGTAGTCAGGGCAGCTGATATGTCAAAGCAATTTTTTTTGTCAACAGATTGTTCAAAAGTAGCCGCGTCGGGAATTTTGCTTCAATCAGTGAATGGAAATTTTCATCCTATACAGTATTATAGCAGGAAACTTTCCGACAGTGAAAAGAAATATCCGAGCATGAAGCTAGAATTGCTAGCAATTCATGATGCTATAATACATTTCAAGGATTTTTTATATGGTACGCACTTTACAATTTTTACAGATTCTAAAGCATTAATGCATTATATTCATTTAGAAAATCAAAATTCTGATTTAATCGCAAGATGGTTATTAAATTTACAACAATTTTCATTTGAAATTAAATATATTAAAGGACAAGATAATCCCAGTGATTTTATGTCACGTCAAATTTTTTCTGAACAAACTAAGACTAAATTATTGCTAATGACAGCACTATAACAATAGCCAAAATTTTAGAAGAACAAGCAAAAGATAGAGAGATAAAGAAAATTATGAACGGACTGAATGCAAAATCTAAACAGCCAAAATATGTAAATAAATACTATAGAGATGTAAATACGGGATTAATTATGATAAAGACTGCTAGATATATCAAAAATCCTATGCAAAAGGACAGAATTCTGAAACCTCACAGCCTAAAATTTGCAGTTATTGAGTTAGCTCATACACCGCATTTTGGAGTAGAAAAGACCTATCAAATTCTGAATAGAAAATATTACTGGAAAGGGGCATACAATGATGTAAAGAATTTTTGCGCATCATGTGATGCATGTTTATGTTATAAAAATAAGGCTATAAGATCTATGACATTACAACGTGTGCCACGCCCAAGTCAACAAAATCACACGGTGGCATTAGACATTGTAGGAAAATTACCCAGAAGTAATGGTCAACACGAATACATAATTACTCTTATTGGCCATTATTCCAGATTCCTGGAGGCTGTACCCGTGAGAAATATAAATACTACGACCGTATTACAGGTCCTAACTAATTGGATTGCACAAAATGGAGTTCCAATGTGGCTGCTAACTGACAATGCCAGGCAACTTAAAAGCGAGGAATTTAAAAAATTCGCAGAGCAACATGGTATAAAACTAAAGTATACTTCAATTTACAAACCCAGCTCAAATGCAATTTTAGAAAGAAGTCATTCGTCTATAAAGAATTCTTTGGCAGCAATGGCAAACCAAACGTTCAATTGGCATAAAGTATTGTCATATGTAAAGTTATTTCATAATGCTACACCAAGCGCAAATATAGACCACAGTCCCGCTATTTTGTTTCTTACCAGAGATTTGAAATTACCCGGAGAAAATAATCTGGGAATAGCGAATCCAGATGACAGTCCGATTTTAACGCGAACCGAATACGATAATGAGGTCAGTGAAGCACTTACTTTAGCGGAAAAAATTAATAAATTTACGAAACAGAAACAAATACAAGCGCAAATTCGACAGGAAAGAGTTTGTAAAAGAGTGAGAGAAAAAAAGTTATTAAAAGGGCAAATTGTATATTTAAAGAATTTACGACCTACCACAGCGTTACAAAAGAAATTTCAAGGATCATTTCGCATCGTAAGGGTCATCCGTAATAATAATTACGCTATCACTCCTGTATACGACCCGAACAAAAAATGGATAGTTGTTCACGCGAATAAATTATATAAAGCAGAACCGCGTAAAAAGTATTTACAAAATAATCATACACGGCGAACTTCTGACAGAAGTCAATCGCATACAAACAAAACTTATAATAACAGGAATCAAAATAATGTGAGTCCTAGGAGATATAATTTGAGGAAACGCTAAAAGTCGTATTCGAATCAGCGGTGATGAATTTGTAAAAAAATATATACGATGTGATATAATTTGTGAAAACGTAAAATATGTTAATGTAAAGTAGCGGTAATGAATTTAGCAAATATATAATTATAAAAATGTAATAATTAAATAAAGGAATATTTTTAAATTTGAGAATGCAAAAATAATAAATGTAAATAGGTACACATTTATGTGACACATAAGTCATAATAGAACAATAAATAGCAGAAAAAAAATGTATAAGTGGTAAATAATACATACAATACCCCTCAATGTTCTAAAATAAAATAAACTAAGGTGTGGTAAAAGAGAGAGAGAGAAATAAATAAATTTCACTTACTTGCAATTTGTATTACTTGTACAGTGACTGATGAATTCAGGGTAGGAGTTACGTCCTATAGAGCTTGCAATTTGAGGATCTTACTTGTAATTTGGCTTTCTTGACAACAGATGATGGATAATAACTGTAGAGGTCAATCTGGCAAATTTTGTTTCCAGTGGTGGGATGATTAAGATGCAGCATGCGTTCTGTTTTCTTTATTATACAGGTCTTGAAAAAATACGTATGACGTAATTAATAAAATGCAAAATAAACTGAATGGAACATGGTAAAAGCAAGTACAGGATATTCAAAATTATAAAATTATTAATTAAATACTTCATAAAAAGCCGATAGAATACAAGCAAAATCTTAAATAAATAAATAAATAAATAAAATTTTAAGTCAAAATAAACAGTCACAGCTGATGTAAAAAAATAATTAGTAAGCTAATAAATATATATTACATAAATAGTGTATACAGACCTTTTACGAAAACACGCAATCTAAAAACAAAATAAAAGTTAATCTCATAAAAGGAATTAATAAAGCTTGAATAAGTAAGATTAGTTTCCCATCCTTAACAGTCAGCGTAAGAAGTCCATATTTGGGCATAGTACGGCGAAAGCTTGTCCCCTTCAAAATAAATATCCAGGCTAAAAAATAAACATCAGGAGAAAATATCCCCTGTGTGTGTGTGCATAATACGCTAGTAATACAAAATTCTATTGAAAACATACAAGCAATGTATCAAAATTTAAAATTATAATTGCAGGCAATTATAGTTGTTTAAAAATACCGGCCGGTAAAATAAAATACATTTGGAAAAGACATTAAATTGTATGTAAAATGATAAATGATTTAGTATTATTAAGAAATTAGTGCATTAATTAAATATCACAGGAAATATAAAGAAATAACAGATAAAATTAAATATGAAAGAATGATATTTAAATAAATAAATATGTAAAGTTATGCTGAAATGGTAACATAAAGTCAGCTAAATCAATAACATAACAATAAACCATGGTATATTCATAATACTACATATAAATAAATATATCACGCGTTGTTGCAACAAAAGATAAATAAATCCAATGAATTAAGAGTACATGAAATTAAAATCATAATTAGTCAACAATCAGATCTGTGTTAAGGTCATAAGATAAGAAAATATATATATATATATATATATATATATTAAATTAAATAGAATTAATAACAACATATGTAAAATAAATATAATAATATAATACACAAAGTATAAAATGTGGAGTTCCAGAAACATCAAAGGATACACGGAAGCTTACCGTGTGAAATAATAGCGATGCAGTCTGTGTGATGACTCAAAAGTCCGCACTTAGTAGATAGGATACCGCCAAATTTGAACGATAACGATTAAATCTTCAGCGATTCAGGCAAAAGGCAGTTAAAGCCCTTTTTACGTAAGTTTGCGCTCTGCAAACAATGAAGACACCCATTCAGGGTCTCCGTCCAGGTCAAGAGATACGCAGTTGTCATGGAAACGCGTTAGGGGAAGAGAGGAATTCTTCTTTTCGGTCAAGCTAGTTTTTTTCTTTTTTCTCTCCTTCCACCCGCTCTCTGATTCACACGATAAGAAAGCCGGAGAAGATAACTTTAAGGGACGGATGATAGTGTTGTGAGATGCATTATATGTTGCGTAGCGAAAATATTATATATTTGATATTTTAAATGCAGCTAGATAATTATGGTGTTCAAAACAGCCATTATTGATACACGCTAAAAGAGTATATAACATGTTAATTGTATTAACAAATAAGAAATATATACAGCTGAAGAATTGTTTGAAAAAAAGACGTCTGTAAAGATATATAAATATATATATTAGAAAGTAAGGTAATGAATTGTATATAATATAAGAAACAGTGAAAATGTGATATAAATGTAACTACAAGTACCAATATGATAGCAGAATTTGCATTCAAACTGAACTATAAACTGTATTAAGAAATGTATGGACAATAGGGATATTTCAGTGCCAAGTCTGTGAAATTGATATCACAGAAGAATGACTATAATACAGAACATTATTCAGTTCTACAATAACTATGTTTTTTCAAATCAATGGTGTGCCTTCCCGAAAGTACGATATAGTGTGCCTTCCGAACAGTAATAATTTCTTCATGCGCATCAATATATGTGTTTCCAAGTACGATATGGTGTGTCTTCCGAGCAGTGAGTTCCTTCATTTTAGTGACATGTCGGTTGTAATGCACTGTTGTATGTATTTTCAATGTTACAATATAGTGTGTCTTACATGCAGTGATCTGCATTTCTGTGACAGATATGTGTGCAGTGGATCAAAGCAATATTTCCTCAATGTACTCAATGTGTACATATGTTTCAGTGCTTCAGTACAACAGTGCATCATTGTGTGTAGATTTCAGTGCTTTATAATACTTTTTCAAGTACAGATATATGTGTCAGTGATCCATGATACTAGTGCCTTCCTGTGAAGATTTTTTCCTCAGTGCATATGCTTTGTACCGTGTTTTGGATTTAATCTCATGCAGAGGGGAATAATGTCGTACGGCGTGCACGACATTTTGTAATTTCAATTACGGATGCCAACCAAGCTAATGAGCTATTTAAATGCTGCAGAGGGAACCAATGGCAATGCTAACATAAATAAACAGCGTGCAGCCCCTCCATCACAACAACGAATCAAAAGACGTGGTATGACACTACAAGGTAAAAAGAAAAGTGTTTTCAAGAATGTTCTAGAAGTTTCCATGAGATTCAATTTCGACAGCGTCCTAGACGCACCTAATGTTTTTTAGTAGTATTCAAAAAAATATCTCCTGCGATCGCGCAAAGGTACGCGGATCGGCAAAAAGTGTGATGTGTGAACGAAATATGAGCACAGTGAAATAGTGGTGTAAAACGTATTAAAATATTATACGCAGGCTTCCAGCATAGTGTTGGCTTCATCTACTATCGAGGTACAAGCAAACATAAGGTATGGATATGTTTCATCTGTTATAATGATTAAGGAAGGCACACAATTCATATAGTAACTATCGTATAAGTAACAATAAGGTCGTACGAACCTATCGCAATAACGAGCTCGTGTATTGAAACTAAATGAACTACTCAGATTTTCGGTAGATAATAGTAATTAATGTGTTTCAAATATATGTGTCTTTTAAATTATGTATTGTAAATGTATGTGTTAATTAAATATTGTTGAAAATATATGTGTCCAGAAGGATTTAGGAATAAATTTAATAATCAAGATCTCTCTACATGTATATATATGAAAGTAAATATTAAAGTAATTGATTAAATTTAGATAAGTGTATTTATTGATATTTTATGTGTTTGTTTCTCCAGCTTGAGAACCAGGAGCTTACATGCTCCACCCTTAGTGTCGGCATCATAGGTAAGTTCTCTAGTGATAATTTAGATAAGGACAATTTTACGATTTTCAATGTCAGATAAATTCCTTGTTGCCCCTATTGCAGTGAGGGTTGGGCACACTCGTTAAAAGTGAAATTGCAACACCGTGAAGAATGAACGTAGCCATCTGCAAATCACAGTACCGGTAGAAGATTGTCATATATAAATGATTAAGTTTTCGTATGTATCGGGCCATGTGACACCTAGTTTCGGGATATAAAGACCAGCAGACAGCTCGTCCCGTTAATGCTATCAGTGACGATTTGCAGCAGCCGAACTTTCGAGAAAGTGAAGAAGCAATGCCCCGGAGACATTATCGAGCTGCATACCAGCAGTTAACGGCTGGGGAACGAGACCGTATCCTGGAGCTGCTTGACGTTGGTTTGTCGATGCATGCAATTGCCACTCGTGTTGAGAACGATATGATGTGAGTACCATCCAGCGATGCATGAGACGATGGAAGCAAGAACATCAGAGAACACGCCTAAGAGGGAGTGGATCGAACAGGCGCATGACACAGCGCACAGACCGGCAGATTCGCCGAACGGCTTGCCGAGACGTCATCTCCGAGAGCAGAGGCCGGAGAACAAAATTTTGACGTCTCGGCTTGTAGGTCCACTGCGCGTAGGTCTTCCAGATCGCGATCGCAGCTTTTGCTATTTGCTTCCCTTTTAATTCTCTGTTCGATGTAAAGGAATAATAATTTGTCAGTAAATCAAATAATATTCTTGAAATTTGGAAGTATTTTCGATAATGTATATTAAAATGGGTGATTTAAAATATTAATATTGCTGTATATTTCCTTAAAATAAAATATTTATAATGACTCAAATTCACTCTGGGAGCAAAGATGAAAGGATTCCATTCAGTTAGTGTTTTAATAAAAGTTTGAAAAAGAACCCTGTATTTTTATTGCTTAATCAGGCATTTTATTTGAATAATTCTTCAGTACATTCAGCTAAAGTATGCGTACTTACAGATAAAGTATGTAGAAACTAAAATGATTACTAGCTTTATCTTTAAATACTAGCTTTATCTTTAAATATCATAAGATAATCATTAAAAAGAAACTCAGAATTTAACTTTTAATATACTTAAGTGCTTATTTATTTTTATTTAATTTTATTTTATTCATTTTTTGTTGTGGTTGTTATAAATTGTAAAATGATTTAGAATTAAGATAAAATACTAGTTGAATGTCATTCATTAACCTATGCACTATAATTTGTAGAAGTTCAGGTTTTCTAATATAGCACATCTTATATTCCTTTTTTTACTACCACACATTAACAAATTGTAAACAATTTTGCTTAATTATAGAGTTTGAAATATCTCAGGGACTTTGAAAATTTAATAAAGCTGTATAACAAAACTTTTTAGTATTAATATTTCATTTACAATTCCATTGAAGTGAAAATGTAAGAAAGATTAAATTAGCTCTGTATTATTAAATAACATTAACTATAATATAATGAAATATGCAATGGTAACTTGAAATTGTAAGTTGGTTACTTTGCTGTTTTCCCAAATAATTTTAACAATTTTAAATAACATAATAACTCGCTACATTAAAAAAAATGTGCACAACCTAAACACAAATGACTTCTTAACCAATTCTTTTAAAATTTCAGAATGCCATAACAAATAATAAAAAATATACATGCAACATATTAAGATACTAAATCTTTTACATGCAATTACTTACTTATCAAAAGGTTAAAAATATGTTATTTGATGTGTGAAATATTACATTTTACATTATTTTACTTTCATAACTTTAGTGTAGCATTTTTATTGCTACGATTTCTTACTATTGACAATATCTTAAAAAGAGAATGACATTTTTTTTATCTATATAAATAAAATTGAAAATACATCTATCTGTCTGTGTGTTTATCTTTCTCATCATCACGGTAGAACTGCTGCATCGAATTTCATTAAAATTTTATGAATAGCCTTGAAATAGCCCTACTTAAAATTTAGTCCATGTTTCGAGTTTTTAGGACCAGGGATTGTCGAGATATGAATAAAAATCCCACAATTAAACCTTCCATAAAAATAGAATTATGCAGATTTTCCGCAAATTTATTAAGAAAATTTTATCATGATGCTTAGCAACGCAATTAAATCAAATGTATTTTTCAGGCAGACGATTATTAAATTTTTTCCGATTTAAATAGTAAAGAAATTGATATAAAAGAAAATGTTATAACCATTTTTATACCATTTTAGTATATATTGATCATCATTTCATTTTAGTATATATTGATCCAATTTCATATATATTTTATAATTTGTTTTCAAACGAGGATTCTTCGGATCTGCTTGAAGATAATTCTGTATAGAAAACACAGAAAGGAGAATTAAATGTAGAAGAATTAAGTGAAGGGAGAATTAAATGAAATATTTTAATAGAATGTTTTGTGTAAGAATGTCATTTAGAATACTGCAGGAATTTGCATATATTTTAAATCATGGGCAATGTCGGTACATCTGCTATTAACAGTATACATAAAATTGTATGTTGTACATCTATCTGTCTGTTTATTATCTTAGCACGGTAGAACTCACCTATTTTCTTTTCATTAGAATTATTATAAAATTTCAAAAATAGAGACTCCAAATATTAAAATTTCACATCAAATTCTGAATTTTAAGTTTCTTGTATTATATAATCAGTACGAAGAACGGACATACTGGTAGTCTATTATAAAATATCACACAACTAACAACATTATTAAAATAATTTTAAAATATTTGCAGGAAACTGAATAATTTATGACACCATATTAAGTACACTAGGTAAATGCAATGAATGACACAAGCTAACCTGATAAAATATACATTTCAAACATTGAATGATTTTAAATACTTCACAATTACTTAACAAAGCTTAATTTTACAAGTGCCTAGGCAGTTTTCTTAATTAATGTTACAACAATAAAATTTTAAAACAAGCTAAGAAAACTCTAAAAGGTCTGTTGACGTTATAATTAGCAACAAAACAATTTAGAATCCAATTAGCTTTAATTGAATAGCAATAATTTGAATGCCATATATTTAAAATTCTAAGTAATTTTAATTGACATGATAGATAATAAGCAAAAAATGGTAAGCACTTATTTCTAAAGAGTATATTTAATGAGGTAATTAGTAATTCAATAAGGTATGCAGGTCAAAATTCTTATTAAATCCTGAACTAGCATATTAGACACTCAAAAATACGATAAAGTCATTGTCTAGAAAAAAAACCCGTTGTATATCCACGAGCGCGAGCCGACGTACTGCACATAACTTCTTTGTGTGGGCTACTAGAGGGGAGAACTTTCCAGAAAAGTTCAGCGGGGAAATGCGAAGGCCAGATTTGGGCCGACGATTCATGCGTTTCGAAGTGAGAGGGGGGGGGGCAGTAGTTCGGCCTCTTCTATTGGGGGTGACGGCCGAGACCCGTTCGCAATGGCAAGTGACATCTGAAACAGCCTGCCACCATCAACGGTTGCACCTGCGTGCACTCAAACCATTCGCAACAGATTTCATGAAGTACAGCTGCGCGCACGGCGGCTAGTCACTGGGGTACCATTAAGCTCTCGACACAGGGATACACGTCTGGCGTGGTGTCGTCGTCATTGCAACTGGACCAATGAATGTCATCTGGTATTTATGGATGGATTTCGTTTATGCCTGTGGAGGAATGACAGCAGTGGACGGTTGTGACGGCTTCCTGAGGAACGCCACTTGCCAACCCATATCACCGAGGGTCACACCGGCTCCACACCAGGCATCATGGTTTGGGCCTGTATCATGTTCGATCAGTGGACAACTCTGATGCACATTGGAGGTAATCTGACATCAAACAGATACATCACACACGTGATGCCTGTGGTTCGGCCACTGGTCCCGTTTGTCCCCGGCACGGTGTTTCAGAAAAACAATACCACACCACACGGCGAACTCTCGGACGGAATTCACATCCTTTTCTGGCCCGCAGCCTTGCCGGATCTTACTTCCATTAAACACGCGTGGGCCCTCATCGGACGGTAGGTGCACCGGGGACCACGGATACATACCGTAGACAAACTGCGTGCCGCAGTGGACGCTGCTTAGCAAGGATTACCCCAGGCAACCTTTATGTAGTTTCTGCTTGACCAGTAAATGCTGTAATGCGCATATCTGTGGCAAGAGATTTAAGATGTTGCAATCGCCACGTCTTCAGTTTCGTTGGTTTTCATGAATTTCGTTAGCTCAACTCTAACATGCATGTATTAAATTAGATGAGTTACGCTGTGGGAGTTTTGAGCCAAGCATTTAATGTAAATCTACTTCTTTGTTATGTTAAAGTTTCTTGTTATTTAATAGTTAAATTTCTTATTATTAAATTATTAAGTTTAAACTGGTAGTCTTTTCATGTACGAGCAAGCCACGTTATGCAACACACGCAACCAATATAAAGTATCTGATGGTTGACACTTTCCTTGCCACGCATTAAAAATGGCACTTCAGCCCCATAAAGTGGTGACCCCCACATAGTGGCGACCCGGACGTGATTTGAAAAGTGACTCTTGCAAAGGACAGGAAAATGTGCGCCGACGTTGCGAACTGGAAATACGGATTGACAAATCTGTTCGTGGATCCAGATTTTTTTGATGACAAGAATCTACTAAAGAAATTCAAGTTGGTGAAAGTTTGGAATGCTTCTCTTGACCTGATATGTGTGCGAAATTTTTTGATATGGAATTTCTTACATATTGCATTTTACGATTTTGATGTGTAGAGTAAGATTTCTAGGTTTGGGATATATAGGTTCAATATGCATTTTATGCAGTTTAGTTTGGATGTGTATATATTGAGGGTTTGCCCAGTTAGAAACTGTATATTAGGTTTTAACTTTTTTAGGGCTGATATATTTTATGTATCTCACCATGTATGATGTTTTTAGGAAATTTGGTTTTTTATCAAAAGTAGTTGGTTTAATGGAAACAATGTTTTAAATTTTGCAAATATATATGGTCTTCGGAGAGTGTTTCTTACAATTTTGTATCATGTAAATGTTCGCGAGTTCGGTTGCCCTCTGATAGTTCTAATAATTTGTACAGTGATATACAGGCTGTAGAATGCTATTTGAACTAAGCTGTATGGTAATAGATTTGAAATCGTGTTGAATTTCCTGAATAAATACTTCAGAACAACTGTTTCGCGTCAAATTGGTAAACATGCCGGAAAATAGCTTAACTGAGAGAAAAACCCAGGTTTAGCTTGCGACACAACCGGGACGGTTAGATCTGTGTTGAGTAGCTTTTAAAGCACCTAGTTTTTGGGAAGCAGATCTTGGTTTACTCAAATAAAATCGTAGTTTATAGTAGCGGGAATTTCTGTTGAGTTGACTAAATTTCATTCAGTTGTTACGGCTCTTTATACGCAGATACTGAAATGTGTTCGCGATATCATTCTAAACCCTCCGGCTGACGAAGCTTATTGCGTTTTAAAAGCACGGATTTTGTCATTTTATAAGCAAACAGAGGACTCGAAGTTAAGGTTACTCCTAAATGACTTGCAGTTAGGTGATTAACGCCCATCGCAGTTATTATGCGAGATAGAGAGTTTAAATGGAGGCAAGCTTAGTGAAAGCGCTTTGCGTACCTTGTGGATGCAAAGATTCCTGCTCGGGTTCAACAAATTCTTAATGTTTATTCTGAGGAGTCCTTGGAATTATCTAGGTTGGCAAAAATTGCTGATAAAATTTGTGAGGGTCCCAGAAACAGTGCAGTGCTTTCGAGTATTTCGGGTAATAATTCTGATTTGGAAGTAATGAGAACAAAATTAACTGAATTGAGAAATGCAATTCAAAATCTCAGTTTCGCAGCTAGGTCAAAAACTAGGCACGCTAGGAGTAGCAGTTTTAAACGCAGAAGAGATAGATCTTCATCAAGTTCGCTCACTAATGATTTCTGCTGGTATCATGACAGATTTAAAGAGAAGGCTCATTAATGTATCTTCCCAGTAAGTTGTCGGGAAAGTAGTAAACACTTCTGTTCTGTCGACAGCAGAAAATGCGAGTGCTGGTTGCCGACTGTTTATATATGAACTGGCTACGAAAACTAAATTTCTGATTGACAGCGGTGCTGCAATTAGTTGTTACCCCAAAAGATTTATTTTACGAAAGGACCCGGATGATTTCATTTTGTTTGCGGCTAATGGATCGATGATTAAAAGATTTGGTAGTATTAGTTTGGATTTCGGACTCGGAGGAAATTTAATTGGAATTTGATTATTGCTGTTATTTCTACGCCTATTTTAGGCGCAGATTTTCCGAAAAGGTTCGGCCTTTTAGTCGACTTAAAGAACCGGCGAATTTATGATACTGAAACAAAGTTATTTACTCGCGGTTCGAATATTTCCAGATCATCTGTAAGCTTGTCACTAACTAGGGGGAAAAATCGGTACGATTCCATAATTTCTGAATTTCTTCAGGTGTTTGGTTTCAACCTTCAAATGAAGTTAAACAGCGAGAGTGGTTTAATTATGCATTGTATTGAGACTACCGGCCCTCCGGTTTTTTCTAATCCTAGGAGGTTAAATCCAGAAAAATTAGTAACATTAAAAGAAGAATTTAAGGGTCTGATCGAGCAAGATGTTATAAGACCTTCAAAAAGTCCGTGGGATAGTCCGATTCACATGATAAAGAAAAAGGACAATTCGTGGAGAATTTGCGGAGATTTTTGAGCAGTCAACAAAGTTATGACGCCTGATTGGTACCCACTTCCACACATACAGGATTTGGTGATGGGATTAAGGGGTAAAAAGTTTTTTAAAAGTTGACTTGAATCTCGCGATGTCTATCAAACTGCTGCAACTACCCCGATTGGATTATTCGAATTTCTGAAAATGCCGTATGGACAGCGTAATGCAGCTATTACATTCCAACGTGTTTTAGACAATATCCTTCGTGAGTTTGATTTTTATCTATCGTATTTGGATGATGTGTTTGTTTTTTCTGATAATGAGGAAATGCATGAGAAACACTTACACTGGTTATTCAGGGAATTGAGTGATCACGGTTTGGTAGTAAATTTACAAAAATGTGGATTCGGAGTACCCGAGATTTCTTTCTTAGGATTTTTAATATCCGATAAGGGAATTTCTCCGTTGCCGGATAAAGTTGGTAAATTGGTTGAATACATCTGCCCTACTACAGTGAAGCAGTTAAGAACGTTTTTAGAGATGTTGAATTATTTATCATCGGTTTTTAAAAGGCGCGGCAGAGAAACACACTCAGTTATATGAACTTGTCAGGAATAAGCGTAAGAATGATAAAACACTTATCGTTTGGACTGATGAGGCTAGGGAGGCGTTTGAGTTTTGTAAAAAGGCTATTGTTGATGCAACTTCCTTTACATTTCCCGCTCCGAATGTATCGTTGGTGTTGATGGTCGATGTTTCTGAGATTGAAACAGCAGGTTGAGAAAGGTTAGAAACCTTTAGGTTTTTTTTCTAAAACCTTTCCCCTGCGCATATTAAGCGCAGCACATTTAATCGGGAGTTATTAGGAGTTTATGCAGTTGTTAAGTACTTTGTACATATGTTGGAAGGTTTTACCGTAATTGTTTACACTGACCATAAGCCATTAATGTATGTATTTAATCGAAAGCTGGATAACTCTTCTGCTCGACAGATTCGACATTTGGAATTAATCAGTCAGTATACAACCGATATTAGGTACATTACGGGGATCGAAAATGTGGTCGTTGATACTTTATCTAGAATCAACACTATAAGCTTCTCTGGTTCTATTGATTTTGAGGGTAATCCAGCAGATCAGTTACAGGATCAAGAGTTGCAGGCTTTGTTAAAAACGCACACAGGTCTTGAGTTGAGACTTATATCTTTCCCTGCTTGTAATAGTTCTATTTATTGTGACATGTTTATGAATGTGCCTAGACCTTTCATTTCAGCTATTTGGAGGAAGACAGTGTTCGAAAAGATACATAACGTATCACATCCTGGTACGAAGGCAACACTAAGGTTGTTACAACAATGTTTTGTGTGGCGTTCTATGAGAAAGGATTGTACTGAGTTGTGCTGACAATGTCTTGAATGCCAAAGAGCCAAGGTATTTAAGCATACTATAACACCGTTAGCGGAATTTCCTTGTGCTACAAATCGATTTTGCTAAGTACATTTGGACATCGTAGGACCGTTACTAAAGGAAACCGATACCTGATGACGTGCATCGACAGATACACACGCTGGCCGGAAGCGGTTCCGATTCAGGACCAGACCTGTTGCTGAGGTTTTTTCTCACCAATTGGATAGCGCGTTTTGGAGTGCCAAGGGTTATCACGACAGATCGAGGAGCAAATTTTGAGTCTCGACTGTTCCAATGCTTATCCAAATATTTAGAAGTAGACAAATGTCGTACCACCGCATACCACTCTCAAGGGAACGGTATGGTGGAGCGGTTTCACAGAACCCTTAAATCAAGCCTAATGGCGGTAGATTCAGTCTATTGGAGTGAGGATTTACCACTGGTGTTATTATCGCTAAGATCGGCAGTGCAGGAAGCGTTACAGGCTGCACCGACTGAGTTGGTTTACGGTACAACCCTCCACCTGCCGGGTGATATGATTCAGAGTTCTGATCGAGAGGTTATTATCAAGAGGTTATGGCACCAATAGATTTTATACAAAACCTCAGGGAACAAATGTCGAAGCTGAGACAGATCCCGGCAACTGATCATTCTACACATAAAGTGTACGTTTCTAGAGATTTAAAAAACTGCTCTCATGTGTTTTTACGAGTAGATACAGTCGAGAGACCATTAGTTTTGTCTTACCAAGGACCATTCCCTGTGTTGTCAAGATCGTCCAAGGTGATCACCATTCTGCAAAATAATCAAAAGCAAAATGTGTCATTGGACAGAATCAAGCCAGCTTACTTGCTGAGGAGTCCGTATGTAGGTGAGCGCACAATTTTTTTGATACTTCCATTTCTAGCGGCTATACTTTGACTATGTCTGACATGCGGTCTAAACCTCTGGTGCGTTTTCAGGCCGGGGTTTAGTCTGTGGGGGGGAGGGGGACTTCTGTGGTGACACCGTTACTGCTGGACTACGCAGTTTCTGCTTGACTAGTAAATGCTGTAATACGCATGTCTGTGGCAAGATATTTAAAATGATGCAATCGCCACTTCAGTTTTGTTGGTTTTCACGAGTCTCATTAGCTCAACACTAACGTGCATGTATTAATTAGATGAGTTGCGTTGTGGCAGTTTTGAACCAAGTATGTAATGTAAATCTACTTCTTTATTGTGTTAAAGTTTCTTGTTATTTAATAGTTAAGTTTCTTGTTATTAAATTGTTAAGTTTAAATTTGTAGTCTTTTCTTGTACGAACGAACCACGTCATGCAACACATGCAACCAATCTAAAGTATCTGATGGTTGGCAATTTCCTTGCCACGTATTAAAGATGGCACTGCATCCCATAATGGATGACCCCACAGCTTCATCGATAGTATGCCTCGCCGTTTAGCGGCCTGTATAGCTAACCGTGTGGGTCACATTTTATACTGAATAAATAGGTTTCTTATGTATATTGTTTGTTCTTTTAATCCTATGCATATGACTCTTTCTCAGTGTTTCTTTCAAGACTTTTTGGCCGGGAGACGAATGAAAATTTAGGGGCGCCAAGTTTTCTATTTGTCCTATATAAATATATCTAAAAGCTGTGTTACATAAATAGAAACTAAGTTAACATGAAATGTCTCCAGGGGGCTTCGCCCCCCCGGAAATATGCCTGAAAGAAACATTGCTCTCTTTTTTACCGGTACTGTGATTTGCATATGGCTACGTACGTTCCTTCATGGTGTTGCAATTTCACTTTTGCCGAGTGTATGTTTGCTGGTACAGGTGTCGAGTCATGATATAGAGCGCCTATTATCTCCGCTTCGGTATCGTTTTCTGATATTATCCTCATTCTTTGATATGATTTCTCTGATCCATATGGAGTATCAAGTTATAAATTTTTTCTAGTTTATATTGTTTAAGACTCCTGATGTGGCATTTTGGTACACCGTGTTCCTCTCAGGCATATCCCCGGGGAGGGGCGAAGCCCCCCCCCCCGGCGACGATTATTCGCCCCTCCGGAGACATTTTATGTTAACCTAGTTTTTATTTATGTAACAGCATTTAGATATGTATTTATATGAAGTAATTAGAAAATTTGCCCCCCCCCCCCAACGTTTCATTCGCCCGCGTCTGGCCAAAAAGTCCTGAAAGAAACACTGTTGGTGGACTGCACAGATCTGGGTTAATTTAAGCTGTTTGGAAGTTTAGAGTGTTATTTTAGGATATTATTTTATTCTAGATCCTCATTTTATTTTTAGTTTAGGGGTTCAAGAAACGGGAGTTTACCGGGTTTTTATGTTTACTGGTAGCTTACTAACGCCTTTTATACCCACCAAGTTTGACCTTGTCACGTGTATTATTTCTTTGGCTAAGCGTGTTTGAAGGCAGAAGTTGGTGGTTGGTTTACCCAGCGGGAATCGAACCCCAAGCCTAGAGTCCCCAACCAGACGCCCTAAGCCTCTCGGCCAAGAGGGCGTCAAACGAATGCGTTGTTTTTAAGTTCAACATTTTAATTATCCGTTTCAATAATCTGAAAAACGCGGTTAAAATTGCTAGGAACAGAACCCTCGACTAAAACATCCGCCTCACGCTGTCAGCGCGACATTTTACCGCTGCGCTACGAATGACTAGGCAGTTTCGTTTTATTTTAATTATATAAAGCTTTTACTGGATTGGCGAACAGAATGAATCTGGGGCAGAACCCACAAAAATTACCCTGATAATATTATTTAGTTATTATTTATACTGTAATCAAAGAATCATTTCGTTCGATTAGGGAACAGAACTCGCTATCAGCAGATCTGCACATTCGCTGCCCAACGCTTTAAGCACTAGACCATCTAAATTATGGCAAAGTCTGAAACTAAAAACTATTTAAGTTTTCATTATGATAAAATAAAAATAAAAAAGAGCTAGAAAGCTCTTGAATGCTATATTTTAGTTTAGAAGGGACAATTCCAGCTTCTTTTTTTATTTCTTTATTCGATTTGAAATGTTTCAAAACAGACAAAAATATAAAATTTTTTATTCTTAGAACTGTATTGGATGTGTTTCAGCAGTCAAAGTTCGCCTTTCTGATTGTCGCGGGAAAACGACCCATTTTGGCGTGCACGGAATGTGACATCACAAGGCTCGTCCGCGGCTGGCGTCTTCGAGAATTTGTGAATAAGTTTGGTTACATTCGGAAATTTTCGATAATTATAATTGTTTCTTACGTCCTAAACTGCCGAATAGTTATAAGTATTGTATCTCTCCAAACTCCAATGTGCTCGATTACTAGTTTTACATCATCAGATAAAATATTTATATCTGTGCCAAAAAATTATGTTTTTCGTAAAAAATAGTAAGAAGCGCAGGAAGCCAGATTGTAAACACAATTCACCACTGTCATTAAAGAGTGCTCGTTAAGTATGTTATGATAATAAATCAGTGACTGTATAATCCAATTTTCAAAGCCGTATGGGAAGTTATTTTTTTATGATTTAATAAACTTTGAAAATCCTTAAGGGTATCCACTACTGGTTCGGCACTCTATTTTTAGTTTTACTATTACAGATGAATTTAAAGGCAGATTCAAAGTGGATTATTGACTTTGTACCGGGTTTAGTGTGTGATGTTCGCAGTTAATTTAGAGAACATAAAAAATTCCGTGCATGATATTTTTTTATACCAGCATACTGCAGTGAGCAGTTGTACTTTAGTATTTTCATTAAGTACATGTGCTTTTTAAAAGTTATAAAAACGATTTTATTTGAAAATATAAATCACAAATTTGAAACTTTGCACAAAAGGAATAGAAATTAAATGGAAAATAATTTAAAATTGCTTCACCTATTCAGAATCATAAATGATTTACTGTTTATTATAGATTTTAAAATATAATATTATAAGAAACAATATAAAACTGATTTTAATTTATAAATAAATTATTAAATATTATATTTAGAATTCTCATAAATCATATAAAATAATAAAACATAGGCTATATGCAAAAAAATATATATACATATAAACATAAATACATAAATATTACTCTTAATTCCCATAAAAAATACACCATTCAATCTAAATTTTCGGTTTAAATTTACTGTATAATAAACTTAACTATAAAAGGCTATTTTCCCTCAAAAAATTGAGGAGCACATTACCAAAAAAAAAAAAAAAAAAAAAAAAAAAAAAATTAAATAAGATTTTGTAAAATAAAACTTCAGTAAAATTCAATTTTTTCGTTCGATTTTTTTTTCAGTCTCATTTGTTTCGTTTACAGGCTTTCAGTGCTACAAATTACTCGCTAACTGTTTATAGTTAGCTAGCACATTAGTTTTCGTCTCGATTTCATCTAGATACTCCGACTCTAGATATGCAATTTTCTCAAAATATGCAGTTTTCTATTAAGTTGCTTTGCGGTATATATATTAAACTTAACAATATATCTGACGATATTTTACATTCAAGTTAATTTATAAACTTGTCTGGAGGCACATAATTACGTACTTGATTATGTATATTTCCATGTACATATTATATTCAAACCTCACCATTCATTAAACATCTTTAGAATCCCCAAGTTTATTTAACCTTCTAATTTTTTTAAAGAGGATAAAATATCTCGTGCTTGTGCACCCATATTTTACCAAAGAGTAAGTTTAGACACTGAGCTGCGACAATCGTGATACTTTAAATATTGCAGTTTTCCCAGCTATTGAAAAATCCAGGTTAAAAACTAAGCTATCGAAATTATAACCACTCGATCCCAAACCCAATTATATACACTTGCAAGACTTTAAAAGAGCTATAAATTCTTGCTTATTGTTCATAGCTAGCACTTTTAGTTCTTGAGATATAAGCATTACAAACTTGTAAAACGAAAAATTTTCAATCTTCTTCATCTTGACAAGACAAGTACTCGAAGACTATGTCAGTAAGATTGAATAAATTAGTTTTTTTTTTCAAAAATTAGATTGAGAAACTAAATTTGCTAATACATATTTTGTCTCTTACTATTTATATCTATCTTTTGAAGTTTGAGTGAAAGTGAGAAACATTAAAAAATCACTCGCTCGGATAGATGCTATGTTTTCTAAAAAGTTCCAAAGGGTTAAAATTATTTTATGTATTCATAATCTGGACCAAAAAAATCTGGATTAAAAAAAAATATATATATGTACATTTTTATCTATAAGGTTCAGAGAAATTGGCGTCCAAAATGTTTGCCATTTTCATAATGCTCCGATTTCCACCATAGATACCCTAAAAATAGATGTATATATATAATAATAATAGATGTACATAATAATAATAATAATAATAATAATAATAATAATAAACCTTCAAGAAAAGGGTATCAAGTTTACACCTCAAGTTTCAGCTGTCCTTGAAGGAATCACAAAAGGGATTTCATGATCACAAAATTGAATTGATGTTGAGAAATATAATCGTTGTTAACATAATTTTTGTACATAATTGTGTTAACATAATTGTTATTAACATAATTTTTCTAAATACAAATATATATATTTATTTACCTTTCATTGAAGTTTTAAATGCAGGTTCTTAGAGTCTAGAAGAAGAGAAAATTTTGTTACAATATCATCATAATCCAGTGGTATATCTTGTTCTATAGCTAAAACAGCTAAAGATGAAAGTCTTTCTTGTCCCATTGTACTGCGAAAATAATTTTTCAGTCTCCTGTAATACGAAAAAGACCTTTCACAACTGTCTGAGCTGATTGGCACTTTAAAAAACAATCTATATAAATAAAATTGAAAATCTGTCTGTCTGTCTGTCTGTCTGTTTGTCCCATCATCACGGGAGAACGGCTGAACCGAATTTGTTGAAATTTTGTGGGTAGCCTGGAAATAGCCCCACTTAAAAGTTAGTCCATGTTTGGAGTTTCCATAGCCAGTGGTTCTCGAGATATTAGTGAAAAATGAATATTTCGTTTGTCTCATCATCACGAGAGAACGGCTGAATCGAATTTAATGAAATTTTGTGAGTAGCCTTAAAATAGCCCCCATAAATTTTGCCCAAGTTTCGAGTTTCTAATACCAGGGGTTGTCGAGATATTAATGAAAAACGGAACTTTATCCTAGGAGATCTACTCTCTAACTCCGTGGTTTATCCAAACGGAAAGGATGAAAATCGTTTGTTTAAAACGTCAACGTGAATTAAAACTTCATTTCTGAGCTTAGTGCAGGATTTTTGCATTAATTAGTCACTATCTGAAAGCATGAATTGTTTGAAACATGAATTTTAATGGAAAATCTAACTCCATGGTCAAGCATTTACTAAACAATGGAAAGTATAAAGAAATCAAAATGGTTATTATTTTTGCATTTTATGGGGAAGAGATCAAAATGGTTATTTAATTTCGCAGTTTATGAGGAAGATTCTTTATTATATTATGTTGCTCAGCAACGCAATTAAATTAAATGTGTTTCTTAATATTTGTTATTATTTTTTCTATTTGAATAATAAATAAATAGATGTATAAATATATTTTGTAAATGAACGTATTTTGAACGTAATGTATAAATATGAACGTAATGTATAAATATATTTTGTAAATGAACAATAGATGTATAAATATATTTTGTAAATGAAATGATTATTGATTTTTCTTTTAATTATATTAATTACGGACTGCGTTCATCACTTTCATTTGACAAAGAGTTTTTAAGCTTTTATATTGTGTTTAGCTAATAAACTCATATTGTGTTTACCAATAAACTCATTTATCCAATTGTTGAAACAGAAAAAGAGTAGAAAGGGTATATCTTCTAATACAATTTTAGTGTTTGCATTTAGTATATACAAACGGGATCAGGATGTTTTATTCTTCAGATCTGCAATTTCAGAGCTACGAATTTGGCGGAATATCGCTAACTTGGCAACTTTTCTTAAACTTTGCCAAATTGACGGAAATATCGCCAAATTGCTAAAAACGACGCAAATCAATGAAATTAAATTCGTTTTTTTAGAAGACAGTACTGAAATGATGTTTCGGTAGCATTTGTGGGTCAGTCTATCCATCCTACTTAGTAACACATTTATCGAATTTTTAAAATATCACCAAGTTGATAAAAATGTTTGTGAATCTATAAAAATGTCATGAAATCGATAAAATTGCGCTTAATAAATGAAATTAATTGTGTTTTGTTAGGGGATAATATTATGATGATGTTTCGTCAATTTGTCGCAAAATGGGACTATCAGTTTTACAGTCCCACTTGGCGATAAATTTGGCGATTTTTTAAGTTATCTCTAAATTGAAGAAAATATCGCCAAACCTTTCATGGAGATAGCATTATTCAGACGATATGATTTCCATCAATTTATTTGAAGCAACTGATATCATGTCGTTTAGCAATGGATGTAAATCCAATGTGTTATGTGGCATACGATTTTTATTAAATCTTTTCCGATTTGAATAATAAAGATATGTATATAAAATAAATTTCATTGGCATTGCATTTTTGACAGGAAAATATCGATTACGGTCTTCAGGTTACACGTTATTATTATTGATATTTTCGGGGATTATTGATTCAGGGATTATTGATATTTTCAAATTATTATACCATTGTTTTATTATGACAAAAATTGTTGAAACTCACATATTGTACGTTGTGCGAGTAATCTTCTATAAATGCACGTGTTATCTTCTAATCTACGAGAATATAAGTAGTACAGGTATATATTTTGATATATATTGGCATATATTGGAATCAATTACGACCTTCTGGTATAAAGATTACGGGGATAATTGAAATTTTCAATTTATAATGTCATCTGTTTTATTTCGGCAAAGATTTTTTAGACTCATATTGTAATAAGGGTAATCTTCTACTAACATACAGGCATATTTTCTGATCTGCGATAATATAAGTAGTATGGGTATATATATATATATATATATATATATATATATATATAGAACTATACAAATATGAAAAATACGTAAAAATGTAATATAATACCACTCAGAAAAAGGCGCAATGCAGCACTATATACTGAAGCAGGATATAACTAATTTAAACGATTTGAAAAAAGGAAAGGGGGAAAACCATATGAATTGCATAAAAATGGCTGAGAGGGATAGCGACCTCTCATTCCCGTTTTAAGTACTTTTCGTCTAGACAACGCCCACGGATACCAATGCAATTCAATGACAGATCCCCGTAGCATGTGCAAAAATGAAAGCTCCAAAACGCAGAAAAGGAGGCCTCAGAATGCAGACAGAAAGAAGACAGAAATGGAACGACGAAATCACTCTGGCAATGATGCTACCGACTAAAACGTATCGCCCGTTTCACCACATGTAGTATGTACCCATACGCATGCGTACCTCGATTATTCAAATATGATGTCATATTCTCAAGTCATTACAGAATGAATAATCCTCTTCTTTAAAGAAAGAATTGTAAATATCTTTAAGGAAATTCCGTGGGTAATGATTTTTAAGTGCTTCCTGTAAAATGAGTTTGTTACACGTGAGACAATCTTTTTTGAAAGTATTATTATTACGGTTTCTTCTCAGATGTCCTGTTATGATGTTACGGAAAATATTTCTAGTCAAATTAGACTTCCATCCAATTATTTGGTTAATCTTCATATCATAATTATTACGTTTATTGTACAGAACTATATGAATTCCATTTTTATGTTTATATCTAATGGTTATGTCCAGGAAATTAACTTCGTTTTTGACACTATTAGGGTTCTTGATAAGATCCAATTCCGGAGGATAAAAGTCAAATTCAAATTCAGGAGTATTTGAGTAATGGCCTAAAATCACATCGTCCACATATCTGTAATATGGCATTTCATATAATACATGATTATTCCTTTCGAAATATGTTAAATATATGTCAGCCAGGACTGATGAACAGCCCCCACCCATAGGAATACCCTTAATTTGTTGATAAAAGACTCCGCCGTTACATAATATGTTCTCAAACAAAACGATCTGAATTAAATCCATATACCTTCGTAAAGTGATTACTTTCTTAAGATTGTATTCTGTATGCATCAGTAAAAGTATTTCATGCAATTTTTTAAGATCAATGTTGTTGAAAAGGTCCCGGAAGTCATAACTGGTGAACTGTATATCTTTATTGCAATACTTCAGTCGTTTAATGACTTCAGAGCTGTTTTTTTATGATTATTGGATTTTGTACTAATAAAGCTTTATATGCAGGTTTAAGTATATTCATAAGTTTTTTGTTAGCCAATGTAATATATGTATTACATCCTACAGTTACCGTACGAAATTTCACGGGTGTTTTATGCAGTTTTGGAATGAGTACTAAATAAGGAAAGGACACAGTTTTTAAATTGATGCCAATTCTTTTATATAGAGCCCTGATTTTATTTGTCATCACAGTTAAATTATATGGTAAAGGTTTGTACATTGTGGGTTCCATGTAAGATTTCTGTAAGATTTCTATGTAATAAGGTTTGCAGGTAATTGCGTAATTCGATACCACTTTATCAGTATATGTGATCACAAAACGTTCTTGTACTTCCCTGATAGAAGAGGGGATGATTGAATTCCATTGAATATTGAGTTTGCTATTATATTGGTTGACAAAACAGTTTAGGATATTATATTTCCATTCATCAAAGGCTTTTATGGGTAATCCATATTTAATAGCTAATTTATATATGAAAGAATCTAAATCTAGATTAAAATCTTCTTTCACGTGGTCAAATTCTTGTCTGCGGAATTTTGTTCCTTTTTCAAAAAGATTTCTTAAAGGCAAATCATCAATCACTTCAAGATTACCTGTAATTATATGATTATGGTGTTTGTCTCGTAAATCACTAAGATGGCATTTACATACTTTACTATTCATCATAGATTCATTTTTACTTATTTGGTTATAATTGTATAATCTTCTTCCGTAGGGTCGTACATAACGGTATGTAAGCTTTACCTTGATGTTAGCTATAGGAATCATCTCGTTCAGTTGATTGAACAAAAGTTTGAAAGGTATTCTATCAAATGTCTTATTTTTAAAGGTTGTAACAAAGTACTCTTTATGGATTTCTTTATTGGGCTGACACTTCAAGATGACATAAGATTTCTGAGCCTTCAATTTTATAAAATCGAGCAATATGGCAAAATAAAAGTGTTGTTTTTCATTAGGATCAATAGATGCCAGGTGATCAATGATATATTCCCAAATTCTACGTAAGTATTTTCTTCTGATTCCATAAACAAAATTTTTTATCCAATTATTGTTGATCGGAGTATTATTGTTAAACGATACCATGAGATTTTCCAATTTTGCTTTAGTGTCTTCAAATTTAATATATCCATTGTTCCCTCCACGCTTCCATCTAGATGTCTTATGCAAATGACAATAACTGGATACCGGGACTGAATCTGCATTTTTACAGTAATCCAGATTATAATTTTCATTGAAAATTGCCGTGTTAAGGCCAAATGGGAATGCAGAACCGTATTGCATAATATGCGTGTACTCCCACCACAGACGTTCCTGAAGGCGAGGTACAATATCCAGTATTGTAATCACACAGTTAGAAAATTCATGGACATGGTAATGCCTTAGTTCTATGTTCGTAGAAGGTCGATCCATGGTCATACTTTGCTTTATTTGGTTTCTATGTAAATTGATACGTAAATGTAAGGGTTTCTTGGTTTGTCCTATATATAGAATATTACATGTGGAGCACTCTATACAATATATCACATTGAAAGTTTTGCAGAACAAAAATTGACTTTTAGATTGCGGTCCGATTTGTAAAGTGTTGGCACAGGGGCATAATTTGCATTTATTCGATGAACATCTACTAAACTTAAAACCTTTTAAATTGTAAAAGTGTTTATAAAATCCATCAAAAAATATTGATCCGTGTGGGATCGCGTTCTTTGACTGCACAACATCATTAAGGTTTTTTGTTGTCACACCCGGATTGGAGGTAAAAATCACCGGTTTGAAAAAGTGTTTAATAGAAGCCATCAAATTTCAGGCAACAACCGTAGTCTATACACATAAGGGTAGCGGGTTATCGATAATATAAATACCCCTATATTATATCACCGGGCATATATTCAAAAGATATTAACTAATTAATTCCACTATGAATACGTTTGCCAGTCGCTAAGATCAGTAATGTATACATCCATGTTATTCAAAAGTTTTACTCATTTTGAGGAGTTCTTCTTCAGATGAATATTCTTAATGACAGATGAAAAATGATTATGATCAATCTCACTTGAGCAAAAATTATGTGATATGGTGATGAATGCTTATGAATTATGTGATATGGTTATTCCCTTTTGTAATAATAAAATAAAAATAAAAATAAAAAATCTAAAATAAAAAGTTTTTATAAAAAATATTAAATTTTAATTGTCACATCGGATTTTTAGGAAGTTAGTCTAATTGGTGAATAACGATTTAAGATTTGTGATGATATATAATAAGTGGAAGTTGCTCAAGTGAGATTGATCATAATCATTTTTCATCTGTCATTAAGAATATTCATCTGAAGAAGAACTCCTCAAAATGAGTAAAACTTTTGAATAACATGGATGTATACATTACTGATCTTAGCGACTGGCAAACGTATTCATAGTGGAATTAATTAGTTAATATCTTTTGAATATATGCCCGGTGATATAATATAGGGGTATTTATATTATCGATAACCCGCTACCCTTATGTGTATAGACTACGGTTGTTGCCTGAAATTTGATGGCTTCTATTAAACACTTTTTCAAACCGGTGATTTTTAACTCCAATCCGGGTGTGACAACAAAAAACCTTAATGATGTTGTGCAGTCAAAGAACGCGATCCCACACGGATCAATATTTTTTGATGGATTTTATAAACACTTTTACAATTTAAAAGGTTTTAAGTTTAGTAGATGTTCATCGAATAAATGCAAATTATGCCCCTGTGCCCACACTTTACAAATCGGACCGCAATCTAAAAGTCAATTTTTGTTCTGCAAAACTTTCAATGTAATATATTTTATAGAATGCTCCACATGTAATATTCTATATATAGGACAAACCAAGAATCCCTTACATTTACGTATCAATTTACATAGAAACCAAATAAAGCAAAGTATGACCATGGATCGACCTTCTACGAACATAGAACTAAGGCATTACCATGTCCATGAATTTTCTAACTGTGTGATTACAATACTGGATATTGTACCTCGCCTTCAGGAACGTCTGTGGTGGGAGTACACGCATATTATGCAATACGGTTCTGCATTCCCATTTGGCCTTAACACGGCAATTTTCAATGAAAATTATAATCTGGATTACTGTAAAAATGCAGATTCAGTCCCGGTATCCAGTTATTGTCATTTGCATAAGACATCTAGATGGAAGCGTGGAGGGAACAATGGATATATTAAATTTGAAGACACTAAAGCAAAATTGGAAAATCTCATGGTATCGTTTAACAATAATACTCCGATCAACAATAATTGGATAAAAAATTTTGTTTATGGAATCAGAAGGAAATACTTACGTAGAATTTGGGAATATATCATTGATCACCTGGCATCTATTGATCCTAATGAAAAACAACACTTTTATTTTGCCATATTGCTCGATTTTATAAAATTGAAGGCTCAGAAATCTTATGTCATCTTGAAGTGTCAGCCCAATAAAGAAATCCATAAAGAGTACTTTGTTACAACCTTTAAAAATAAGACATTTGATAGAATACCTTTCAAACTTTTGTTCAATCAACTGAACGAGATGATTCCTATAGCTAACATCAAGGTAAAGCTTACATACCGTTATGTACGACCCTACGGAAGAAGATTATACAATTATAACCAAATAAGTAAAAATATATCTATGATGAATAGTAAAGTATGTAAATGCCATCTTAGTGATTTACGAGACAAACACCATAATCATATAATTACAGGTAATCTTGAAGTGATTGATGATTTGCCTTTAAGAAATCTTTTTGAAAAAGGAACAAAATTCCGCAGACAAGAATTTGACCACGTGAAAGAAGATTTTAATCTAGATTTGGATTCTTTCATATATAAATTAGCTATTAAATATGGATTACCCATAAAAGCCTTTGATGAATGGAAATATAATATCCTAAACTGTTTTGTCAACCAATATAATAGCAAACTCAATATTCAATGGAATTCAATCATCCCCTCTTCTATCAGGGAAGTACAAGAACGTTTTGTGATCACATATACTGATAAAGTGGTATCGAATTACGCAATTACCTGCAAACCTTATTACATAGAAATCTTACAGAAATCTTACATGGAACCCACAATGTACAAACCTTTACCATATAATTTAACTGTGATGACAAATAAAATCAGGGCTCTATATAAAAGAATTGGCATCAATTTAAAAACTGTGTCCTTTCCTTATTTAGTACTCATTCCAAAACTGCATAAAACACCCGTGAAATTTCGTACGGTAACTGTAGGATGTAATACATATATTACATTGGCTAACAAAAAACTTATGAATATATTTAAACCTGCATATAAAGCTTTATTAGTACAAAATCCAATAATCATAAAAAACAGCTCTGAAGTCATTAAACGACTGAAGTATTGCAATAAAGATATACAGTTCACCAGTTATGACTTCCGGGACCTTTTCAACAACATTGATCTTAAAAAATTGCATGAAATACTTTTACTGGTGCATACAGAATACAATCTTAAAAAAGTAATCACTTTACGAAGGTATATGGATTTAATTCAGATCGTTTTGTTTGAGAACATATTATGTAACGGCGGAGTCTTTTATCAACAAATTAAGGGTATTCCTATGGGTGGGGGCTGTTCATCAGTCCTGGCTGACATATATTTAACATATTTCGAAAGGAATAATCATGTATTATATGAAATGCCATATTACAGATATGTGGACGATGTGATTTTAGGCCATTACTCAAATACTCCTGAATTTGAATTTGACTTTTATCCTCCGGAATTGGATCTTATCAAGAACCCTAATAGTGTCAAAAACGAAGTTAATTTCCTGGACATAACCATTAGATATAAACATAAAAATGGAATTCATACAGTTCTGTACAATAAACGTAATAATTATGATATGAAGATTAACCAAATAATTGGATGGAAGTCTAATTTGACTAGAAATATTTTCCGTAACATCATAACAAGACATCTGAGAAGAAACCGTAATAATAATACTTTCAAAAAAGATTGTCTCACGTGTAACAAACTCATTTTACAGGAAGCACTTAAAAATCATTACCCACGGAATTTCCTTAAAGATATTTACAATTCTTTCTTTAAAGAAGAGGATTATTCATTCTGTAATGACTTGAGAATATGACATCATATTTGAATAATCGAGGTACGCATGCGTATGGGTACATACTACATGTGGTGAAACGGGCGATACGTTTTAGTCGGTAGCATCATTGCCAGAGTGATTTCGTCGTTCCATTTCTGTCTTCTTTCTGTCTGCATTCTGAGGCCTCCTTTTCTGCATTTTGGAGCTTTCATTTTTGCACATGCTACGGGGATCTGTCATTGAATTGCATTGGTATCCGTGGGCGTTGTCTAGACGAAAAGTACTTAAAACGGGAATGAGAGGTCGCTATCCCTCTCAGCCATTTTTATGCAATTCATATGGTTTTCCCCCTTTCCTTTTTTCAAATCGTTTAAATTAGTTATATATATATATATATATATATATATTCCCATTTAATTTTAGTGCATTAGTGTCCATTTTTAGTGCATTAGTGTCCAGTGCATTAGTGTAATTTTAGTGTCCATTCTGGCATATATTGGAATCAATTACGGGTTTATTGATATTTTCAATTTATACATGTAATCTACTAATACAGGTTATATCTTCTAATATTCGCGTATATAAGTAGTACGGGTCCTATACAATTTTAAAGCTTTCATTTTGCATATATTGATTCAATTCCCTTTTTTTTGTAAATTTGCTTTCGAAAGGGGCCAGGATGTTTTATTCTGCAGATCTGCCCGTGACGATAATTTTGCATGATGAGAACAGATATTCATAAACTTCTCTTTCGGAGCAAAAAATTTAATATTTTAACATAATTTGCATATGAATCTGAATTATAAGTTTCTTTATATTTTATACTCCGTACGAAGAACGGGTATGCTGCTAGTTTAATTAATAATCTTATGACAGCAAACACATTTTTTAAATTCCGCTCTTTAAAATAATCCAGACGACTTTTAAAATTGGGATAGTCTATGTTTTTATTTTTTACCTTTGAATAAAACAGTCGCAATTCACATAACAATTCCTCTTTTTGGAAGTTATATACTTTCCATATGGTTGAAACATTTCCTTTTTCTTTTTCAACATCTGATCCGGATAATACTGAACTAAGGGCAAATAAAACAGATATACTGTTCTCATTAAATATTGCCTCAATTTCATTAGATACTGAATCTATAATTTCATATTGAATATTGAATCTGTGATATGATTTAACATCATCATCTGGATTTTTTTCACCGCCTTCGAATTCGCTTGGAATTTTTTTACACCTTTTCAGTTTTGGTCCAGAATAAGAATCTTTTTCGCAAAATTCTGTCACAAAACTCCATACTTGATTGAAATATGCATCAGTGCGAAAAGAACTAACAGTTTCAATAGTAGCTTTAGCCAAAGCTTGCACAGTCTGAAAATTAAGATCAGATAACTGAAGATGCTTTGAGAGAGTATTGCATTGATCAAAAACACTGGGCAATACAAACAAAGTGAACAAATATTCAAACGATGTCATGCAGGTTAAAAGTACTTCGGCTCTTCCACCATTGAGAGAATCGTTTTCAGATAATTCTTCTAATGTTAAAATCACCACTTCAAAATTATCAAGTAGTGCTTTTATGGCTTTAACTCTGGAAGACCACCTCGTATCACTTAGTGATTTTATATTTGAAGACCCCCAGAAAAAATATTTGTTCATGAGCGAATCTTTTCGAAAATAGCATATCTTTTATAGGATGCTTCTATGAAAGAATATAATGCATTGAGCTGCTGAAATGCATTTCTAGCAGAAGGAATGGATGAGCATGCGCTAACTACATATAAATTTAATCGGACACTTGAAATTTTCAAGTGAAAGGGATAACATCACCCCCAATCTTTTCAAGTTGAAAAGGATGCGTTCCAGCCGGAAGAGAGAAGCTTCACTGTGAAGGTCGGCTGTTTTGAAGCTCCATAGAGTGAGAAAACTGACCAGTGGACAGTCGATAAAAAGGGAGAAGCCGATAGACGACGAGGAAAATTTTGGGGGCGCGACCGCCCCCCTCCCGTCCCCTATTTGCCGCCCTTGCATGGATGTTGTGTTGTTGGGCGCAGTGTGTTCCGCCCCCCTCAGGTGCGCCTGGGGCAATGTCCTAGGACGGGTAAATGGTTCACGTTCTGGGCAATGTATAGGCGAATGATGAGAGTCAAGTGCTTGGCCATTTGGGAAAAAAAAGTACTGTATTTTACTATAAATCAAGTTATGCTCAGATTCAAATTCTTCAAACTATTTTTAAAAAATACTGATTCTAATTTATTTTGTTTAGATAACTGTAAATCCTTCGATTTATATAACATTTCGTTAGTTTCGAAATGTTTTGGCATTTAGAATTTGTTGTGAATTTTCATTACCTTGTACAAGATTAATGTGCCATACTGCCATTACCTGAAATTGGAATATATTTCCAAGGATGAGCATGTTTTGAAAGCGGACTCCCCTGACCAAGTGGCACACCACCAAATGTAAAAGAACTCCTTATTTTTAAAATGCTAAAAGTTACTACTTTTGCATTTACCAAATATTAAGCTTTAAAGTTTCGACCCAAACAATATCCCATAGTTTTTATTTCATTTAAGCAATGTTTATTTTTGTGGTGACAACAGAAAAATAGAGGTCTTTGTCAGTTTTCGGAGCCCTAGGTGACAGCTTAGTCAAAATTCACCTTGCTTAAATTATATATTAAATACGAAAAATTATACTTTAAATGCTATTATTTTTGTTTATTAATTTTTTTTTAATTTTATCGTGGTACACTAGTTTTTGGGATAGGCAATTGAGGAAAAGTTGTATTAAGGAATAACTTGATGGGCTGCCAAATCATTTGCCCGGGACATTCTGATGGTGCTAATTCGCCCGTGTCAAGAATAATATACACTTGCCAGTTGCGAATCTAGACATGCCAATATGGTGGGAAGGAACGCTGTTATGTTCCTAAAATTTTATTGGTAATTATAAATTACTCTTCAGTTTTCTGATGATGAGCGATAAGGGTGCGAACAGTCGTGGCAACGTTGAAAACTGAACCGATTTAACCATGAATTGTTTATGAGTATTGCAACAATTGGCACTTCTGAGAATACAACTAACATGCACGTTTCATGGATTTATAATTTTTTTTCCATCATTGATAACATCAATTAAATATAGGATCCGTAGTTTAGATTGCCTATCACACACAGTTTAAAAAAGGTAACAATTTATTAACACTTAAATATAGAAAATTGTGTTTAGCATGAAATTAAAGGAAAACTGCGCAATACTTCGTCTACTTTGTTTACCAATCTCGTAGCGTTCGCTGAAGTTGTAGATATTTTTCCCGATTAGACAGTTGCGCCACCACACCATTCCCCTTGCTGAAAAAATTACAAAAGTATATTTATTTATAAAAGTGTTTATAAAAACTTGACAAGAAATCGGATTCGTCGACCAGAGCGGGTGAAAACTGGAACAATTCCTGGGTGAAACGGGGGGATTGATTACTGCTGTTGTTGACAGATGAGGTATGGTTTAGCAAGAATCTCAGGAGCTGGGAGATTGGTTTCGTCTTTTCACCAAAGGTGGGCCGGTTTCCATCTGCCTATGCTAACAGTGCATTTATTGTGACTAAAGAAGATAAAGTTTTTGTCATAACAATAGATTTATGTGGTCCCGTGTAAGGTGAGCCTCCGAAAGTTCATCCGAGAGGCGATGAATTAAGAAAAGGATCTGGAAATGAGCAGGGAAACCACCTCAAACTTTTTTTTTCCACTTTTTAAAATTTTCTAAGATCATATATTTCCTCGATATCAATTTTAGCAAAATTTGGATCTTGAAGAACTTTTGATATGAAACCGATGTCTAATTCCTGTGATTTCCTGCATAAATCAAAAGTTAAATCTATGATGTTATCTGCATATCCTTTAAATTGTGTTTATAAAGTAACTGGAATAAAAATGTCAAACACAACCTGTTATTTACGCCCTTTTCATCGCGGGTGCAAATCGAAAGTAGGGGAGACTGGAGATCAGAAGACCGCCGGAGCATAGATGTTCAGGGCAATTATAAATCATCATATACTGTCATTTGCAATTAAATATGCTACCTGGAAAGCGCTAGCCATCGTTTTCAGTGTCTAAACGGCCACTAATCAAATCGACTATGAACCTGAGTTTTCGTTTGAAATTCGAGTTTTGTGATCAGTTTTATATCATTTTTATTTACTTTTCAATAGAATTACATTTATTAAAATATGTATAACAAATATTAAATAAGTAGATATTTTGTTTTCCAATTAATATTTGTTTTCAGTAAAAGTGAAGTCAAGGTATTAATTTGTAATATCACAGCGTGCAAGTTAGTAGGTAAACAAAACCCTATAAAACATCTCTATTGAAATTAAAATAACTTCGTTAAAAGCAGTATAGAACGCAAAAATAATAGTATCGACCGGTTTTGAAGGCAAGACATAACCTTCTTTACCAGGACACACAAGAAGTGCAACTCTGCCCTGTGAGAGCAAGACTGATGACTGGGGCACAAGTGAACTACAAGAACAGCACACGTGACTGAAGTAGGGAAAGAGTGTTGCCAACGGCGAGAAAAAAGAGGTGGGACACAATCAGGGCCCGACTTAGTTTAACTGTGACCCGGTGCAGACATTATTTCGAGCACCTCCAATTCTCGACAAATATGAAATGAACAGAAATATTTTATCAAAACCATAATTGCATCCCAGAAAAAGGGATAAAAAATGAAGCTTTTACATATTTTAATGAAATTTAAATTACTGACAATTTTCTCATCATACTCTCAAGAAGCCACTCTAAATGTTGAATTAGTACGGTCTTATATATTCCCAAAATGAATCTTTTCGCTGAGTAAACCTATTCCGATGGTATTATTTTTTCAGGAATCAGGCGTTAATTTTTCAATGTTGCAATTGTTTAATTTGGGAGTCCGGAATCTATTGTTCTACAATACGTCATTGGTCAATTATCTGTATTAAAATCTATTTTGTAGTCTAACTATTCTAATGTGGAAAATAATATTTACTGATGAGAAATGAAAAATATAATTTTCCACAGAAGTATAACTTCACGTGATACTGTTGAAATTCAAGCACTTTCTCATAAATATTTCAGAAGATCTATTATTAAATATTAAGCTATTATCTATTATGCAACAGCTTTGAAGAATACAGAATTTTGAATTATCTTTGTAAACGTTTTTCAGTCTTTCGCTTTCGAAAATTATTGGGTCCGACCCATAAATTTAGCGAATAAAAATATTTGTATAAAAGAAAACGTGCATAGAATACAACAAATGTGTTATTAATTTATGTATGGCATGAAAGGTGGAACGTGAACCTTTTGTGTTAAACTAAACATACAATAAATCTTTAGTTGTTACTTTTTTTGTAGCAATCTGTTGAAAAATGGTTGCCATACAATATTGGACTTAAGAGCATGCAGTGCAAATTCGATATTGGATATTTAATAGAGTGAGAATGTTCAGGGCAATTTTGAAGTATATTATTATTGCTTTATTTTATTTTTAGAGAAGTTGCTTTGTTGTTATAAGGGTTACAATTTACGTAAAGAAATATAAAATTGAATTGCTACGGCAACAGCTTGACGTCGAAAATTTCTGAGTGCTTTTTCTCAGTAACTTTGAAAATGAAGCATAAAATCAGCTTTGGCATTCAATGAACTTTTGTTATTTTTTCCAGTACTGAATACGGTGTTAGCTTCTAAGAGATATTTATTCTGATCTAAATTCTGTATATTTTTTCATGTGCATCTGTATTTTAATTTTGATTTTCAATGGCCTGCTGAAACAAAGTATGTTCTTTTATAAGGGTTTGTGTTTTCAAGGAATGCTTCAGATTTATGTATATTTAAGAGATAAAATGATTATATGTCCTTTAAACATCTGAAATTATATCATTGAATTATATTTTTATCAGCGTAATTTTGATCTGGATAACTAAAGTTGAATTAATACTGTAATTGTGATTTCTTGGTTTGAAGAGTTTCTTAGAAGTACTTTGAAGAAATATTTTGAACGAATGGCTTTAGAGCTGTGTATGAACTAATACTAATCCGAGGGTTGTTTAAAAGCTGCTTATAATTGTCGGCTACAAAGCTTTAAAGTTGATATGACTTCATTGAAATTTTAGAAAACACATTTTGAAAAAGAAGCCAATTTCATTTTAGATGAACTAAAGAAATACCTGTAAAAACGACTTATGATTGTATTTTGAAAGATAATTTTGCACTTTAAGTGAATCTGCGTTTTAAGAGAAAATATCAGATTTTTATTAACAGAATTCGAAGTTTACATACGGTATACCAGTTTTACAAGTCTAAATTCAAAACTCATCAATTAATTAGTATACGAATTTCGGCAGCACATTAAATTACCTGATAAATTCAAAATAAGATATAAATGTTGAACTTTTTATATTTTGATTCAAAAAACTAGTGAATTGTTTCATATGCAAATAGTCCTGTCATAACTTTCTTGAGATTTCGACCCATTCTGCATGAAAATGAATGGTTGCAGATATAAAGTAAAAAGGAATAAGACCAGAGTTCAACACTTTTCTGGAAAGTCAGATGTCAAAGGAATCAGTTCTTTCCCTTTTAACAATCCGCCGAATGATGCATCCGAAAGTGTATCGAATCCTTTAACGCCAGTACTTCGATCACTTATCATATTCGGGCAATATACTTCATTGAGCAAAAAGATCGTAAACAGCTGTTCTAAGCTCTTTCGTTATGCTCACATTTTACTTATTTTTGCTTCACTTCATTACTGGGCATTTTTATATCTATCTTACTTTATAAGAAACGTAGGAACATGGAAAGTGTTTAATCAGGCAATGGTTATATGGACCTCTGTTGCATCTTATGATATATATCTTGTGCGCAAAAAGGAAATCATAACATTTGTTTCTCTCTTCTATGCTGATAGACTATTTCAGCTTCCAAATAATCAAAAACAAAAATACTTGAAACTCGTTCGCGTTTTAAATGTATGTGTGTGGATATATGTATTTTTATGGGTAGCAACATTTCTCGGAATTCCGACAAGGAAACTTCCAGAAAAGCATTTCAGTGGAACTTTTTATCGAGCAGTTGCAAATAAAACATCCATCACATTCCAAAAATACCTCATACAATTGAATGATGCTTATGTTTGTTTGCTCGTTGAAGGAAATTTAACTTTTTGCGTGATGTTTTACGTAATTGCTTTACATGGTTGCATTTTGTGGTTTAAAGAGTTTGAAAGAATCCTTGTCATTCATTCTAGATCTAAAGCTCTAGGAATGATGGATGTAAGATACATACAAAACATGTACGACATTCTTGTTCGCAGAGTTCGAAATTTAGATGATGCTTTATCAATGCCAGTTCTATTTTGGTATTTTATGGTGACAGTTACTCTCTGTATTCGAATGATTGCAATCCTAAGTGAAGAAACTAATGAATCAGTAGATATTCAAGGTATGTTAAACATTGGATTTGGTCTTTTTCGCGGTACATTTGTTATTCTCATTGGAATATCATTCAGTGCTCAATACCTTATTGATTTAGCTCAAGATGTTGTTCTTAAAGTTGAAAAGTGCATTGAAAATTCGAGTGATTTGTTAATACATAATATATATACTACTCTGTTGCGCAAGGTAGAAGTCAAACCAGTAGTAGTAACATTGTGGAAGTTTTGTCCGATTGGTAAACCTTTTTTAATGTCGTGTGTCCAAACTATGACAACGTATGTTATTATTTGTTTGCAAATGTCGTCATCTACAAAAGACAAAATGTATGTATAACGAAGGTAAATTTATAATAGAAATTTATTGGTAAATTATTTAATATTATTTTTAACTCATTGCAATAAATTTTTGAATATGATGCAACAATCAATTGCCACAGGTAATGAATGAAATTCCCCAAATTCGTGTAAATATGCATGAATTCAATTATAGAAATTTACTACAAAATTTGTAATTTCACCATTAAGGAATTACCGGTGAAATATGTAAATCATAAGACTTTTAGAAGTATACAAATGGTTGTAGTATTTGGTTATATTGTTACCAGAAACAGGAAGTCAGGGTATGATGTCTAAAAATTACTTGAATAAAAATTCATGTTTTTTTTACAGCGAAATACGTGAAGTTTTGTTCACTTACGCATGCTGTAGAAGAGAAAAGAAATTATGTTCTTCCAATCTTAACAACACAGCATAATGCCTTTCTTTGTTTCGTAGAAATATTATTCATTGAGCATACTGATGATATTCCGTATGCATTGACCATTGGTTTTGATACTCGTTGCTAAGCGGGGTTAAGCAATACCCTAGACCAGAGGTGCTCAACTTTTTTATGCTTGAGATCATCTAAATGCAATGTAACTGGCCTGAAGATCGACAACTTTGTTAAATTAGTATATTTTTAATATTACCTGAAAAGAACTAATTTGTTAATATATATTGTTCAAATTTTGCAGGACTATTGAATTTATAAACATTGTGCTTACCTTAATAGAATTTACTCTTAGGACAGATGAATAAAAATAATAATGTGCTTACCTTAATAGAATTTACTTTTAGGAGACAGATGAATAAAAATAATAATGTGCTTACCTTAATAGAATTTACTCTTAGGACAGATGAATAAAAATAATAATAATTTAATATACAATTTCTATATTTCGCACAATATATGACATATTGATGAAAGCACTTAAAAATTTCTGAAGTATTAATAATTAATAATACTGAATAAGATGGTTGGCTTTGCATTTCTGCATCAGGTTTTTTACAATCTATTGAATATTTTGTCAGGGCAAATATTAACCTTATCAGAAAGGTGAGAATCAGCAAGTCTTATAAATATTATCATATAAATATTACATCGACATCATATAAATATTACTTCTCATTAAAAATGTATAGAGACTAATACGCAGAGAAGTGTATACTTTGGTATTGAAAAATTACTACAATCCTCGTTAAGCTCAGATGTCCGATAAAAAGGAGTATTCGGTAGGGCCCGTTAAGGGTGAGCGCCAGTAAATCTTCTGCTGTATCCGCGCTTTATTAACTTTCGCGGCACACATTTTTCGCCGAAATTCTGCTCAAACAGTTGCGAAATATTTTCTGATAGATAAAATGCAATGCTTATATTATATTAAAACTAAATTTAATACCCAATAAAACATAGAATATATTTTTTATTTTAATTCAAAATATTTTTGGGGCTGCCATCTGTTGCCGTAATTTAATTCATACCGACTATTTTTATTTTTTAATGAACATTTTTAAATGTCTATGTCTTCTAATACGCTATTAAATACAACAGCTCATATGTAATAATGCCACAATCAAGGAAATATAATTGAACTTGGACTTGAACTTGAAGACAAAGGAACTTGAAGACAAAACTGCAGTCCTCAGTGATGTACATTCAGATCCCTTCATCAAATTTATAGAATGAGAAATTACCTTTCCGTGATTGTGGCATTAGTATATATGATCTGTTGTTGTATTTAATACTATATTAGAAGGAATAGATATTTAAAAATGTTCATTAAAAAATAAAAATAATCGGTATGAATTAAATTACGACAACAGATGGCAGCACCAAAAATATATTGGTATAAAATAAAAAAATATATTCTATGTTTTATTTGGTATTAAATTTAGTTTTAATATAATCTAAGCATTGCATTTTATCTTTCAGAAAATATTTCGCAACTGTTTGAGCAGAATTTCAGTGAAAAATGTGTGCCGCGAAAGTTAACAAAGCACGGATAGGGTAGAAGATTTACTGACGCTCACCCTTAAATGTAGGTATAAAGAAGTGTTCGTATAACAAAGGTAATCAGAATTCGGAGAGTGTCCGTTAATAGAAGTCTTCGGAATTTCAGAGTGTCCTTTAATCGCAGTTTTCAGGATTTGAGCGTGTCCTCTATAAGGCCATATATTTCCCTCTATGTAGCTCATCAACGAAGAATGGTGCCAGCGCCGAGTTTCCCCCAATAATTTTTAAACTTTACGTCTATATAGTTTGGGATAAGGGGACCGCGTTTTTGTGCATAAGAGCAGGAAAACTCTGTACATCGCTACATTCACTCCCAATAAAAGGTGAGGATATCTTAAATCTTTTGATTAGTCTATAAACATTCCTTTATTTTACATTTTTACTTTCGTACTGTAGAGAAAACGTATTGTTTTCACAAGAGTGTTCCAATACCAGACTGTGACAGAAAACCAGCTTTAGATCTTTTGAGCACATTTCGAACAGTCTCAGAAAGATGTATATAGACACATACATGGACAGATTTCCGAATGTAGTTGAAATATTTGTTGACAGTTGAAATGTTCGTTATGCATTTAAAAGGTATTGAAAAGTATGCATTGAAGCAAATGTTCTTCTGTATCATTATGAGTATCAGAGTAGAAAATAATGTATCTTTGTATCGGCTTCCGTTTTAAGTTGTTCTTAAAAAAATTCTCGGTTCTTTAAAAAATGTGAGATCGCAACAGGTCAGTCAGTCTGACGTATTTGATGCATTCAGCTAAATTGTGTTATTACATTTATTAAAACTTTAAAAAACCTGTGAATGTTCAATACCCTAAAACGCTTTTACATTAACTTCCTATTTTAAGCTTGTATCTTTTAATCTTCCTACATCTTGAATCCGTATAAATTGTATATCATGCCCCAAGCAGATGCGCAATGGATATTGTGGACAGGATTGAGACTGCGTTGGGTTTGAGGGCCACTTTGATTCGAGAGCATGCAAAACGGGATGGTCCGGACCGACGAACATTAAAGATTTTCACGGAATTGCACATTATTAAACAGTGAGGACTCGGACTGGTCATCTACACTAAGAGGCTTTCAATGACCTCGTAGACCAATTTTTGGGCTAGGCTGGGCTGACCCTCCGGTCAAACACAGGCTGCACGACACTTTGCTGAACTGCAACTGGGGAGGCCGGGTCGCTTTCGTTATATCTTATACATTTGAGTAGGCCTAATAGCCTAGGTTAGAAAAGAACAGGGAAGAAAGAAAGGGTCGCTTTCGTTGGAAGCATTCATTTGAATTTTTCTAAAAACACGAGTTTTATTTTTCCTAAAATACATGGGAATGTATCGGGAAAGTATTGGAATCGTGTCGAAAATCGGAACTCAAGTTTTTGACAGATCTACATGTTTCGAGCACTCTAGAACCAGAAAAACTATTTTTTGCGTAACGTCATTGTGTGTGTGTCTATCTGTGTATCTGTGCAATGTATCCTAGTTTAAATATTGATTGACCAAATTTCACGAAATTTGAGAGATAAGTCACTTCTGGATTACCCAGGTGCTGATTAGATTTTAGTACAGTTTGGAAAAAAAAAGAACTTGCCTTTTTTTGCGAAACTGTTTTGCAAAAATCGCCCAAATCTGAAATAAAAGACTACACATGGTCAAATGTATTAATCAAATGCTTGTTTAATACGTAATATTTGACGACTAAAATAATAAGATTAACCCCAAAACTCTAGAACTAACTCTTCTCAGTTATTGTTATTATTATTATTATTTTTGCGTTTTTACAATGTCGCTTTTGAAAATACACCAATTTGCTAAATGAGTAAATTAAAACTGCAAATTTAGTGTAATATCATAAAATCAAACGTGTTATTTTGTGCAATCAAACTCATATTTATGAATTATGAAAGAAATAGAGAAAATAAATTTGAGTTTATAGGGAAAGTCATGTGCTACCCACATCACATTTTTTAATAATGATTTTATATTTTACAGTGCAAAATATAATGTTTTATTTGCTAAGATATTTTTAACTCTTTGAGCATCACTGGCGAAGCGCGATAACATTAAAGAGACATAAAACTAGGGACAAAAATTAGCTGATGAAATGATTTTAATTTGTTATGCTTTTTACTACATTAAAAAATAAATGTTTGTGTGGATTTTTAAAACTTGTTTTTGGCTCGCTTGAAATTCCCTAAACCACGTGTCCCTGCACGGGCTAGACCGGCAAGGCTCAAAATCAAAAGTAAATATATCACGAAAGTTGCTTTCAATTCAATGGATTAAGAAGGATGTGAAAAAAACAACAACAAAAAACAAACAAACATGAATTTAAATCTCTAGGGAACGTCACGTGCTGCCGACATCAAATTTTTCATATTTCGAAACCATAAGCTAAGTTAGAATTTTGTAAAGGGTGGTTTCAACGATCGAGTGGGTGTGTGACATTGGTAGTTATCGTTCAGCCAATAGGGATTCAATTGAGAGTCAAAGTATGTATTTGTTTAATGAATGGAGGCATGATGGGACATCTAACTCCTCTTCCCCCTTGCCTACATCACTGCCTGGATTTGCGAATAGTTAAGAGACACGTGGTTCATTCCCACTTGAATATTAAGATCAAATGTGCCCTTACATTTCAGATTTTTTTTCAAATTCTTTTCCTGAATATCTATGTGTTATGTTTATGTAAAGTATTTCAATATTTTTTGTCCAAAATTGATTCAGGCCGTTTTAAAATGACCCCTTTTCACACTTTTAGAATTCACCGCAGACAGGTACCATTTACTGAAATTAGCTGTAACTTTCTTATTTTGTGAATGATTTACTTGTATTTGGTATTAAATTTAACTTAACTGTTTATACTTTAATGCATAATAATCAACAGTTTGTATTATTTTATATAATATTATCATTTACAACATTTTTTTAATTTTGAACAAAAGTATGATGCAACTCTGTAGTCATAACTAACATGATTTCTTTATTTTATCACATCATAAGGTGATCATAAGCTCACTTCATATAAAAAATCAAGACGGTGTTCCCTGTTTCTCTTATTAAAAACAAACAAACGAGTGTTTCACGCTTAACTAAAAAATTGATGTTTTTAAAATTAAATGCATTACTCATCAAATAAGAAAACAAATATTTTATATTTTGAGACTTGGATTCAAAATGTAATTTATATCCATTTATTGAAATTGGCTGTAACTTTCTTATTTTTTTATAATTTACTTGTATTTGGTATTAAATTAAAGCTTATTGTCTATACTTTAATGCATAATAATTAACATTTTGTATTATTTTATACAATATTGTCATAAGTATTTACACCAATTTTTTTTTTTACTTTGAATAAAAATATGATGCAACTCTGTAGTCATAACTAACATGGTTTTCTATTTTCTCACATCATACGGTGATCATAAGCTCATTTCATATAAAAAATCAAGAGGGTGCTTCTTGTTTTTCTTAATCAACATTTTATATTATTTTATATAATAGTGTCATAAGTATTTATAGCATTTTTTCTACTTTGTACAAAAATATGATGCAATTCTGTAGACATAACTAACATGGTTTTGTATATCTTATCACATCATAAGGTGAGTGCAAACTCACTTCATATAAAAAATCAAGAGTGTGTTTCTTGTTTGTCTTAATTAAAAAAATATTTTAAAAATACTTTTCTTAATTAAAAACATACTTTTCATGTGGAACTAAAAAATTTATGTTTTTAAAATTAAATGCTATAAAATAATGCATAAATGCATAAAATAAGCGAACAAATATTTCATATTTTAAGACTTGAATGCAAAATGTAATTTACAAAAATAAATATATTTTATTAAAAATATTAAATTCATTAGTAAAAAATAACTTTATAAAATTTAAGATTTAGTTATTGCTATATATAAATATATTGATATATCATTTTGAAAATTAAAATAATGTGTGATTTCTAATATTTTATTATACAAAGACTGGGATTTTCTAAAACGATCGGTTTTTAACACTTTACAACAAAGTTGAAAAGTGTTTATGACTTTGTTCATTCTGTCTGTCCGTTAGCACGATAACTGCCATAAAAATGACTTAATCAAAATGAAATTTTAGTATGTTGTTCAGACGGTCTGTAGGACCTATGGGAATATAAATGAATAATATCACCCAATTAGTTTTGGATTGAACCTGGGTTGAAAAAATGAAATACATTGAGCCCTATGGGACCTAATTTTTCAAGCATTTTTTAAGCGGATTTAAAATTCACAAATTGCTTCGAAATTTTTAGGCAATATTCAAATTGTTCCATAAAATATATATAAAAAAGATTCAACGAAATATATTCAGTAGTTTTTTAAATAAAAATTAAAATAATAATAACACCTCTTATATGAAGCGATCACGTGACCATGATATGAAACGATCACGTGACATACTTCAAAATGATATATGGCATCCATCTTGTCTCAAAATCATGATTTTTAAAGTTCTTTTTAATTCATATTGAGTGTTGTATCCGTCCTAAAACTACTTTATTTTTGCCCAAATTCTGTGCATCTACATACTGAAACAACGCAATGACAATATATTTGTGTTTAAATGCTCATCCCAAATTTGATTATTTCTACAACTAAGCCTATTTTTCACCCATGTAAAATGTAAACAGCAAAATATGTAGAATGAGTTGTATTAGAATTGCTGTAATTCTTTAACACAAAATCATTTAGTCCATGGAGTCTGCTTAGCTGATATGAATGAAATATTCATTGATTTTAGAAAGAGAAGGACGATATTTTTCGATGAAGTTTTAAGCATATAGTTTAATTACTTGTAGCTCCATGGTCTTAATTTTTAAATAAAATAAATTACTATAGTATTGTGATGAATGACATGAATGGAGGATTTATTTATGAATGAAATGTTGCTTTTATAGAGAGAGCCAGGCGTGTTATTTTTTCTATGACGTCATTTGAATGGATTTCAGTTGTTTTCGATGAAGTTTTCAAATATAATAAATTATCGTAGTATTATGACAATTCTAAAATTATTACCGAGGAATGTATCACATTTTAGAGATGTTTAAACCAGGCAATTTATACTTTAATGCCGTCATTTGAATGAAGTTAATTTTTTTTATGAAGGTTTAAGGTTTCAAATATAATAAATTAATGTAGTATTGTGATAAGTTTTAAAATATTACCGAGGAATGTATTGCATTTTAGACATGTTTAAATAAAATTGCATTGAAGTTGGAAAGTGTTTCATAATCAATGCTTTAAGCATGATTGATTTTTCTTGCTTAATGGTGTCTTCTTTCACTGACACCAACGCACTAAGATCCATTTACTAAATATAGTGGTATCTATGAGCCCTTCAAATGAGTTATCTTTTATAACTTGAATAAAGCATTATTAAAATTAGTGTAATCCATCAAAATGAAACACTATCCCGTGTGAAAATGTTCTCCTTTATTGGTATCAACATTCTAAGATCTATATTAATTTTAGCCAATCTGTCAGCCGATGAAATTGTGAAATTTTGTGAATTGACGCATGCCTAAGTCTTAAAAGACAGTTAGCTAATATTTTAAGATGAATGATTATTTAAATTTTTAATCTATGTAATCCATATAAAGTTATAATATAGCATAGCATCTCTGTTAAATTTGTACTCAATTTTATTACTTACCCTATATACATAGTATAATGTTGTATAGGGAAAGTATTGTGACGGTGTCGAAAATTCGAATTCGATATTTCGGCAGAAGAGCCCATTTTAAGCATTTTTGAATTCGAATTGAACGTTCTTTCTGGAGGTGAGGTGATGTATGCGTGCGTGCGTGTGTGTATGTGTGTAAGAGAGAGAGAGGATGCGATATTATGCGAACGAATAGAGCGTTTCGAACGTAATTGGGTATAATCGTACAGCATTAGAACCTTATTGATTTTAAACGTCATTGAATGTTCGGAAAACTCCTATATTTTCAAATAAATTTTTGAAAAAAAAATCGTAAAATATCAGGACAATCAATGCTAAATAAATAATAATTGTATACGTAATATTTCATTAGAAAATGAATGACACAAACTTAAAGCTAGCTTGAACCGTTCTTGAGATGCTGCACGTTTTCAAATAAATTTATCTTAAAAAATTACATAAAATTAACGAGTAGTATCGTTAAAGATGTTTGGCGATAAATCTTGCGAGCTTTGCAACTAATTTGGCGAAATATAACCAACTTTTTGAAAATGGTGCCAAATTGATGAAATTATCACCAAATTAGCAGAAATGACGCCTAATTAACGAAAATGATGCTAAATTGATTAATGAATCATTATTAATTTTTAATATATGGACTATATTGATCAGTGGTTGCTAGCAATTTTTCTAATTGTCAAGGTGGATTCGCCCGAAATATAAGTTCATTTGGTTCTTTGAAATTGTTTTACAAGTTGCCTACCAGAAAAGCACCAAAAGATAGGCAAGAAAGTCCGATTATAAAATGAAAGAGCGGCGTTTTATTAGTGCAAAAGAATACTTTGTTCAAACAAGCTTGGTAAAGCAACGCACGCTAGGGCCTGTAATTCTACAACTCCTGCGATGCTGCTTGCTGTTCAAGGTGCGGTTCTGTCTCAAATCCAAGCGTGCATCGTCGCTAATGGTGCACATGGGAACACGTTGCACGTTGCCTACTCGGTAGGTTAATTTCACCTGGATTGCATGAACTTTGCATTACGTCTATGCTGTAAATGTTCACTATTTTCACATTGTCTGGTCATTTCTGTAAGTGTTTCTGTAAGCATTATTTTGTATCCATTAAACACCGCATTTTCATTTTGTAATCAGACTATTTTGTCTATATCTGTTGATATTCTTTCTTAAGTTCCGTATTTTGCTACTGGGTGAGTTACAGTCACATTCTAGGGCCTGTAATTATGTAACCCCTGTGATGCTGCATGCTGCTCGAGATGCGGTTCTGTCCCAAACCCAAGTGTGCATCGTTGCTGATGGTGCACATGGGGACACTCTGCACGTAGACTACTCGGTAGGTTAATTTCACCTGTATCGCACGAACTTTGCGTTATGTCTATGTTGCTGTAAATGCTTACTATTTTTACATTGTCTGTTCATTTCTGTAAGTGTTTCTGTAAGTATCATTTTGTATCAATTAAACACCACACTTTCATTTTGTAATCCGACTTTTTGTCTATCTCTGTTGATATTCAAGTTAGTTTTTCTTAAGTTCCTTATTTTGCTGCTAGGTGAGTTACAATCATATTCTTGGGCCTGTAATTTTGTAACCCCTGCGATGCTGCATGTTATTCGAGAAGTGGTTCTGTCTCAAATCCAAATGTGCATCATCGCTGATGGTGCACATGGGAACCATAGACTACTCGGTAGTTTAATTTCAACTGTATTGCACGAACTTTGCATTACATCTATGTTGCTGTAAATGTTTACTACTTTCACAATTTTTAGTCACTTCTGTACGTATTTCTCTAAGTATAATTTTGTATTAATTAAACACCGCACTTTCATTTTGTAATTCGACTATTTTGTCTATATCTGTTGATATTCTTTCTTAAGTTCCGTATTTTGCTACTAGGTGCGTTACAATCACATTCTAGGGCCTGTAATTCTGTAACACCTGTGATGCTGCATGCTGTTCGAGATGCGGTTCTGTCCCAAATTCAAGTGTGCATCGTCGCTGATGGTGCATATGGGGACATTGTGCACGTAGACTACTCGGTAGGTTAATTTCAATTGTATTGCACGAACTTTGCGTTATGTCTGTGTTGCTGTAAATGTTTACTACTTTTACATTGTCTGGTCATTTCTGTAAGTGTTTCTGTAAGTATCATTTTGTATCAATTAAATCCCACACTTTCGTTTTTTAATCCGACTTTTTGGTCTGTCTCTGTTGGTATCCAAGTTAGTTTTCTTAAGTTCCGTATTTTGCTGCTCTGCTTGACGAACACTTAACCTGTAGAGGAGTAGAAGGTACGAGATTTATTGTTCCTCCAAAAGAAATGACACGCCATAAAAGTTGATAAAAATTATTTATTAAACTAGATTTCTTTAATATTTCAACTGCAAAACGAATATAAATATTAAATAGAGTAGATTTAAGGTAAAATTTAAATATTTTTTTACATATAATGGAAAGTGAAATATTGTTTTTATTCACTTAGATGGCAAAATTATTTGGCTTGGTCTTAGCGATATATCGTTGTATGAAAAACCTATGAAGAGACCGTAATCGGTTTTGCAAAAGTTAAAGTTTATTTTTTATTCCCAGTCAAACTTTCAACTTTTAAAACTATTAAGGATAGAACCAAAATTTAAACAGATTTGAAATTTTCAGAAAATTTCACCGTAAATACATACCCGACATGATATATTTTGAATTAAAAAAAATAAATGATATACATTTAATTTTGCTTTATTATCATCGACATATTTGAGTAAGTTTTATTAGCGGAGATTTTTTTTTCTTTTACAGCCAAATCTCAAGTCGTTTATTTTATTATCCAGTTTAGCATGCTGTCATTTGATCTGTGATTAGATATAATATGCTTATTTACCCAAAGTGTTCATTTTCCTAACATTTCCCGCAATTCAGTCTGCAAAACAAGCATTTTCAAGTGATTTGTCAACTGGACTAAAAGCCCCATCAGGAAAAGGGTTCAGATTTATTTTCATACACTCTGGAAGCAAAGATGGTTTCGTGTTAAACGCTAGTGAAACGTTACAAGCAAAAAATATGCTGCATAATATCACGGGGAAATAAATGGTGAATCGTATAAAAACTGGTTCAAGGAAAAACTTTCCGAATATTGAACAAAACACTGTGACCGTTATTGGTAATGCTCCTTATCATAGTGCACATTCTGAAAACATTCCAAAGACATCAACAAGAAAATGGATATACAAGCACGATTGAACAGCGAAAACATTACAAAAATAAAATATGCCACAAAAGAAAACGAAATACTGAATTTGGAAGTCAAATCTACTCCTGCTCTCGAGACATTCCTCAAAAACTAGTACATCCTTATGGCACACGCAGGGCTGGCTAGCCTAATAATGTTCAAAACCAAAAGAATTAAAATGTACCGCAAAAGATAACAATATACCAAATTTCATATTACTATGAGTAATGAATAAATATGGTTAACATGAATTATATGAATCCTTGAATTGACACAATGAGCCGATTAATGTATGTTCATTTTATAATTTTTCTAAGTTTTATATGTACATACATGAGTTTATAATCGTTAGTTTATAATCGTTAGTACATACATGAGTTTATAATCATGAGTTTATATTCTTAAGCAAATGTAATTGTATTATATTTGGTATGCACATAATCAGTCGTACTTTAGGAATACCGCGCGAGTGAAAAATTTCTTTTACGTTAATTCTCTATAACCAAAATTCACATCAGCTGCTTGATCTTCTAACCCAATCACCGGTAACTGAGTGAAAAGTTTTTGGTAGTCTTCACAGTGCTACATGTTAGATGTTCGCTGAGTATAGGTGAGTTACAATCACATTCTATCGACTGCTCATGATCACTTTCTTATAGATACTGGTTACTTCCGTAGCACTACGATACGCGGTTTAATAGTTGGGGGTATACAGACTTTTCTAAGAATTCTGTATATGCAGCTATCTCCTTGAATCACGCCAATGCCTTGAATCATGCCACATATGCAGTTCGAAAATTATAACCAGAAGAATCTTGCTACACTTGAGAGTTCTGAAACAATCATTATTATTTTTTTTTATTATGAGGGAAAGAACAGCAAATATATTAAGCAGCGTTGCCAGAGTGATGAACATTATTCATATGGTACAACGCATTTTCTTTTGTAAAATATCAAACTGGCACCGATATATCATTTTTGATTTTAATAGCGAATACCACAAATCAAGAGTGATCACTGTGTATATGGTTTGATAAGAATCTTGCATTTGCAGCCAATTTGTTTCAGTTGTAATAGTAGAATATGGTAACTAATGGGCTTCCATTAAATATTGATGGAAAGCATGTTTATTCATAAACGGACTACCTTTACTACCGGACCGTTTACATGAGGGCTATAAAATAAGACATAAATTTCATGAAATTTTCATGCTTTTCTATTACTTAAGTTACAAATGTTTTTTTGTTATCCATTATTTTTTTCAAAGTAATTCCTAATTTTTTGTTCTAGATTAATTTTTTGAAGGTGAATTCAACTTTGATAACTATAATCTTAAGTATAATATACAGTAAAACCCTGTAATCCGAACTAATTGGGACCGGGGTATGTTTGGATTAGCGAGTTGTTGAGAGATATTGTTGATTAAGCGGGATATTAAGATTATTCAAAATAGAAACATTATCGGACGTTTGCTCCTCATGGCGATATTAGCTTTCATGCCTCTCTTGCTGTTGCTCAGCCATTTATGCTGAAAATGAACTTTACAAACGGATCACGTGACCAAAAAGTCTCGTGTCAGTAAAATATATCGACACTTTTTTTTGCAGAGGTTAATGGGCTCAGATTATAATGGACTATTGTTACTAATTGTTATTCAGACGCTAATGGGTTACCTGAAGAAGCCTTTTTGGTTATTGACATTGTTCAATCGCATCTTCTTGAATCCGAACTTACCAGCGGTAACATCAGTTTTTTTTGCCTCTAAGTATGACCTCCTTACTTCAACTTATGGACCAGGGAGTTCTGTAGATTATTACAACTTTCTACAGAAAAGAAATCTTTTACGACCTATCAAAACAGAATGGATAATTTCTGATGAAAATGTTCACGTTTATCAAAGCTATATTCTGACAGTGACAGTATGATGTCTTCAGAGACCAGCGAAAATCAATGCGAATCTGTTGAAAGTGATATTGATATTCTAGAGACAGTGAAGTTTCTCTTATACAGAAGGGGAAACCATTCTGAAAGTGAGTTTAGAACATGTGGAGCAATAAAGCAAGGCAACGTCCAGTGATGTCATGTTTATGAAGCGCTAGTGGGACATAGCGGTTTCATCCCGGATTTCTGTCGTTCGTCAAAAAACAAATTATGGGATGTTTTGGTAAAATAAATAATTCCAGTACTAAAATACTATAAACTCCAGGGGCAGATTGGGCCACCAGGACACCGGGCAAATCTCCAGTAATTGGGCTGGTCAAGAGCCGATAAAAGATTTCAAGATTGTTACTAAAAATTACCTCTATTAGAAAAAAGTGTACCCTTGGAAAGCGTCAACAATTGGGTCTTTATTCCCTCAAACCACCGGCTATTAAACTTAACAGTTATAGCTCCAAATAAATGTCTTACAACTTCCTAATGATTACCAACACACAGTGAAGCACCTTTCAGCAGCTATAAACGTGTTGAAAACTTAAGTCTTTATTACAAGGGTGTGTGTGTGTGTATGAGGGGGGGATACGGTAAATGGGCCTGAAGTAAGGCTACTTTGAACTATTCTGGATAGACTTGGCCCTGGGGAAAAGTATATTTGTAAATGATACCCGCCTGACTGAAAATTCGTAGGACAATGCTGTTCTTCTTGCTGTTGCTGAGACCCAGACCGTCCGACCTACCAGAAAAGTGTAAGGTAACCGTTTGGACGGCCGGAAAGTCGTAAGAAAATGTGTCGCACCGAATTGTTCAGATGGGAACGGTACGTGTAGGACGCGTGTGATCCTCTACCGCACATTCATTCTTTCCAATGTATACAAAAAGAAAACGCTTCTTGTTGCCGCTCAAAGCACTGCTGATTAGAAGAGTCTAGTAGGCCGTGCTCTTAGCCATTTTTTCCTTCCATCAAATGCCTTATTAAAGGATGTCTGGTCACTGAAACCAGAGTGCACAGAATTATACGGGGTGATTTCATAACTATTTTTTCACGGAAAAATATTTTTGATTTAAATATGGTATTCAGAAGTCGGCTAGGTCCTTCGTTAACCTGGAGTTCGTTCTTACATGGTAATATTTGATTAATATAATTAGCCTAATAAAAGAAAGTGTTTACTTTAATTTATCATGTATTAAATTACTTGTATTAAATTAGAACCAAACTAGGTCGGGTTTCAAACATGTGAATCTTCAATGAAAATCACCAAAAATGGATCCAGAAAATAATGAAAGAAAAAACAAGAAAGATCAATCATGCTTAAAGCATTGATTATGAAACACTTTCCAACTGCAATGCAATTTTATTTAAACATCTCTAAAATGCGATACATTCAGCAGTAATATTTTTAAAATTATCACAATACTACATTAATTTATTACATTTAAAAACTTAAAACTTCATCGAAAAAAATGAACTTTATTCAAATGACGTCATTGAAATATAAATCGCCTGGCTCTCAATGTAAAAGTTGTAAATATTTCATTCACACACTTTTACTCCATTCCTTTTATTCATCACAATACTACAGTAATTTATTTTACTTAAAACTTAAAACTATGGAGGCACAAGAATTTAATTCTATGCTTAAAACTTCATCGAAAAAATCGTCTGCTTCTCTATGTAAAATCAATGACGGTTTCATTCATAACGGCTATTTTGTAGACTTCAAAGCTAAATAATTTTGCGTTAAAGAATTCAGAAATTTTTATACAACTCATCCTACATCTTTATTTGTTTACATTCTCCGTAAATGAAAATTAGGCTTCGTTGTAGAAATAATCAAAGTTTGATGATCATTTAAACTCAAATATATTGTAATTGCGTTGTTTCAAAATATAGATGCACAGAAATCAAGCAAAAATAAAGCTGTTTTAAGACAGATACAACACTAAATATAAATTAAAAAGAACTTTAAAAACACGATTTTGACACAAGATGGATGCCATATTTTATTTTGAAGTGGGTCTCGTGATCTCTTCATATAATATGGGTGTAATTGTTATTTTAATTTTGATTTAAAAAAGTACCGAATATATTTTGCTGAAATTTTTTTTCAAATTTTTAATGAGATAACTTGAATATTTCCTAAAATTTTCAAAGCAATTTGTGAATTTTAAATTCGCTTAAAAATGTTTTAAAAATTAGGTCCCATAGGGTTCAATATATTTCATTTTTTCAACCCGAGTTCAGCCCAAAACTAATTAGGTGATATTATTCATTTATATTCCCATAGGTCCCACAGATCGTCTGAAAAATATACTAAAATTTCATTTTTATAAAATCATTTTTACGGCAATTATCGTACTAACAGACAGACAGACAGAATGAACAAAGTCATAAACACTTCTCAACTATGTTGCTATGTTGCAAAGGAGGAGTGAAATGCAGCATGAAAAAGCCACAAAACAAAGACTAGAAGAAGCCCCAAAGTGTTTTAAATTAACTCACTTTTTTAGTGCTAAAATATCACAAATTATAACTGGGATGGTGATTGTCAACAAAAGGTATTGTTAGGACATCAACAAAATGAATTTAACAGGTTTAATTTATTTTATCATTTAAATTTATTTGCTATCATGCTTCTGAAAATAAACTCATGCCCAAAAGTTAAGCATAATTGCTGTTCAAGTGAAAATTTCAAGAAATCTATATCAGAATGGAAGGAAACGCGGTATGTTGGTGTAATAGGGTTATAGAAAAAGAAAACAATGCAAAACAAGGATAATAATGACTTTTATTATCCAAAGAAAAGTGTTGAAAGGAAAAGGTCACAATACGAGTGTCAACCTCAGTGAAACAAAATGACTAAAACAATGTGATGCTGCAGTTTAATACGGTGTGTGGGAATCTCGGGTAACCACGCATGCTGCACAATGATTTCCAATATTTTCGATGAGGGTTTGGAGGATTTGGAGGATGAGTTGTGCACTCAAAGAGTTCCAAGCTTCATGCAGAGCAGTTTCAATCCCGGAATGGAGCTTGGTGAGTTGCGGAGGACTGCAAGATATTTCCTGAGCACATCCCACACATGCGCTATTGGATTAAGATCAGGACTCAGGAGAGTTCGCAGGCCACTGCATGTGCTGGATATCATCAATTTGAAGGAAGTCGTCGACCAAGGCCGCACGGTGAGTAGACGCGTTATAATCCATGCGTATAAAATCAGGAGCAACAGCACCTCGAAACAATCGAACGGTAAGCTCAAGGACTTCGTCTCTGTATCTTTGACCGGTAACCTACCCTGTGTCAAAGATGTGGATGTCTGTGCGGCCGTCCATCATGATACCTGCCTAGACCATGGCTCCCCAAAAAGGAAAACTATGACTTTCCGTGATGTTCCCGGGTTAAAAAACGTTCTCTTCAGATCGCGGTACGACGAGAATGAGTTTGCAGGCTAAACCTGAATTCGTCACTGAACATGACATTGCCCCACTGTTGTCCACTCCACTGCCGATGTTCCAAACTCCACTGTAAACGCGCGCGTTTCTGTGCAGTCGTCAAGGGGATGCAAACTGCTGGTCGTCTGGCATAGACACTAACGTGTCTGAGTCTCCTGTAAACAGTTTGTCTCGAAACAATGACTCCTGTGGCGGCAGTCAGGTCTGAATCCAGTTGTCTGGCAGAACGAGTCCTCTGGTGTCGTGCAGTTATCACCAAATATCGGTCTCGCCGAGCAGTTGTTACCCTTGGCCGACCTGGTACTGGCCATCGGGTAACATCTCAAGTGGTTTGGAACCTCTGCACAGTCTGGAAATCACACACTGAGGCACATTCAGAATTCGAGACGCTTCGGTTTGGGATCGGACCGGATTCCAGCATTCCAATAATTCGTCTCTTCAAAAACATGTCCAGTTGGCATCTTTGGGACATCTTTCGTCCTTTTTGATTGTTAACAACGCTCCGTACCACAGCAATTGCGAAATTCTGTCTCAACTATGCCGCTCGAGGCCGTTTTATGCTCGTTCCGACTTGATCCGGTGTTTTGCGCATGTTGACGTCGACTGAACTGTTTTGCATATGCACAATGATTTAACCCTCGTCCCACGATTCTCCACAACTGATTATGAACCATTGTATCCATATTAACTCCGAATTTTTTCGCATTTTACGAATTATGCTTAACTTTTGGACATGAGTGTATTTAAATTGTATTATTTGAAGCGTTTTTCTATCTCTATGTTATAGAAATACAATGATCGTGGCTTGGCATGGAAACAAACGGGCTAGAATAAACTTAATGGTGGGTCAAAAATACAGAAGAAAAGACTAGCTAAAATCCTTAATTTTTAAATGCATTAATATTCAATTTTTTTGAAGACGGAATTTAGTTACAATCTGCATATCTGGTGATTGCTTAATTAGATGCTTTTGCATATATCTCCCATATTTCATATTTAGGCTTTAATTTATTGAGTGACCATTTTAGATCTATCTAATTATGAAACAAATTAATGTAATCTAAATATGTATTATTCGTAATATACCTTGGCGTGTTCACAAAATGTATCCTATTTTAACTCTATTGTTCAAAAATTGCTTTCTCATCTCTATTTTACTTTTATAATATTTTCTCATACTGTATAATATAGAAAAAGTATTGTTTTGCCGAAAATTTTTGGATTCTAAATTTTGACAGGAAAAGCATATTTTAAGAACAAACACATTTTTCACAGTTTGAATAATTTCGAAGACAAGATGGCCGTTGTTGGTATTGCTATGAGACGAGAACGAAATTGAATTGTACTTTATGTAAATTCTATAACTAGATATAATGTTTTATAATTCGCAAGATTTGAACACGAATTGTTCATAATTTAAAATTTTCCTAGCATTATTTTCTATATGGAGAACAACGATAATAGTAAAATCAATACATGGAACTGAAAACTGTAAAGTGACTGTAATTCTGGGCGTATGGAGTTCTGTTAATGGTGAGCTGAACTAAAATAACGCCTTCTGTGTTTCATCCTTACAGGACTAGAAGTAAACATTTCTGCCATAAAAATTCTAAAAGCCTTATTTTTAGAAGTTTTGTTCTAATTGGTACTTCGTCGTCTGCTTTATGCTGACAAGAGGTAATGACCAAGGAGTCATAGTCCATAGATGGAGAGGAAAGATCATTTGAGCCTTTTCTTGCTTCAGGAAACAGATATCTGAAATTCACCATGAATGTTAAAATATGTTAAAATAGTATGTATCAACACTAATCATCCTAATATATCCAATTAATCCGTTTATTGGATATATTAGATTGACCAATTAGGCTGTTATCAAATAATTTATTTTTTAAAGAATTGGAAATATTTATAAGAACAAATTTCATACCAAAGCTCAAAAAGGATACATTAGTTTTTCCTTACGATACTGCCTGTAGTAAAGTATTACTTGTATTTTACTGTAAATCAAGTAATGCTCAAATTCAAATCTTTCAAAGCATTTCTCAAAGTACTAAAACTAACTTATTTTGTAAAACCTTCGATTTATATAACACTTTGTCAGCTTCAAAATGTCTCGACATTCAGAAATTGTTGCGAATTAAGACTACGACAACATTGTACAAGTTTAATGTGCCATACTATCATTAACTAAAATGGGATATATTTACCAAAGATGATCTTGTTTCTAACGAGGGGCTCCCCTGACCCAGTGGCTCACCCATATTAGTGATTCATCAAACGCTAAAGCATCACTTCCTATTTTTAATTTTCTAAAATTTGCTACTTTTTTATTTCACAAATATAAGCCCTCAAGTTTAGATGCAAGCAATATCCCATTGCTAGTTTCACAGTTTTTGTTTCATTTAGGCAATGTTTATTTTTGGGGTGACAACAGAAGAATAGGGGGTCTTAATCAGCTTTCGGAGCCCTAGGTGATAGTTTAGTATGAATATAGGTAAATTCACCTTGTCTAAATTATATATTTTATATGAAAAATTAGTTTTAGAAAAGGTTTTTTTTTTCATGAAAGGCTGTATTAGGGAAAACTTGATGGCGTATAAATGGGCAGCGCAAATCATTTGCCCGAACCGAACTGATGATGCAAATCCGTCCCTGATAAACCCTATACCTGATGATTGATTCCGTGTATTTTCATATTTGGGTATCTGCAAAACAACTCGTTTTTGAGCCCGTTGAACTGTTCAGATTATTCGAAATTTTGGATCATCGGGGTTCGGATTAGACGAATTTTACTGTAGAAGTAAAGTTTGAAAATTTTTATTTTAAATTCGCAAAAATATTTTTATAAAGTTTTCTTAATAAAATAAAGTACTTTGTTCCTTTATTATGGTAAAAATATTAAAACTGTGCTGGTTGTGACTACTAAGTTATACCATGGGTAATGGAATCTTTTTTTAAATAGACATAATATATTTCTCGAGACATTTTGAAAATATTGTTATTGTATATTTAAGAACTAATATATTAACTTCAGTTTTTAATGTATCAACTTCAGTTTGGTGCCAAATGTATTTTTTAAATAAATATTATTTGCCTACTATGAATGTTAAAAACTTGAAATTATAAATTTTCAAAATGGCGTAACTCAAGTATTTAGTAATTTAATTTCAGTAAAAAAAGTTGTTTTGTGCAGGAATTAAGTCTCACAAGGAAGGTCTTACCTTACATTGTGAAATCGATTTGGAAAAAAAAAATTAGATGATTCAGTACATGTATAAAGAACGAGATCAGTCAAATTTAGCTGCTGAACCTCAACAGATAATCCGGAAAAGAATAATAAATATCGAGTTTTGATCGCCAAAGATCAACGCTCATGCGGGATTTGGCGAACAATACGCCGTGCTTGCCGTCTAGTGATTGAAATGCTTATACGGAAGTGCTTGCTTGACATGTGTTAATCCTTTCTGAATTGAAGTTTAAATCAAACATTTTTTTTATGTAGGTGAATAATATATGTACGTTACGTATATTATTTCAGTTATTTAGTTAATTACTTTTCCCCACAAAACATGGTAATGTATAGGGAAAGTATTGGAATCATGTGAAAAATCTCAACTCCAATTTTCGACGAATCTGCACGTTTCGAGCATTCTAGAACCCGAAAACACTATTTTCAGAGTGACGTCTGTATGTCTGCGTGACTGTGCAATATATGTACTCACCCTAGCTGAAAAGCTAACTATCAAATTTCACAAAATTTGGTAGATAAGCCACTTGTGAGTTTCCCTGGTACTGATTACATTTTGGTACGATTCGGGAAAAAGAACCCGCTTTTCTTGCCAAATGGTCCGCAAAAAATTGTTAAAATCTAAGCTAAAAGACTACTTATGCTCAAATGTATCAATTAAATGCTCATTTCAATCGCAATTTTTGACAATGAAAAAAAAAAGACCAACCCCATAAATTTAGGACTAACCTATCTCCAGATATTTTAACTTTTTGCATTTTTGTCAGGTCGCCCTTGAAAATACGTCCAGTCTCCAAATGAAAACTAAAATTGAATTAAAACTACAAGTTCAATGTAATTTTAAATAATTATCAGGGTGATTTTGTGCAATTAAACTCAAAGGAATTACGAAAGAAAGGAAGAGGAAATTAATTCGAGTCTGTAGGGAAAGTCATGTGCTGCTAACATCAGATTTTTGTGTTAGCATAAGGTTTATCATTATTTTAATTATATTTTGCAAGCTGTAAATAACTAATTATGTTCCTCTGTTACAGAATTACTTAAAAAATAATCATATTTTTAAACCCATTAATAATCAGTCTATCAAAACTAAAATGCTGAAATTATATACACAATTAAATATTAACTAGCCGAATACCCGTTGAAAATCAACGGTCTGGCAATAAGCAACCCCTGAATAATGTAAATTTTTTAATTATTCGCGTTTCACATTTATTCGACAAATCGAATATTTTGGTGTGCAGAACCCATAATTTCCCATTTATAATTTCTCCTTTGGAACTTTTTTCTGTGAAGCACACCCATAAATGAACATTTTTGAAAAACTATGTCTTGGGTTTATTTATTAGATGATTGGCCCATATACCCAATATCAAGTCTCTATCATATTTAAAAGGAAGCGTGCCTCATTTATTCGGAAAATCGAACATAATAGTGTGCGATACCCCTTAAAGTAGCAAATATTGGAAATCTGAAATTTCTCACTTTCTTCCTTTCAAACTATCTACCCGTACACCAAATTTGAAGTCTCTATCGTATCGAGAAGCATGTTTTTTCTATCACTTCACCTTTCGAACGTTTTTCTGTGTAGCACCCCGTTAATGAACATTTTTGTCAAATCGTATTCATCTTTTTATCAAATAGTTAGCCCATATACTAAATTTCAAGCCTCTATCACATTGTAAAGCAGGCGTTTTTCATTTGTTCGGCAAATCGAACATTATAGTGAGCGGCACCCCCTACAATAGCAAATGTTGAAAAACTGAAATTGCACACTTTCTTCCTTTCGAACTTTTTACCCGTACACCAAATTTGAAGTCTCTATCTCATAGCGAAGCATGCTTTTCTAGCATTTCACCTTTCGAATACTTTAGTGTAGAGTACCCACCCCCTTAAATATACATTTTTGAAAAACTCTATTCTTTTTGTGATTTCTATTAGATAATTCGCCCGTATACCAAATATGACGCCTCTATCACGTTTTAAAAGGGACGTTTCTCCTTTAATCCGAAAATCGAACATTTTGGTGTGCGGCACCCCCTAAAGTAGAAAATATTGGTAAACTGAAATTGTACACTTTCATCCTTCTAAACTATCTATCCTTACACCAAATTTGATATCTCTATCTCATTCCGAAGCATGGTTTTTTATCAATTCACATTTCGAACTTCGAACGTTTACTCTGGAGCACTCCCTTAAACGAACATTTTTGAAAAACTATATTCGTCTTGAGTGTTTTCGTCAAATGATTAGCCCATATACCAAATTTCAAGCCTCTATCAAATTTTAAAGGAGCCTTTTCTCATTTATTCGGTAAATCGAACATTTTGGTGTGTGGCACCCCCTTAAGTCAAAAATATTGGAAATCTGAAATTGAGCACTTTCTTTCTTTCGAACGATTTATCCATACACCAAATTTGAAGTCTCTATCTCATCGCAAAGCATGCTTTCCTATTATTTCACTTTTCGAACATTTTGGTGTAGAGCATCCCCTCTAGAGAACGTTTTCGAAAAAGTGGATTTTTCCAGTGGTTTTTATTGAACGTCCGAGCCGTGTACCAAATTGCAAGTCTCTATCTAATCGGGAAGAGCAAAAAAAAAAGCGTAACAGACAGACGGACACTTGGCAATTAGTATATATATATATAGCCGAATACCCGTTGAAAATCAACGGTCCCACATTAAGCAACCACCGAATAAGGTAAATTTTTTAATAATTCGCGTTTCTTATTTATTCGAAAAATCGAACATTTGGTTTTGAGGCACCCCCAAAAGTTGAAAATATCGGAAAACTGAAATTGCACATGTTCTTCCTTTCGAATTATCTACCACATACACCAAATTTGAAGTCTGTATTTCATTCTGAAGTATGGTTTTTCTTAATCAATTCACCTTTCGAACGTTTTCCTCTGGAGCACCCCCTTAAACGAACATTTTTGAAAATTATATTCGTCTTGGGTGTCTTCATCAAATGATTAGTCCATATACCAAATTTCAAGCTTCTATCAAATTTAAAGGAGCCGCTTCTCATTTATTCGGAGAATCAAACATTTTGGTGTGCGGCACCCCATTAAGTAGGAAATATTGGAAATCTGAAATTGCACACTTTCTTTCTTTCGAACGGTTTACCCATATACCAAATTTGAAGTCCCTATTTTATAGCAAAGCATGATTTTCTATCATTTCACTTTACGAAAGTTTTGATGTGGAGCACCCCTTCTAGAGAACGTTTTTGAAAATTTCGATTTTTCCAGGGGTTTTTATCGAACGACCGAACGGTGCACCAAATTGCATGTCTTTATTCGGGAAGTACCTAAAACGCGTGACAGACAGACGGACACTTAGCAATTAGGATATATAATAGATTTTAAATTTTATAAATTTCCATATGTTACTTTGGTTCCAAAATTCCGCAAAGCACCTCTCAGTTTTAGAACGGTCACTTGTGGACATAATACCTTTTCCACTACTGCTAGTAAGTACTTGCTAAACTGTTTAAATAGAATTAATGAATCTTTCAAATTTAAGAATTCAGGATATTTCATTTTGAACAATAGTTTTGATTTAGTTAATCACCTTAGCAAGCTTCCACATATTCTTGATTTCCATACCTTTGATTTTAAAGACCTATTTAATAATATCAATATTAAAGATTTATATAAAGTCAATATCTCTTTATCATGATTATCTCTTTTCCAATAATGTTCCATTTAAGGTCAAAAACTTTCCTATGCTATTGCACTTTGTGTTATGCAACAATTATAGGTGATAACATATATTTACAAACATCTGGTGTACTTCAAGGGGGCTGTAGTAGTAGTATTCTAGCTAGCTTATATATTTATTATTATGAATGTCATTTTTTCTCTAATTCATATATTATATATCGATATGTTGACGACTTAATTTGTATTATCATTGGTGATTCCTATCCAATTAATATTGCTTTTATCCCTCTAATCTAAAATTAATCCCTAATGAGCCTAGTGTTAGCCAAAGTGTAAATTATTTAGACCTAAATTTAAAAAACCCTCCATAATCACGTTATTACCAATCTATATGATAAAAAAGATTCTTATAACTTTACTATCATTAAGCTCCTATCATATCGATTTTGTAATTCTATTCAATTGTTTAGAAACATCATTTTAAACCAGCTATGTCGAATACGTAGACTTTCTGATCCCCAGTCTCACTATCTCTACATCAATAATTTTAAACGCATATATCAAAACTACCACTACCCCGGAAGTATTTGTAAATAATATTATTAATAATTTCAAATACACCACGTAGTAATTTTACAATTGCATTATTTATCCTTGATTGGATAACTCATTTTTAACACTTTACAACAAAGTTGAAAAGTGTTTATGACTTTGTTCATTCTGTCTGTCTATCTGTCTGTCCGTTAGCACGATAACTGTTGTAAAAATGACGTAATCAAAATGAAATTTTAGTATGTTGTTCAGACGGTCCGTAGGACCTAGTGAGAATATAGATGAATAATATCACACAATTAGTTTTTGATTGAACTCGGGTTGAAAAAATGAAATACATTGAACCCTATGGGACCTAATTATTCAAACATTTTTTAAGCGGATTCAAAATTCACCAATTGCTTCGAAAATTTTAGGTAATATTTAAATTATTCCATAAAATATATACAAAAAATTTCAGCAAAATATAATTAGAAGTTTTCAAAATAAAAATTAAATTAATAATTACACCTCTTATATGAAGCGATCACGTGACTACGATATGAAAAGATCACGTGGCCTATTTCAAAATGAAATATGGCATCCATCTTGTCTCAAAATCGTGATTTTTAAAGTTCTTTTTTATTCATATTGAGTGTTGTATCCATCCTAAAACCGCTTTATTTTTGCTTAAATTTTGTGCATCTACATACTGAAACAAAGCAATTACAATATATTTGAGTTTAAATGATCATCCAAATTTCATTATTTCTATAACGAAGCCTATTTTTCACTTATGTAAAATGTAACCAGCAAAATATGTAGAATGAGTTCTATAAGAATTGCTGTATTTCTTTAACGCAAAATTATTTAGCTCATGGAGTCTGCATAGCTGATATGAATGAAATATTCATTGATTTTACAGAGAGAAGGACGGTTTTTTTCGATGAAATTTTAAGCTTAAAGTTTAATTACTTGTAACTCCATGGTCTTAAGTTTTTAAATAAAATAAATTATTTTAGTACTGTGATGAATGAAATGAATGGGAAATGTTTATGAATGAAATGCTGCTTTTATAGAGAGAACCAGGCGTGTTAATTTTTCTATGACGTCATTTAAATGAATTTTAGTTGTTTTCGATGAAGTTTTCAAATATAATAAATTATTGTAGTATTATGATAATTTTAAAAATATTACCGAGGAATGTATCGCATTTTAGAGATGTTTAAACCATGTAATTTATATTTCAATGCCGTTATTTGAATCAAGTTCATATTTTTCGATGAAGGTTTAAATTTTCAAATATAATAAATTAATGTAGTATTGTGATAAGTTTTAAAATATTACCGAGGAATGTATTATATTTTAGAGATGTTTAAATAAAATTGCATTGAAGTTGGAAAGTGTTTCATAATCAATGCTTTAAACATGATTGATCTTTCTTGTTTTTTAACACTTTACAACAAAGTTGATAAGTGTTTATGACTTTCTTCATTCTGTCTGTCTGTCCGTTATTACGATTACTGCCGTAAAAATGACTTTATCAAAATGAAATTTTAGTATGGTCTTCAGATAGTCTCTGGGACCTATGGGAATATCTATCTATTATCTATATATACTAATTGCCAAGTGTCCGTCTGTCTGTCCGTCTGTCTGTCTGTCCGTCTGTCTGTCTGTCTGTCACGCTTTTTTTAGGCACTTCCCGAATAGATAGAGACTTGCAATTTGGTACACGGCTCGGTCGTTCGATAAAAACCCCAGGAAAAATCGAATTTTTCGAAAACGTTCTATAGAGGGGGTGCCTCACACCAAAACGTTCGAAAAGTGAAATGACGGGAAAGCATGCTTTGCAATGAGATAGAGACTTCAAATTTGGTATATGGGTAAATCGTTCGAAAGGAAGAAAGTGTGCAATTTCAAATTTCCAATATTTTCTACTTAAGGGGGGGTGCAGCACACCAAAACGTTCGAAAAGTGAAATGATAGGAAAGAATGCTTTGCGATGAGGTAGAGACTTCAAATTTGGTGTATGGGTAAATCGTTTGAAAGGGAGAAAGTGTGCAATTTCAGATATCCAATATTTTCTACTTAAGGGGGGGGGGTGCAGCACACCAAAACGTTCGAAAAGTGAAATGATAGGAAAGAATGCTTTGCGATGAGGTAGAGACTTCAAATTTGGTGTATGGGTAAATCGTTCGAAAGGAAGAAAGTGTGCAATTTCAAATTTCCAATATTTTCTACTTAAGGGGGTGCCGTACACTAAAACGTTCGAAAAGTGAAATGATAGGAAAGCATGCTTTGCGATGAGATAGAGACTTCAAATTTGGTGTATTGGTAAACCGTTAGAAAGGAAGAAAGAGTGCAATTTCAGATTTCCAATTTTTTCTACTTAAGGGGGTGCAGCACACCAAAATATTCGATTTGCAGAATAAATGAGAAAACGCTCCTTTAAAATTTGATAGAGGCTTGAAATTCGGTATATGGGCTAATCATTTGATGGAAACACCCAAGACAAATATAGTTTTTCAAAAATGTTCGATTAAGGGGGTGCTCCAGAGTAAAACATTCGAAAAGTGAATTGATAAAAAACCATGCTTCGGATTGAGATAGAGATATCAAATTTGGTATAAGGGTAGATAGTTTGAAAGGAAGAAATTGTAAAATTTCATTTTACCAATATTTTCTACTTAAAGGGGTGTCGCACACCAAAACGTTCGATTTACCGAATAAATGAGAAAATACGTCTTTAAAATTTGATAGAGACTTGAAATTTAGTATATGGGCTAATCATTTGACAAAAAAACCAAACATGAATATAGTTTGACAAAAATGTTCATTAAAGGGGTGCTACACAGAAAAACGTTCGAAAGGTGAAGTGATAGAAAAAACATGCTTCTCGATAGGAGAGAGATTTCAAATTTGGTGTACGGGTAGATAGTTTGAAAGGAAGAAAGCGTGAAATTTTAGATTTCCAATATTTTCTGCTTAAGGGGGGGTGCAGCATACCAAAACGTTCGAAAAGTGAAATGATAGGAAAGAATGCTTTGCGATGAGGTAGAGACTTCAAATTTGGTGTATGGGTAAATCGTTCGAAAGGAAGAAAGTGTGCAATTTCAGATTTCCAATATTTTCTACTTAAGGGGAGGGGTGCAGCATACCAAAACGTTCGAAATGAGATAGAGACTTCAAGTTTGGAGTATGGGTAAATCGTTTGTAACAAAGAAAGTGCGGAATTTCAGATTTCCAATATTTTCCACTTAAGGGGGTGCCGCACACAAAAATGTTCGATTTTCCGTCTACAGGGGGTGCTCCACACCAAAACGTTCGAAAAGTGAAATGATAGGAAAGCATGCTTTGCGATGAGATAGTGACTTCAGATTTGGTGCATGGGTAAATCATTCGAAAGGCAGACAGTGTGCATTTTCAGATTTCCAATATTTTCTACTCAAGGGGGTGCCGCACACCAAAACGTTCGAAAAGTGAAATGATAGGAAAGCCTGCTTTGCGATAAGATAGGGACTTCAAATTTGGTATATAGGTAAACCGTTCGAAAGGAAGATAGTGTGTAATTTCAGATTTCCAATATTTCCTACTTAAGGGGGTGCCGCACACAAAAATGTTCGATTTTCCGAATAAATGAGAAACGGTCCCTTTAAAATTTGATAGAGGCTCAAAATTTTATATATAGACTAATCATTCGATGAAAACACCCAAAACGAATATAATTTTTCAAAAATGTTCGTTTGAGGGGGTTCTCCAGAGGAAAACGTTCGAAATGCGAATTAATAAAAAAAACATGCTTCGAAATAAGATACAGACTTCAAATTTGGTGTACAAGTAGATAGTTCGAAAGGAAGAACATGTGCAATTTCAGTTTTCCGATATTTTGAACTTTTGGCGGTGCCTCAAAACTAAATGTTCGATTTGTCGAATAAATAAGAAACGCGAATTATTAAAAAATTTACATTATTCAGGGATTGCTTAATGTGGGGCCGTTGATTTTCAACGGGTATGCGGCTAGTTATATACTAATTGCCAAGTGTCCGTCTGTCTGTCCGTCTGTCTGTCCGTCTGTCTGTCACGCCTTTTTTAGGCACTTCCCGAATAGATAGAGACTTGCAATTTGGTACACGGCTCGGTCGTTCGATAAAACCCCCTGGAAAAATCGAATTTTTCGAAAACGTTCTATAGAGGGGGTGCCCCACACCAAAACGTTCGAAAAGTGAAATGACGGGAAAGCATGATTTGCGATGAGATAGAGACTTCAAATTTGGTATATGGGTAAATCGTTCGAAAGGAAGAAAGTGTGCAATTTCAGATTTCCAATATTTTCTACTTAAGGGGGGGGGTGCAGCACACCAAAACGTTCGAAAAGTGAAATGATAGGAGAGCATGCTTTGCGATGAGATAGAGACTTCAAATTTGGTGTATGGATAAATCGTTAGAAAGAAAGAAAGTGTTGTTGTTGTTGAGACCCAGACCGTCCGACCTACCAGAAAGGTGTAAGGTAACTGTATGGACAGCCGGGAAGTGCCACCCAATTTAGACCGGAACCCAGTGGGGGAGGCATCCACAGGGACCGTACCCTCCTTCCCCTACCACCAACCTCTCGGAAGGACTTACGGACCCACATGTTTAACGTGATCGTACTCCGCATGAACACGGCGGCATTTGTGGTAGCGTGCAAATCTAGCGCGCAAACCACGGGGATACCGCACCCGAGATGGCCAACAGCACGCGGTGTTCCGAGGTGGTCACCCACCAAGTACTAACCGCGCCCGATGCTGCTTGACTTCGGTAATCTAACGAGAACCGGTGTTTTCAGCACGGTACGGCCGTTGGCCTAAGAAAGAAAGTGTGGAATTTCAGATTTTCAATATTTTCTACTTAAGGGGGTGCCGCACACCAAAACGTTCGAAAAGTGAAATGACGGGAAAGCATGCTTTGCGATGAGATAGAGACTTCAAATTTGGTATATGGGTAAATCACTCGAAAGGAAGAAAGTGTGCAATTTCAGATAAATTCAGAAAGTGTGCAATTTCAGATTTCCAAGTGTGCAATTTCAGAAAGTGTGCAATTTCAGATTTTTTTCTACTTAAGGGGGGGGGGGGGTGCAGCACACCAAAACGTTCGAAAAGTGAAATGATAGGAGAGCATGATTTGCGATGAGATAGAGACTTCAAGTTTGGTGTATGGGTAAATCGTTTGAAACAAAGAACGTGTGGAATTTCAGATTTCCAATATTTTCTACTTAAGGGGGTTCTGCACACTAAAATATTCGATTTGCCGAATAAATGTGAAACGCGAATTATTAAAAAATTACAATATTCAGGGGTTGCTTATTACGAGAACGTTGATTTTCAACGGGTATACGGCTAGTATATACTAATTGCCAAGTGTCCGTCTGTCTGTCTGTCTGTCTGTCCGTCTGTCTGTCTGTCACGCCTTTTTTAGGCACTTCCCGAATAGATAGAGACTTGCAATTTGGTACACGGCTCGGTCGTTCGATAAAACCCCCTAGAAAAATCGAATTTTTCGAAAACGTTCTATAGAGGGGGTGCCCCACACCAAAACGTTCGAAAAGTGAAATGACGGGAAAGCATGCTTTGCGATGAGATAGAGACTTCAAATTTGGTATATGGGTAAATCACTCGAAAGGAAGAAAGTGTGCAATTTCAGATTTCCAATATTTTCTACTTAAGGGGGGGTGCAGCACACCAAAACGTTCGAAAAGTGAAATGATAGGAAATAATACTTTGCGATGAGGTAGAGACTTCAAATTTGGTGTATGGCTAAATTGTTCGAAAGGAAGAAAGTATGCAATTTCCGATTTCCAATATTTTCTACTTAAGGGGGTGCCGCACACTAAAACGTTCGAAAAGTGAAGTAATAGGAAATCATGCTTTGCGATGAGATAGAGACTTCAAATTTGGTGTTTTGGTAAATCGTTCGAAAGGAAGAAAGCGTGCAATTTCAGATTTCCAATATTTTCTACTTAAGGGGGTGCCGCACACCAAAATATTCGATTTGCAGAATAAATGAGAAAACGATCCTTTAAAATTTGATAGAGGCTTGAAATTCGGTATATGGACTAATCATTTGATGGAAACACCCAAGACAAATATAGTTTTTCAAAAATGTTCGTTTAAGGGGGTGCTCCAGAGTAAAACGTTCGAAAAGTGAATTGATAAAAAACCATAATTCCGGATGAGATAGAGATATCAAATTTGGTGTAAGGGTAGATAGTGTGGATGGAAGAAAGTGTATAATTTCTGTTTACCAAAATTTTCTAATTTAGGGGGTGTCGCACACTAAAATGTTCGATTTTCGGAATAAAGGAGAAACGCCCCTTTCAAAGGGTGATAGAGGCTTAATATTTGGTATATGGGCGAATCATCTCATAGAAATCAGAAAAAGAATAGAGTTTTTCAAAAATGTATAGTTAAGGGGGTGGGTACTCCACACAAAAGCATTCGAAAGATGAAATGCTAGAAATGCATACTTCACGATGAGATAGAGACTTCAAATTTGGTGTACGGGTAAATAGTTGGAAAGAAGGAAAGTGTGCAATTTCAGTTTTCAAACTTTTGCTATTGTAGGGGGTGCCGCTCACTAAAATTTTCGATTTGCCGAACAAATGAAAAACGCCTTCTTTACAATGTGATAGAAGCTTGAAATTTAGTATATGGGCTAACTATTTGACAAAAACACCAAATATGAATACAGTTTGACAAAAATGTTCATTAACAGGTTGCTACACAGAAAAACGTTCGAAAAGTGAAGTGATAGAAAAAATGCTTCTCGATAGGATAGAGACTTCAAATTTGGTGTACGGGTAGATAGTTTGAAAAGAAGAAAGCGTGAAATTTCAGCCTTCCAATATTTGCTACTTTAAGGGGTGCCGCACACTAATATGTTCGATTTTCGGAATAAATGAGGCACGCTTCCTTTTAAATGTGGCAGAGGCTTGATATTAGGTATATGGGCCAATCATCTGATAAAAAACCCAAGACAAAGAGAGTTTTTCAAAAATGTTCATTTATGGGTGTGCTTCACAGAAAAAAGTTCCAAAGGAGAAATAATAATATAGGGGTGTCTCGGGATGAGATAAAATTTAATGCAGTGTACGGGTAAATAATTCGAAAGGAAGAAATGCGCAAATTTAGTTTCCCAATATTTTCTTCTTTAGGGGGTTTTGCACACCTAAATATTCGATTTGTCGAACAAATGTGAAAAGCGAATTATTAAAAAATTTACATTATTCAGGGGTTGCTTATTGCGATACCGTTGATTTTCAACGGGTATTCGGCTAGTAACTGAATAATATCACTCAATTAGTTTTGAATTGAACCCGGGTTGAAAAAATGAAATACATTGAACCCTATGGGACTTAATTTTTCAAACATTTTTTAAGCGGATTTGAAATTCGCAAATTGCTTCGAATATTCAAATTGTCCCATATAATATGCAAAAAAAGCTTCAGCAAAATATATTCAGTAGTTTTTTAAATAAAAATTAAAATAATAATGACACATTTTATATGAAGCGATCACGTGACCATTATATGAAGAGATGACACGACCCACTTCAAAATAAAATATGGCATCCATCTTGTGTCAAAATCTTGATTTTTAAATTCTTTTTAATTCATATTTAGTGTTGTATCCGTCCTAAAACATCTTTATTTTTGCCTAAATTATGTGCATAAACATATTGAAACAGCGCAATTACAATATATTTGAATTTAAATGGTCATCCCACATTGAATATTTCGACAACGAAGCTTAGTTTTCACTTATGGAAAATGTAAACAGCAAAATATGTAGAATGAGTTGTATACGAATTGCTGCATTTCTTTAACGCAAAATTATTATCTCATGGAGTCTGCAATATAGTTGATATGAATGAAATATTCATTGATTTTACAGAGAGAAGGACGATTTTTTCGATGAAATTTTAAGCATAGAGTTTAATGACTTGTGTCTCCATGGTGTTCAGTTTTTAAATAAAATAAATTATTATAGTATTGTGATGAATGAAATGAATGGTAAAATGTTTATGAATGAAATGCTTCTTTTATAGAGAGAGCTAGGCGTGTTATATTTCGATGACGTCATTTGAATAAATTTCATTTTTTTTCGATGATTTTTTCAAATATAATAAATTATTGTAGTATTATGATAAGTTTAAAAATATTACCGAGGAATGTATCACATTTTAGAGATGTTTAAACCAGGCAATTTATATTTCAATGCCGTCCGTTGAATGAAGTTCAATTTTCGATGAAGTTTTAAGTTTTCAAATATAATAAATTAATGTAGTGTTGTGATAATTTTGAAAATATTAGCGAGGAATGTACTGCATTTTAGAGTTGTTTAAATAAAATTGCATTGAAGTTGGAAAGTGTTTCAGAATCAATGCTTTATGCATGATTGATCTTTCTTGTTATATATGTGGTTTTTAATTCATTTGGTATTTATTATTTCTCCTTCCACTAGCCAGTAGACAGTTCTAATGGTGTCCATAATCAAATACTCTCGCCATTGTTAGAAACTGGCTATTCCATCGGTTTTAATTCGAATTGTATTGCTGTCCTGACGAGAATGCAATTTCGAACTAACAGCCATATTTTATGTAGTTCCAACTTATTGTTCTCCATGTCTAGATCTTTAATCTTGAACTAATTATTATTGCCTTTTTTTATTTTTCCGAGTTTGCTCTTTCATTTTATATATATTTATATATATACCTATTTAATTATGATTTATGTATGTTAATATTCCCCTCATCCCCATGCCATTATAGTGATAAGTTACCTACTATTTTTATCCTTAGTCTTGGTCTGTAGTTAATTATTTGTAACAGATATGCTAAAGATGTTTTTTTTTTATTTACCGTAGTTTATGCATAGTTTTCTGTCTGTCTGTCTGTCCCATCATCATGGGAGAACGGTTGAACCGAATTTGATGAAATTTTGTACATAGACTTGAAATAGCACCACTTAAAATTTAGTCCATGTTTTGAGTTTTCACTTATGTACCAGGGGTTGTCGAGACTTAAGACCAGGGGTTGTCGAGATATTAATGAAAGACGAAACTTTTTCCTAGGAGCTCTAGCTTCGTGGTTTATCCAAATGAAAAGGTTGAAAATCATTTGAAAATGAATTAAAACTTTATCTCTGAGTTTGGTGGGAGACTTTTTGCTCTAATTAGTCACTTTCTGAAAACATGAATTGTTTGAAACATGAATTTAAATGGAAAATCTATCTCCGTGGTTTATGTTTCACAAGCTTTTACTCAACAATGAAAAGTATAAAGAAATCAAAATGATTATTTAATTTTGCAGTTTATGAGGAAGATTCTATCTTATATCATGTTGCTCAGAAACGCAATTAAATTAAATCTGTCTGTTAATTTTAATTATTATTTTTTCGATTTGATTAATAAGTAAATGGATATAAAAATATATTTTAGAAAAGAACAGTTTGATTTTTCTTTTAATTATATTAATTGCGGACTGTGTGCATCCTTTTCATTTATTTTAACAAAGAGTTTTTAAGCTTATATATTATATTTAGCTAATAAACTCATAAATTGTGTTTACCCAATAAATTCATTTATCCGATTGTTGAAACAGAAAAAGAGTAGAACTGGTATATCTTCTAATACAATTTCAGTGTTTTCATTTAGTATATACAAACGGGATACGGATGTTTTACTCTTCAGATCTTCAAATTCAGAGCTACGAATTTCTGAGCTACGAATATCGCTAACTTGGCAACTTTTCTTAAACTCTGCGAAATTGAAGGAAATATCGCCAAATTGATAAAAACGACGCAAATCAATGAAATTAAATTTGTTTTTTTAGAAGAGAGTACTGAAATGATGTTTCGGTAGCATTTGCCGGTCAGTTCATCCATCCTACTTAATAACACATTTAGCGAATTTTTAAAATATCACCGAATTGATAAAAATGTTTGTAAATCCATAAAAATATCACGAAATTGATAAAACTGCGCTTAATAAATGAAATTAATTGTGTTTTGTTAGGGGATAGTATTGTGAGGATGTTTCGTCAATTTGTCGCAAAATTGGACTATCAGTTCTACAGTCCCACTTGGCGATAAATTTGGCGATTTTTTAAATTACCGCTCAATTGACGAAAATGTCGCCAAACCTTACATGGAGATAACATTATTCAGACGATATAATTTCCATCAATTTATTTGAAGCAAAGATTCGAAGCATGGATTTACATGTCGTTCGGCAACGGATGTAAATCCATGTAAATCCATGTGTGTTTAGCAACGGATGTAAATCCAAATGTGTTATGCGGCATACGATTTTTATTAAATCTTTTCCGATTTGAATAATAAAGATATGTATATAAAATAAATTTCATTCACATTGCATTTTTGACTGGATAGTATCAATTACGGTCTTCAGATTTAAACATTATTATTATTAATATTTTCGGGTATTATTGATTCAGGGATTATTGATATTGTCAAGTTATTATGCCATTGTTTTATTATGACAAGAATTGTTTAAACCCATATATTGTACGTTGTACGAGTAATCTTCTACAAATGCAGGTATATCTTCTAATATACGAGAATATAAGTAGTACAAGTATATTGGAATATATTTTGATATATATTTATTTTGGAATCAATTACAACTTTCTAGTATAAAGATTACGGGGATTATTGATATTTTTAGTTTATTACGTCATCTGTTTTATTTTGGCAAAGATTTTTGATAGTCATATTGTAATCTTCTACTAACACTTCTACTAATGGTAATTTTCTACTAACACACTTTCATATTTTCTAATCTGCGACAATATAAGTAGTACGGATATATATATATATATATTCCCATATAATTTTAGTCCTTTCATTCTGGCATATATTGGAGTGAATTACGGGTTTATTGATACATTCAATTTATACATGTAATGTACTAATACAGGTTATATCTTCTAATATTCGCGTATATAAGTAGCACGGGTCCCATACAATTTTAATGCTTTCATTTTGCATATATTGATTCAATTCCTCTTTTTTTTTTTTTTTTTTTTTTTTGTAAATTTGCTTACAAAAGAGGCCAAGATGTTTTATTCTTCAGATCTGTCCGTGAAGATAATTTTTTATAGGTAAAACAGTGATTCTTAAACTTCTTTTTAGGAGCATTGTATTTCATATTTTAGCAGAATATTTTGATTAAAAGTGTCATTTATTATACTGAAATTTACTCATGGATTTGCATGAATTTGAATGAGGAATTTGCACATGATTGTAAATTTTAAGTTTCATTATATTATATACTCCGTACGAAGAACGGTATCCTGCTAGTATATAGATATATATACATATATATATAATATGAAAATCCAATGATAGAACAAAGAGTAGTTGCAACTTAAATAAATCTAATTTAAAATATACCTATGAAATACATTGCAAATGTCCAATCCATTTGTGCAATAAATGATAAATGATAAATGTTGCCAATCGCAAAAGATAAAAGTAGAGATCTACTGTTGCCAACTGTGATAAATAAATAATAGTATTGCAATAAGACAATAAAATGAGATATATTCTACAGTAAATGTTACAGAATAATGGGGCGTGTAATATAATTGAAAACATAGTCGCTAAAATATAAGGGGATGTAAATACATTGTAAGGTTTATTCAAGAGAGTGTTGATGTTTGGCTAATATTAGTTACTAAGGAGAGAAATTTAAGAACTTTCAGCTAATCCAAACTTTTTAACTATACTATTTACTAAATATGCTGGATATTTATATAATTTACAGCTAATTTTTAGGTTATTAATGTGCATAGCATGACATTTTTAATCTCATAATCTCTAAATTCTAAAAAGTTTATTAAGTATAAAATTTCTAAACAATTGAATGGAGTTGCAGGAATTAAATGGTAATATTTTACAAATAGATTAATGAGTTACAACTTCTCTCTATTATATCATTGGATATTAACATTATATCTTTATTATTAAATTATTAAAATCATTTTTAACACTTTACAACATAATTGAAAAGTGTTTATGACTTTGTTCATTCTGTCTGTCTGTCTGTCTGCCCGTTAGCACGATAACTGCCGTAAAAATGATATTATCAAAATGAAATTTTAGTATGTTTTTCAGACGGTCTGTGGGACCTATGGGAATATAAATAAATATTATCACCCAATTAGTTTTTTATTGAACCCGTGTTGAAAAAATGAAATACATTGAACTCTATGGCACCTAATTTTTCAAACATTTTTTAAGCAAATTTAAAATTCACAAATTGCTTCGACATTTTTAGGAAATATTCACATTATCCCGTAAAATATATAAATAAAATTTCAGTAAAATATGTTAACTAGTTTTTTAATTAAAAATTATTTAATATAGGGAAAAAACAAATTCAATTAAATTCTGACTTTTGGGATATCCCCCAGAAAGAAACAAGAAAGATCAATCATGCTTAAAGCATTGATTATGAAACACTTTCCAACTTCAATGCAATTTTATTTAAACATGTCTAAAATGCAATACATTCCTCGGTAGTATTTTAAAACTTATCACAATACTACATTAATTTATTATATTTGACACCTTAAACCTTCATCGAAAAAAATTAACTTCATTCAAATGACGGCATTAAAGTATAAATTGCCTGGTTTAAACATCTCTAAACGGTGATACATTCCTCGGTAATAATTTTAGAATTATCATAATACTACGATAATTTATTATATTTGAAAACATCATCGAAAACAACTGAAATTCATTCAAATGACGTCATAAAAAAATAACACGCCTGGCAATCTCTCTAAAAGCAACATTTCATTCATAAATAATTCCCCCATTCATGTCATTCATCACAATACTATAACAATTTATTTTATTTAAAAATTAAGACCATTGAGCTACAAGTAAGTAAACTCAATGCGTAAAACTTCATCGAAAAATATCGTCCTTCTCTTTCTAAAATCAATGAATATTTCATTCATATCAGCTAAGCAGACTCCATGGACTAAATGATTTTGTGTTAAAGAATTACAGCGATTCTAATACAACTCATTCTACATATTTTGCTGTTTACATTTTACATAGGTGAAAAATAGGCTTAATAGTAGAAATAATGATATTTGGAAGAGCATTTAAACTGAAATATATTGCCATTGCGTTGTTTCAGTATGTAGATGCACAGAATTTAGGCAAAAATAAAGTAGTTTTAGGACGGATACAACACTCAATATGAATTAAAAAGAACTTTAAAAATCACGATTTTGACACAAGATGGATGCCATATATCATTTTGAAGTGGGTCATGTGATCGTTTCATATCATGGACACGTGATCGCTTCATATAAGAGGTGTTATTACTATTTTAATTTTTATTTAAAAAACAACTGAATATATTTCGCTGAATTTTTTTTTATATATTTTATGGAACAATTTAAATATTGCCTAAAATTTTCGAAGTAATTTGTGAATTTTAAATCCGCTTAAAAAATGCTTGAAAAATTAGGTCCCATAGGGCTCAATGTATTCCATTTTTTCAACCCGGGTTCAATCCAAAACTAATTGGGTGATATTATTCATTTATATTCCCATAGGTCCTATAGACCGTCTGAACAACATACTAAAATTTCATTTTGATTAAGTCATTTTTACGGCAGTTATCGTGCTAACGGACAGACAGACAGACAGACAGACAGACAGACAGACAGAATGAACAAGTCATAAACACTTTTCAACTTTGTTGTAAAGTGTTAATAAAGTGTTAAAAAGAGATATATTATATAATAAATATCTTTCCAAGAGTTTCATCATTTTGTATGTGAGAGAGGCTTCATATTTTAAAATAAATTTGACAGATAACAATTTTTTAAATTTTTTTTTAATTTTACATAACTCTTCATGATATACTTATTTGATGGCATTTGTAATGCACTTTCCTACGTCCTAGAGAGTTAATATTTGGTACGCAGCTTAAATTTGTTGAACATTTTATTCTACAAAAATTTGGTGGCTCTTTAAATATAGATCATACATTTTTTTCGAAATGGCCTGCAAATAATTCCCGTTCACTTCTATAAATCATTGTTGTAATATTGTTAAAAATTCTGATGTGGGCAGCACATGTCTTTCCCTGCAGACTCATATTCACGTTCTCTATTTCTTCAATAATAATTTGAGTTTATCTGCACAAAATAACAGCCATAAGTATTTTAAATGACATTGAATTTGCACGTTAAACTTAAATTTGGTTTTCAAATGATAACTGGACTTATTGTCAAAGGTGGCGTAGCGAAAACGCGAAAAAACTAGAATATCTCAAGAACGGCTAGTCCTAGAGTAATGAGGTTAGTTTCATTCTTTTTGTTGTCAAATATCACGTATAAAATAGGAATTTAATTGATATAATTGAGCACACGTAGTCTTTTATTTTTATATTTAACGATTTTTGCGGGCCATTTCGCAAAAATAGCCCGTTCCTTTTACCCGAATCGTACTAGAATAACCTACAAATGATTTATATACCAAATTTTGTTAAATTTGGTATACAAATCACTTGTAGGGTATTGAAATATTATACACCAAATTTTGTTAAATTTGTTCCATTAATTTTTAGCTAGAGTGGATAAAGGCAATTTCTGCCGGCCATTTCGCAAGGAAGGCAGATTATTTTATTACAAATCGCACTATACTCTAATGAACATCAGGATTTCCCACAAAAAACATACCTACCACATTTTATGAAATTCGGTCCATTAGTTTTTCAATTAGAGTGGATGTAATATCCTCACAGACACACAGAAACATACACAGATACACCCTTACACACACAGACGTCTTCCTAAAAATTGTTTTTTGTGTTCTAGAAGTCCCAAAACGTGTAGATCATTCAAAAATTCGAGTTCCGATCTTCGGCACGATTCCAATACTTTGAATACACATACACACACACATATATTATCTGTGTATCTGTGTATTATCTGTGTATCTAAATTCCGTGCCTATGCAATTACAATAGTTGTGATTTTAAATGATCCCTAAACATTTATTATTTCTTCAACGAAGCCTAATTTTAACTTATGCAGAATGCAAATATCTCAAGCGATTGTAGGGTGAGTTACATAAGAATTGCTGAATTTTTGCACACAAAATTATTTAGCTCTGGACTCTGGAATACAAGTTATATAAATGAAATATTCATTGATTTTGCATAGAGAATCAGATGATTTATATTTCGATACAGTTTTAAATATTTAAGTATAATAACTTACTGTAGTATTGTAATCATGTAAAAGATATCACCACTGAATGTATCACATTTTAGAAATTTTTAAATGAAATTGCATTTATGTTGGAACGTGTTTCATAACCAATGCTTATGCATGATTGATCTTTCTTGTTTTTATAAGCTGCATTTGCGCAACAAATTGAATGTATTTTGCATCATTGTACTTTAATACCTTCAGTATTTCTAACTTTTCATACTTGCTAAGTATACTTAATTATTTTAGTTTGCGTCGGTATTTATGTATCTTTTAATTAATATATTTATATATATATAATATACATACAGGGTGTCTCTAAAACATTGACCTCGGCTTTTATTCCTTAAATATTGATCTTAGACATGTATAATAAATTACAAAATTGCGTACAGAATTTTAAGAAATCGATAAAAATTTTCAGGGGATTAAATTTTGAAGAAATACAAAATTTAAATTTTTATACGGCCCCCGTACAAAAACATTTCCAATAAGTAAAATGTGCCTCATACACTAATAAGGTGATGTACAAAATTTCAGCATTTTATCATAAAAAGTCCCAGAGATATGTTTAAACAAAGTTGGTGAGTGGTTAATCACAAATTAAAACGTAAATGTTTACAGCAAGAGTGCAAATGACGCAACGCAGAAATGCATCGTAGGCAAATAATATCTGCCTCTTATCTTTAATGGATCTTTGGCATGGATGGAAAACATTTTGAACAAGCTTTGTAACCTTTGTGTAAAGTTATTATTTCTACACAGTGTAGATATTTTTGTACCAATAAATAGCAAAATTATCATTTATTTATGTAATCATTGTTTTCTTTCGTAATTTGTGTATGACCCCTGAAACGCTATCTGTCGATATGATTTTTCCCCTCTGAGAACCTATGTCGATGCATCGAAAAGTGGTTTAAGTCAGCATTTTTGACTTTTCATATCTCTGGGACTTTTTATAATAAAATGCTGAAATTTTGTACATTACCTTATTAGTGTATGGGGCACATTTTACTCATTGGAAATGTTTTTGTACGAGGGCTGTATAAAAATTTAAATTCTGTATTTCTTAAAATTTAATTCCCTTGAAAATTTTAATCGATTTCATAAAATTCTGTACCTTTTTTTTACGCAACTTTGTAATTTATTATATATGTCAAATATCAATATTTAAGAATTAAAAGCCGAGGTCAATATTTTTGGGACACCCTGTATATATACACATTCTTTTGCACTCTTTCTCCTGTTGCATATTTCTAAACAAATTTATAACTGTTGATACTACGTAATCTCACCTTGTTATGTTTTTAGCGTTCTTTGAGTGTGTATGTATATATACATACATATTTTAGTGTATATATATATATATATATATATATATATATAAGAGTGTGTATATATATACAATACACACTCTTTTGCACTCTTTCTCCTGTTGCATATTTCTGAACAAATTTATAACTGTTAATACTACGTAATCTCACCTTGTTATGTTTTTAGCGTTCTTTGAGTGTGTATGTATATATACATACATATTTTAGTGTATATATATATATATCTATATATAAGAGTGTGTATATATATACAATACACACTCTTTTGCAATCTTTCTCCTGTTGCATATTTCTGAACAAATTTATAACTGTTAATACTACGTAATCTCACCTTGTTATGTTTTTAGCGTTCTTTGAGTGTGTATGTATATATACATACATATTTTAGTGTATATATATATATATATATATATATATATAAGAGTGTGTATATATATACAATACACACTCTTTTGCACTCTTTCTCCTGTTGCATATTTCTGAACAAATTTATAACTGTTAATACTACGTAATCTCACCTTCTGATGTTTTTAGCGTTCTTTGAGTTTGTATGTATATATACATACATATTTTAGTGTATATATATATATATATATATATATATATATATATATATATATATAAGAGTGTGTATATATATACAATACACACTCTTTTGCACTCTTTCTCCTGTTGCATATTTCTGAACAAATTTATAACTGTTAATACTACGCAATCTCACCTTGTTATGTTTTTAGCGTTCTTTGAGTGTGTATGTATATATACATACATATTTTAGTGTATATATATATATATATATATATATATATATATATATATATATATATATATATATATATATATATATAAAAGTGTGTATATATATACAATACACACTCTTTTGCACTCTTTCTCCTGTTGCATATTTCTGAACAAATTTATAACTGTTAATACTACGTAATCTCACCTTGTTATGTTTTTAGCGTTCTTTGAGTGTGTATGTATATATACATACATATTTTAGTGTATATATATATATATATATATATATAAGAGTGTGTATATATATACAATACACACTCTTTTGCACTCTTTCTCCTGTTGCATATTTCTGAACAAATTTATAACTGTTAATACTACGTAATCTCACCTTGTTATGTTTTTAGCGTTCTTTGAGTGTGTATGTATATATACATACATATTTTAGTGTATATATATATATATATATATATATATAAGAGTGTGTATATATATACAATACACACTCTTTTGCACTCTTTCTCCTGTTGCATATTTCTGAACAAATTTATAACTGTTAATACTACGTAATCTCACCTTGTTATGTTTTCAGCCTTCTTTGGCCTATTTACTTGGCTCCTTTTGCCTTTTTTTCCTTGTATTGTGGTGTTTTTTGTTTTGTTTTGTATTTTTGTATTCCGTATTTTGTATTTTTGTAGTTTTGTTGGTTCTCTTCTCTCTTTTGGTTTATTCCAAATTCTTAGTTTTAGCTTTTCGGCTTCTTTCTAAATTTAACTTAAATGCTACTCTTCTTCCATCAATCTTGGGGCTTTCTTAATTATATATGCTCAACTAGAGCAATACTCAAAATTTTAAATCCTCAATCTTCAATTTGCATTTGCATGGCAATAACTCTAATTATGTAAGACTGTCTGTGATAAAAAAATATATTTTGGAAAATGTTCTTCAATAAACGCTCTAGGTAGTTGCTCGCTGACCGTGGAGTCGGTCTCCGTTAACATCTTTTCCCGGCCGTCCAAATTGCTGCTCATGTCCGAGGACGAGTCGAACGGTCTGGGCTTTCGACACTCTTTTGCAAAAAAGAAATACGAAGAACCCCTAAAAAATAATCCGAACATCTCGAAATTTTGCATGCAAATTCCTTTATACCAAGTATGCAAATGATTAAATTTGCAAGGCCAACGAGTCTTAACTTCAGTCATAGCGGGCGTTTCTACTGCGCAACTAGCATCCTATAAAACAGGTTAAAAATATGGACGGTTTATCTTTGGTCGTTATCGGCTTTGCAGTTCCGTGGAGACACAACCAATAATGCCGTTACGACTTTGCCGAAGTCTTTTTAAGCAATTAGACGAGTTCGAACGTGGTCGTATAGTCGGGATGCGTGAAGCTGGCTGGTCATACCGAGCAATAGGTCGCCACCTGCACAGAACGGACACTGCTGTGCTGCAAGGAACTCATTGGCGGAATGAAGGCTCCGGAAGGCCAAGGTGCACGAATGCGAGGAAAGAACGGATGATTGTGCGACAGGCCCGAACTGACCCAATGGCATCATTGTCCGCCATACAACGTGCTACAGTCTTCCATACCACTCGTAGTACCTTCCACCATCTCACGGCGCTTGACTGAGGTGAGGTTACGCTCACGGCGACCTTTAAGATGTATGCCCATAACCCCACAACGTCGACAGAGTCGTTTGGGGCGATCAGATTAGCATTGCATAGTGTTTAGCGATGAATCACGCTTCAGTCTTTCAGCAGATGACCATCGGATACTTGTGTGGAGACGCCAGGGCCAGCGGTCCCAATCCGCCTTTTGCTTTACACAGGCACACAGTCCCGGTCGTCCATCCTGTTGCTCCAAGTCCTCTGGACGAGCCGGACGGCCTGGGGCTTTCACAAGCACACAGTCATTACTCCTGGTGTGGGGTGCTATCTCTTACGAGAGCAGGTCGCCCCTAGTCATCCTGCGTACAACTTTAACAGCTCAACGATATGTTGATGAAATCCTGTTTCCGTTTGCGTTAGCCTTCATGGCACGTCATTCT